>CM060316.1:29477746-29487746 GCA_030674155.1 Stramonita haemastoma
TAACAACAACAGTAACAACAACAACGGCAACAACTGTACCCAAACCATGTAGTAAAGAGGAAAGAATCATCTAGACATCTGTATTGAGATGTACAAGGAACCGTAGCAGAGGTTTGCAAAACACAGAAATATAGGCAATCAGAAACCTCCACCTACAAATAAAAGATAGCCGAAGAAAAAAGAAAAGACCCAGAAGAAATAGATACAGAAACAAAGAAAAAACAAAACCATACCAGACAAAAAAAACAACAACTCAAGAACTGTAAAGGATTCTGTAGAAGTTCGTGGTACATTATAGAGTCTAGACGGTTGAACTGCAACAATGCTAAACCTTGCTCCCAGACAGTTTAACAGCAGAATTTGGCGGATACGGCATAACGATTTTCTTTGTTCCATACAGTTCAGGGCACTAAAGCAGAGGGAGGATGTCTAAGCTCCCTCCTTCCTGCTGTCCGGAAATAATGTTCTGTCAGAGATTATGGTCCAACGCTGTTTTTACTTTAAACAAAGACTATTCCGATATTACCACCCCCCCATGAAACAAAACAAAACAAAATCCCAAACAAAAAATAAACAACAGTATAAAACTGAAGATTTTTTCACAAAAAACAGAATATTTGAAAAGGATTAAATCTCTCGTGAAAGAAGAAGAGTGTGGTTTAAATGTTGGTCAACACAGAATTCTGCCCACCTTCTTCAGTTCTGTATGTTTAAGCAAATTTTTTTTCTTTTAATTGTTATCTACGTTGTTGCAAGTTGTTGGTTTTTTGTGTGTAAAAGTCTACGAACAAAACCAGTTTATATCAACATTAGTGTCACTTGATTTGTTCCTTCAACAAAACAGAAGGTTATAGTTTAACATACAGTTCTATCCATTTTCTTTTTATCAGAGGAATAAAGGATGTGGCACATGAAGACGGTGAAGTGAGAGACATAGGGAGAAAGGAGGCGAGAGGGAGCGGCAGAAGAGAGAGAGAGAGAGAGAGAGAGAGAGAGAGAGAGAGAGAGAGAGAGAGAGAGAGAGAGAGAGAGAGAGAGAGAGAGAGAGAGAGAGACAGAGAGAGACAGAGAGAGACAGAGAGAGACAGAGAGAGAGAGAGAGAGAGAGAGAGACAGAGAGAGACAGAGAGAGACAGAGAGAGAGATGGAGAGACACATATATAATCAAACAAGCAAGCAAACAAACGCAAACACATACAGAATGACAGACAGACACAGACACAGACACGGTGCTGATTGTGCAGTGCCTGCATCACCAACCAACAAACCCAGGCACACACCTCTTTACTCTACTCTACTCTACTCTACTCTACTCTACTCTACTCTACTCTACTCTACTCTACTCACGAAATACTTCACTCCATCGCGGAACCCACACACACACTACACCCCCCCCCCCCCACACACCACCCACCAACACCCCCCCCCCCACACACACACACACCCATCCCCCCCACACACCCCCCACACCCCCCCACACCCCCCCAACTCCCCCCACACCACACCAACCCCCCCCCCCCCCCCCCCCCACACACGCTACACACCATTCAGCACGGCTCGTTCCACGGAGGAGGAGTTATTCCTGGAGTTCTGTCCTTTGGTCCAGATGATGAGGATGATGGCCACGTAGCAAGTGGAGATGATCACCGCGGGCAGAAAGAAGGTCACCACTGCCACCAGCGTCAGGAACAGCTGCAACATGCACACACACACACACACCACACACACACACACAAGCACGCATACGCGCACACATGCACGCATGCACATACACACACGCGCGCGCATGCACACACACGCACGCACGCACGCACGCGCGCGTGCACATTCACGCTCGCGCGCGGGCACGCATACACACACACACACACACACACACACACACACACACACACACACACACACACACACCACACAACACACACACACAACGGAGATTAACAAACATGAAGACATGCAGATACAGAAGCACAGAAACAAACAGGCAGATAGACAAAAGTTCGGGGAAGCAGGCAGGCAGGCAGATAGGCAGGCACTCAAGCTCACATGTTCGCACATATGCACGTAACGTACGCAGCCATACATACACAAACACGCGCGTGCGTGCGCAATCACCCATATGCGCAAGCATGCCTGTATTACGCTCCCTCTCAAACGCATTACAGGATAAGTGCTTATGCCAGAAATGTGTTCCTAATTGAATACAATAATGTGACTAAAAAAGTTGTTTGTCTTTCCCTTTTTATGAGCAGAAGATTTAATATGAATGGAGAGAAAGATTAATGAATGGATGAATGAATAAATAAATAGACATGTAAATAAAGGATGACAGAGAGAAGAATAATATGTGAAGAAGAAGAAGAACCGTGAAGAAGAGCTGCGAAGAAGATTGCGAAGAATGAGAAGAAAATGCAAAGAAGAGAATGAAAGAAGAAGAAGAATGCAAAGAAGAAGAAGAATGCAAAGAAGAAGAAGAATGCAAAGAAGAAGAAGAAGAAGAAGAAGAAGAAGAAGAAGAAGAAGAAGAAGAAGAAGAAGAAGAAGAAGGAAGAAGAAGAAGAAGAAGAAGAGCAACAGCAACAGCAACAGCAACTATTACTACTACTACTACTACTACTACTACTACTACTACTACTACTACTACTACTACTACTACTACTACCTACTACTACTACTACTACTACTACTACTACTACTACTACTACTATACTACTACTACTACTACATACTCCTCCTCCCCTCTGCTGCTGCTGCTGTGCTGCTGCTGTTGTTGTTGCTGCTGTTTTTTTTAACTGTACTGCTGCTACCACAGCTTAAGAAGTGAACTAGTTGTATTAATAACCATACACAAGTATTGACAAATAAAAGGAATGCCATTCTGGTATTAAAAAAAAATCTCTAAGAAACTGACCCATTTCAGTAGCTTCATTGAAGTATAACAGAAATCTAAATTACGTTGCAATAAAAAAAAAAAAAATCACGCAAGAGCGCAGAGAAATAATGTCTCCAAGTGCTATTTCAATTTCTTCAGTGAGAAAAAAAATTGACTTCATTTCTTTGTGTTGCTGAGAGTCTTGGAATGGTCAGTAAAATGAAGTCTTACAGGCAAAATAATGTACAGGGTAGAGTAATGAGAAGAGAGAAGAGAGAGAGAGAGAGAGAGAGAGAGAGAGAGAGAGAGAGAGAGAGAGAGAGAGAGAGAGAGAGAGAGAGAGAGAGAGAGAGAGAGAGAGAAGAACAGACAGACAGACAGACAGACAGACAGACAGACAGACAGACAGACAGACAGACAGACATAGACATAGACACAGAGACAGACAGACAGACACAGACAGACAGACAGAGACAAACAAAGAAAGACAGAGACAGGGACAGAGAGACAGCAACAGGCAAAGACAGGCAAGAAAAACAGAGTGATAAACACACAGAAAGAAAACAGACAAGATACCCTGTCACGCAAACACCACGACCTACCGACCACATCCACAGAGACACTAAGACACAGACCCCCCAAAAAGAGAAATTACATAGACTACATCAAGTCGCAGGAAGCAAAAAATACTGGAGGTCAGAGACAGAAGTCGTAACACACCCTTCAATTTTGAGCCGCTAAAATAAGGCCCCTGTTTGCAGCTAATGCTACATGGGGAGAGAATTTGCAAGTCAAACGCAGGAACAAAATACCCGTCCCCGTAACCCTATCCTTCCCGCTTCTCTCTCTCTCTCTCTCTCTCTCTCTCTCTCTCTCTCTCTCTCTCTCTCTCTCTCTCTCTCTCTCTCTCTCTCTCTCTCTCCACCCCCCTTACTTTCTCCCCCTACCTTTCCTGCGTTTTTTATGATATGTTTATCATTTATTTTATTTTATAAAATAAATCTGTCTCTATAATAATAATAATATAACAAAATAATAATCGGTCTCTATGTTCTGCCGTATTTTTGTGTTATATATATATATATATATATTATATATATATATATAATATATATATATATATTCTTTACTTGAGATAATGAATAAGCACACATGTCCCGTGTGTTAGAAGTTTTGTAAATTTTGTTATAAGTTCACAGGCAACGATCTCTATCTACCGAAAAGAAACAGATTTTAACGTGTGTGCAAGACTTACATGCGTTCGCACACAGGACCTCGGTTTTATAGTCTCATCCGAAGGACTTTTCAGGGGAGTGGAGTTGGCATTGGTGTGAACTCCAAAGAAAAATATCCCCTTGAACAGGATTTGAACCCGGATCAGCAATGTGCAACGCTCTAAGCACCAGGCTATGATAATAATAATACATGGAATTTATATAGCGCTATATCTTGTAAAAACAAATCAAAGCGCTTGCACTCGACCCTCACAACAAACCAAGCAACCAATGACAATAAAAATTCTAGCAAACTTGAAAGCACACACACACTACCGCGCGCACGCGCTATCATAGTGTGTGTGTCTGTTTGTCACCCCATCCTCATCTCTCTCTCTCTCTCTCTCTCTCTCTCCTCTCTCTCTCTCTCTCTCTCTCTCTCTCTCTCTCTCTCTCCTCTGCTATAGTAATGAGGGCAAGGCAGACAGGACTGATATAATGGCAGGGGGAAGGCACCAAAGCACGCACGTGCATACGTGACCCTTAATGGGTCTTTTCCTCATACATAAGCTACACACTTGTATTGCAGGTATGAGTGTCAGTACACACACACACACACACACACACACACACACACACACACACACACACACACACACACACACACACACACACACACACACACACACACACACACACACCACACACACGAACGCACACACAGCACACACACGAACGCACACACAGTACATACACACACACAAACACACACACGCACGCACACACACACAGCACACACACGAACGCACACACAGCACACACACACACACACACACACAAACACACACACGCACGCACACACACACAGCACACACACGAACGCACACACAGCACACACACACACACAACACACACACGCACGCACGCACGCATGCACATACAGAGTTCAGACTTCTGATGGTTTATTTCATAAAGGAGAGAGAGAGAGAGAGAGAGAGAGAGAGAGAGAGAGAGAGAGAGAGAGAGAGAGAGAGAGAGAGAGAGAGAGAGAGAGAGAGAGAGAGAGAGACAGAGACAGAGACAGAGCAGAGACAGAGACAGAGAGACAGAGACAGACAGACAGACAGACAGACAGACAGACAGACAGACAGACAGACATTGAACGGAAGATGCGAGATGGGGCGGGAGGAGGGGTTGGTGGGAGAGACAGAGGACTTTAAGTGGTACTATATATATATATATATATATATATATATATATATATATATATATATATATATATATATATATATATATGTATATATATATATATATATATATATATATATATATATATATATATATTAAACACAGAAAATACACGCCAACATTACACGATGTATCTACGCCTAACTTACCTCCATTTTAGCATGGAACCAACAAATCACCTTCAACTTTGGTATTTACGCCAAATGAGGCATTCAGAGATACGGTGCACACTAAACAACGCTTGAAGCCTTACTGGGTGAAGTTTTACGGCTTTACACACAGAACATGCACTTGCAATTTAGACGTCTGGGGTCTTCCCTTTTTTCTCTTTAAAACTTGGCAGTGTTCTTTTTCCCCGCTTCCCGCTCTACCTATCGTGGCTTGGTGACCTCTGGGGCTCCCAGACATAACTTAGGCAGGCTTACCGAGTCTCTGGTTCTCAGGGTAAGTCGCAAAGTGGGCGCAATAACTGTCAGGCTGCCATGAAATCACTGTCCAAAGAAGAACCTGCGCTTTCGCCGCGGCATGACTTTGCCAAATTTAGCTGTAGGCCTACTTGTTTCTGACTGAAATTATGTGTGATGTCATTCATTATCTCTTTCACTCTTCTTGCTTTTTTATATACACGGACAGCATTGACGATTTAGTTGTAGAACATGAGAGAATGAGCTTTTGGATCAGTGGTTTAAGACGTGTCTGCCTACCTAGAAAGCGAAAAGTCTGGGTCGGAAGTGTGCGGTGGCGCCAAACTCTTTTCCCCCCATCCATTATACCATGAGTGGTGGTCTGGGTGTTAGTCTTTCAGATGAGACGATAAATCAATGTATCGTGACTTATACATAATTATTTAGCGCACGTCAAAGAACCCACAGCAACAAGAAGTTTCCTTTGACAATTCTGTGGAAAAAAGTAACTTTGATAGGGAAACAAATTTGATACAGGAAAAAAAATGGGTGGCGCTGCTCATGCGGCGAAGTGCTCTACCCGGGGAGAGCAACCCGAATTTCACGCCAAAGAAATGTGCCATGACTTAAAAGCGGTATAAAATAAATAAATAAATAAATAAATAAATAAATAAATAAATAAATAAATAAATAAGTAAAATTTGTCGTAGAGTGAGGCTAATCATCACGTTTCATCAACGCTACCTTTGGTCGTGGCCCAGTGACGACTTACAACTTGTGGCCTACAGACTATGATGGGTTTGACACAGAGGAGAGAGAGGAGAGAGAAGAGAGAGAGAGAGAGAGAGAGAGAGAGAGGGGAGAGAGGAGAGAGAGAGAGAGAGAGAGAGAAGAGAGAGAGAGAAGAGAGAGAGAAGAGAGAGAGAGAGAGAGAGAGAGAGAAGAGAGAGAGAGAGAGAGAGGAGAGAGGAGAGAGAGAGAGAGGAGAGAGACAGAGACAGAGACAGAGACAGAGACAGACAGAGACAGAGACAGAGACAGACAGAGAGAGAGACAGACAGACAGACAGACAGACAGACAGAGACAGACAGCAGAAAGACAGGAGAGAGAGAGACAGAGAGACAGAGAGAGACATAGAGAGACAGACAGAGAGAGAGAGAGAGAAATCTCCATCACTTAAATCCAATGGAGAAATCACCAGTTTTATTTTCCCAAGATTCGTTTAACATCAAAATTTCATTTTACTTCCTCTGACAGCTTTGATCGTGGTGTTTTAAACAAACACTGTCTAACTGCTTGCAGACGCACTTTTTGGTGAAACAGACTTTAAAACAACATGAAAACAAATCTCTAAGGGATAAAGCCGTTATAAACGAGTTAGATGTAAAACCATGGAAAGCAACGATTTCGGTTGACCAGTCTACAAACCTGTTTAACGAACCCTTAATCAGACACCTGCATTCTCAGGAGAGAGTGCCATAACACTGTAGGGGAGACTAGATGGATTGGAATTGTCACAGAACCCCATAAACTGTGTTTTCTTTTCCTTTTTTTTTCCGTGCCTCTGCTAGAGCTCCGAGGTTTGTCATTGGTGAGAAATTGGAGTATGAGACTGTTTTCTCCCAGCATGGAATTATGGAGCAGCATTCCGACCTGGGGGATAATAGGATTTAAACCAGCTGGTGTTCCAGGCGGTGTTATTTTGAATTGTGTTTCGTTTCTTTTCTGAAAGTTTGCCCGCAGGGAACTAAAACTATCAACCAAGTTAAGTGTGATTAAAATAAACACACACACACACACACACACACACACACACACACACACACACACACACACACACACACACACCAAAAAGCCATTACTGAGAGAGAGAGAGAGAGAGAGAGAGAGAGAGAGAGAGAGAGAGAGAGAGAGAGAGAGAGAGAGAGAGAGAGAGAGAGAGAGAGAGAGAGAGAGAGAGAGAGAGAGAGAGAGAGAGAGAGAGAAGAGAGAGGAGAGAGAGAGAGAGAGAGAGAGAGAGAGAGAGAGAGAACTGATTTAGGTCATTCCACTCAAATGACGTCGAGAACTCAGACGACATAAAAATCATATCATGACTGTCCCAGAATAAGAAATGTAATTTTATTTTGCTAATTAAACAGTTATTACAAACTCAGCCTGTTTATTTCAGCAGAGACCCAACATTCATCTCTATGGGAAACACCCAAATCTGATACAAGATGATATGATTCCTTAATCTCAAACACCAATGGAAAGCCAAGATGTCAACACGCAATAATCAAGGATTACAGAACTAATCATTATGTCATTTTTTCTGGAAAGTGGATGGGGGTGGGGACTTCAGGGGATAGAAATATAGAATAAAACACCAATCTGTAAGCAGAATGATAATCTAACACGTCACGAAAAAACAGCATGACATCTGAAACTAATGAGATTATGAAACCCAGGTCAGAAAATTTAATCTCAAACTCAACTGGAAAGTTTTAGCAGACAGATCAGTTCTTATTTTTTTAGGCGAGGAAACATGGCTATTAAAGATGGAATTCGCTAACTGTACATTGAAGATAATTCATGTAGATTCTATGCCTTTGCACTCTCGACAATACACATTTAACCGATGGCTCGATCTTTTCTCTGTCAATGTCAGAACTCTTGACCAAAGGTCATCCAGCCAAAACTACTTTCGATACAATTAAGTTTGATACCATTGGCTTTTTACATAAACTATTTAGTCAACACTTTGGTAAAATATGCTGCCTTCAGCGACTGGGCTTGATCACAGTTTTTTTTTTATATTAAACTAGTGATGCTGGGGGGCAACAACAAAGTGAGAGGCTGTATGACCAGTAGCTTTCTGACTCATGGAATTGCACCTTATAGCTCAGTCTTTAGTGATCGACTATGACTCTCTGACTAGGAGGCTTGACTTGCACAGTCCGTATGTGCTGCAGCTAAGGGGGCTAGCTGGCCTTTGCAGAACATCTCCAACGCTGACTGTCCTTATGCCCTCTTGGCCGAACGAGGGGGATGTACTATGGGCAGGGCATCTCTACTATAATCAAATTACTGCTCAGTTTCCGACACAGCAGCTGCCTCCTCTGCTGTTTTGGAGGTCATCATCGAATACGACGGACAAACAAACAGTAAAATATGAAACATGCATGAAGAAATCAGACTGGTCGTTGTGTTATGTCAAACGGATTACTTTTCTTTTTGGAGAAACAGTTGTTATTACACAGCAGTTTTTCCACTAAAGTCTGAATATAATAGATTGTCTACACTGAACATATACAGCATTTTCATCCTTTAATATGTCACCAAATAAGATATAAAGAGTCTGAATACAGCGTGTGATCGTTTTAGTGACATGACATTTTTTTGCCATGATCTTGCATGACGTTCAGCGCTAGACATCCAATCCAAAAAAAAACAAAGTAAAAGAGAGAAGCATGCTGTCTTAACGGAAAAAAGCAAGCTGATTTTCTGTGTTAAAAAGTAACAAAAAGGTTAAAGATGAAGCAGTCCTCTTAATAAAACCCAAGGATGGAAAAACAAACTTCATTTTCCTAAATTGACCCCTACCAAAAAAGAAAACAAACAAACAAAAAACACCCTCCTAGGCCCCTCCTCCTCCCCCCCCCAAAAAAAAAAACAAACCCCACCTCCCAAAACAAACCCAACCCACCTTAGCATCACATCGTACTATTGTCCGAAAAAAGCACAGTAGAGCAGACAGCTAGTGCAATTGTCTTCTTCCTTGCTGTGTGATAACATCTACCTCGCAGCCGAGATTTCCAGAATCGGGTCTGGTTATGCTTTTCCTTCTATATTCTCTTTTTTATCCAGACACAAACTTGTTCTATGATTGGATGAGATTGCATTTTCTTGTGCTGCATTTGGATGCTATATTTTTTTTTCTGCGATGCTGTAGTTGGATGTGATTGTTATGTTGTGCTATGATTAGCTGTAGTTATTCCTGTTGTGCTATGGTTTTTAGATGTTACTATTTCTGTTGTGCTATAATTGGGTGTTACTATTGTTGCTGTCCTGTGATTGAATTTTGCTATTTCTGTTGTGCAGTAATCGCTATTTTTTTTTTCTGATTGGATATGGTCATTTCTTTATGCTGTGATTGGTATAATAGTTTCTGTTGTTCACACACACACACACACACACACACACACACACACACACACACACACAACACACACACACACACACACACACACACACACACACACACACACGCGCGCGCGCACACA
>CM060316.1:29490246-29507746 GCA_030674155.1 Stramonita haemastoma
AAACAGAGAAAAAAACCCAAACCCCGTAAAGTAGCCAGTACAAACTGATAGAGTAGCACGTTTTTCCTTTTTCATGCACTTTTCTTGAACTCCTGGTACTCTGTGTTTAAGACCAGATTAGATGGGAAGAAAAAAAGACAGTAGGTCCGCTTCATGCTTTGCCCTCTTCTTTCCTCAGTACTGTGTGCCAATCAGTCGCGACCTTCAAAGGCTCCTGGGATTGAAGTCCTTGTTCAAACACTTTCTCCCTGCTGTTTGTACGTACCACAGGGCTAGGGGCAATTTCTCAAATGGAGACAGTCTGCCTCCTTCATCCTCTCCTGGGGATTCTTCTCCCAGAATAGCTGAGTTTGTTTTTTCCCCCCCCATAGACAATGGCTGTATTGTTAGTCTATCCAACCACCCTGCCAGTTTAGTGGCTAACCAGCCAGCCAGCCAGCCAACCAACCAACCAATCAGGCAACAACCAAGAATCAATTCAACCAATTAACTGACCAACCAACAGAAAACCAACCAACCAACCAACCAACCAACCAATTAACCAGCCAACCTAACAACCAATTAACCGACCGACCGACCAACCAGACAACCAACCAACCAACTACCAACCACCAACCAACCAACCAACCAACCAACCAACCAACCAACCAACCAACCAACCAACCAACCAACCAACCAACCAATCAGGCAACAACCAATCAATCAATCAATCAATTAACTAGCCAACTAATCAACCAGCCAGTCAACCAACCAACCAGTCAATCAGACAACTCACCAACCAAACCGGTCACTAAAGCAAACCACCCGAAGCAAGAAAAACAATAACATGTTGAGTGAAAAAACAACAACACAGCACAGCAACATCAAAGAAAAGGGAAACAAGAGAAAAGCAACTAACGACCCAAACAGACCAGTACATTCTCTTTATTTCTTCAAAGGGCAAGGAAACACAAAAGAAGCTAGAACAAATTAAAAAAACCATCCCAAACAAACAACCAAACAAATAAAACCCACCCAAACACATGCTCTTTTCTCAAAAGCTTTTTCTGGAACAGGTAATTAATAAAAAAAAAAAAATTAAAAATCCCAGCGAAAATGAAAAAAACAAAAACAAAAGCATACCCTACTTTTACTTTCGATTTTGTGCTTTTCCTGTCCTCAGTTCAGATTCGGGTCTTCAAAGGCTGTAGGGCGTGAAGCCCTTGTGCAAACACTTTCCTCTCTGTGACCACAAGAAGAACATTTCCAAATGGTAGACAGAGTCTGATTGTTTGTCTGATTGTTTGTCTGTTTGTTTGTCTGATTGTTTGTCTGTTTCTTCTTCTTTGGGCTCCTCTTCTAGAACAGCTGCGTTCTTCTGGTCATAGAATATGACTGTTGTTGTTGTTGTTGTTGTTGTTGTTGTTGTTGTTGTTGCTGTTTTTGTTCCTTTAATTCCCAGACAGAAGCCGTATAGGTTACTCTGTGTCTCTTTGTCTCTGTCGTTCAGTCTGCTGCTTGTTTGTTTTTCTCTTTGTTTTTGTGATTGTTTTATTCTTTCTTTCTTTCTTTTTTCTTTTCCTTTTTCTTCCTTCCTTTCTTTCTTTCTTTCTTTCTTTCTTTCTTTCTTTCTTTCTTTCTTTCTTTCTTTCTTTCTTTTCTTTCTTCTTCCTTCTTTCTTTCTTTCTTTTCTTTCTTTCTTTCTTTCTTTCTTTTTCTTTCTTTCTTTCTTTCTTTCTTTCTTTCTTTCTTTCTTTTTTTTTCTTTCTTTTCTTTCTTTTCTTTCTTCCTTTCTTTCTTTCTTTCTTTTCCTTACGTTTTCTAGCTTGTTTGTGTCCTTTAACTTACTGCTTCATGTTTCACTCTCCCATCTTCTGACTCCAAATGTAATTGAAAAAATGAGAAATGTCTTTACGTCACATACACACACACACACACACACACACACACACACACACACACACACACACACACACACACACACACACACACACACACACACACCCCACACACACACACACACACGCACGCACGCACACACGCACACGCGCGCGCACGCACACACACACACTCGCAACTTTTCATGAAGAACAACTATCAATCCAGCCTACATGCTAAAACCAACTTGAAAACCAACAATTTATCTGCTTTACATGTATACATGCAGCATAACATTATATATTCACGCTCACCCGTCCCCCTCCACGCACGCACGCACGTACACACCGACGCACGCACGCACTCACAAACACACACACACCACATACACACACACACACACACACACACACACAACCACACACACACACACACACACACACACCACAGGATAGCCTAGTGGTTAGAGTGATGCACTAGTGATCTGCTGACCCGGGTTCGAATCACTTTCAAGAGGAATTTTCCTCTGGAGTTAACACAAGTGCCGACTTCACTCCTCCAAAAAGTCATTCGGAAAAGGCTATAAATCGAGGTCTGGTGTGCTAACACACGCGGAACATCTTGGGCACACGTTAAAACCCGTTCCACTTCTCAAAAGTGTAGGCTACTGTGTGTCGGTAGGAAACCCACAACAACAAATCATGTAAAAAATATTTGATGGTTTTAATTTGAAACAAAAGTTGACAACTTGACCGGCTTAGGAAAAGTATCAGACTGGCGCTAGAGATCATTTTGCCCCAGTTGGTTTCCTGCGAGACTAATTTGAACCCACCCCCCCACCCCGGCCATTCTCTTCCATATTTTGAGCGCCAGATAGTGACATACTACTGAAGACCTGTTCTTTTGAGGAATTCTGAAGCACCCTCCAAATACTACTGACGTAACTGCTGATTCCTTATTCATGTGTGTTAGGGGCAGGTTGGCACTAGCCAGAATGACATTATGCATTGAGTTAATATGACAGCGACTGTAGTCTTTCAAATAATGCATTAACGTGCTGCTTTTCCCCTCTACAGAATAATTCAGTGTATTGTGAAGCGTAGGCTATGACTTTGATATCAGAACGAGGTTTTTATGGACATTTTATCTGGTCAGATTCTTATCTCTTCTAAGCCTAGCGTCAACCAGCACTGTAATAAACACAGACTTCATGGAATCAGATTTTCATTTTCTGGACAGGACGACATTTGCAAAGTGCCCATTGATATGACTGTGAGTGATGTTCGTAAATTCCTCTGGAGTAGAAACTGCCTGTTCTTGCGTAGAAATCGATTATACATCTTCATACTTTGGTTCTGGCTACATGGTTTCTGACTTCACTGCACACTGACCGGGCATGTTTTGGCGGCATGCAAAGAGAGGGGATGTTCTAGTTAATTTCAGGTGAATCAGGACTGTGATTTTGAGGAATGACCAGACTATTCACAGAGACCTGAGCAGATTGTCTGAAGCACCGAGTGCACCAGTGCTGCCTTTTCCAACCTCAGCCAGATCAGAGCTTTTCAGGATGGCGCCAAGAGTTGGAGATGGGAATGAATGGAATTCAGAGCACCCAGACCACCCGCACAGTCTTTGAAAGCAGAGAACTACTCTTGTGTAAGCATTACATGGGCAATTATACGGAAAGCAATCCCTGAAAGTAGGTGACTGAATAGCAGACGATACCCCCTTCCCTTCACCGTCTTTTTTATTTTATTTTATTTTTTTTAGCTAAGACTTTGCTTACATGAAGACAATTCTTAAAAATTTCTCCTTTGCTTTTTGTATGAAAAATCTTACACTCATGCATGAGAATATTTAGTAAGTCGTGACCTGTCTCGTAGTTAAAGTGCAAAAAATGTAGTAGAGGTGTTGAATGATGAAGTCAACAAAGTATATCAGTATATCATTGGCAGCCGTAACAGCTGCAATAGTTTGTCTTGAAGTAGCCAGTTAGAGATTTATTATGAGGATTTTCCTGATTGCTAACTCATAAATTAATTCATCGACATTTCACTATGTCATGAACTATGCAGTAGTAAGTACTGAAATATAGTCAAATAGGAAAATGTTATAGTTAGCAAAGTGTTATACTACATTTTTCACAACAATAACAACTAAAATGATTACTTTGAAATATCCGGGATTTTAGTGAGTAAATGTGAGAGGGTTTTTTTTAGATACAAAAATCCAATGAATGCAAGTTTAAATTATGACAATGAGCTTATCCTGGCATTGTATCTTTTTCGTTAGAAAAGGGTATGATCAGTTTGTCAGATTTCAAATGGCATAGAATCACATGGTGTTGTAGTATTTATTTATTCTTTAATTTCGAGGATAATGGAATTGGCACTCGTGTGCTTATTTATTTATTTTATAATATATTTTTTACTTCAAGTCCCCATGTGTATGCAGTTTGTTCAATTTTGTTATCCGTTCTCACCAACACACACAATGCCCTACTCTTCCAAATAGCGGAACGGGTTTTTAAGGTGTGCACAAGATGTCTATTTATGGTATGACTAAGCAATTGGCAGTGCTAGAAATTCGGCTCTCAGAACTCAGCATAGTGGCCTACATAAAACTGGCTCCTCAGAATAAAACAAAACAAACAAAAGAAACAGTTTCTCTAGATGTGGAAAGAGATACTACTGATACATGAAATTCTTACATTAAGAATGTCAGATAAAATTTCGATTCTTACATACACCACACACGCGCGCGCGCGCGCGCGCACGCACGCACGACACGCACACACACACACACACACACACAAACACCACACACACATTATGACAGAAAATGGAAAGTAAGAGACAATAGACATTTCAGCACAGAGCAAGGCACACATAGAGGGAGAGACTACATAGAGAGGGCTAGAGAGCAAACCAGAAATTACTAAAAAAAAAACCAACTTTTTAAGAATAAAAGGAATCAAAGAAAAGAAAATGAAGACAAAAAACCTAGCTATACCCCTATAAAACCTTTACGTAAAAGAAAAATGAAACTTTTATGTAAAAACTTAGAGACAACCGTAGACAGTGAAAACAAGTGGCCAAATAACCGCCATTACATGTCCACCCTTTTGTGCTCCAGTCCTACTTACCTGAAAAAGAAAACTAGGGAAGACTTTCATTTGAAGTTCAGCGCCTAGATATTCGTCTTTAGAACTCGAGAGAGAAGAGAGAGAGAGAGAGAGAGAGGAGAGAGGAGAGAGAGAGAGAGGAGAGAGAGAGAGAGAGAGAGAGAGAGGAAAAGAGAGAGAGAGAGAGAGAGAGAGAGAGAGAGAGAGAGAGAGAGAGAGAGAGAGAGAGAGAAGAGAGAGGAGAGAGAGGAGAGGGAGAGAGAGAGAGGAGAGATTCTTGACTTATACTTACAAAGGCACAAAGCCTTCAGTAAACTTTTTTTTCCAATACTGTTTAAACTGATTACCCTTAAACCAAAACTAACAACATTTACAAAATCTCACCATTGGTGAATCTCGGAACCCTAGCCGAGGAATGGAAAAACATAAACGTCACACGAACAAAAAAACCCATAATGCGTAAGATAAGCGTGTGGATACGCGTGTGTACGCCAAAGGAAGTTTGGTTTATTATCTCACAAAAGCAGTTGCCGGGAAATAAAATCAGAATCAATGTCAACTCCAGGCGAAAAAAAAAAAGCACTCTTACAAACTGCTGACCTCAAATTGCCCGAGATCTGGAATCTGATGCACCAACTACCGAGTTCTCCCCCCCCCCCAACACACACACCCACACACACCCACTCACACACACACACATACACACACACATACACACACACACACACACACACACACACACACACACACACACACACACACACACACACACACACACAACACACACACACACACACACACACACATCAGGCTGCCACAGACGTACAGTTCCAATGTTCGTGACGACTTCAAGAAAATCGCGGGCTGATAGCTTGAACACACACCCCTTTTAGCTGGAGGCGAGAAAATCAATATAGAATGAGTTATCAGCCTTTTCCCTGCCTGAGTTTGTGTGTAACAGAACAATAATAGGGGAGGGAGGGAGGGAGGAGGGAGGAGAGGATGGAAAAGTGGGCGTGCAAAACAGAGCACAGAGAGACAGACAGCAGAAAGGCAGAGAGACAGAGAGAGAGACAGACAGACAGAGGAACATCTCCAGCTTTTTTTTTTTTTTAGTATCTAATTGATTTTCTTTTTTTACCAGAACAGTTGTCAATGTAACGGCAAATCCCGAAACGGGAAGTGCGAAACAATCAACGGAGCATGGGAAAGGTTTTCCTATATGATAAAGCCAGTGAAATAATCCTTCCAAGAGCAGGGCCTCTTTTTAATTGCTTTCCTTAAAAGAGGGCAGGTATTCATTTACAGCTGGGTGAACTGGGGAACTGTACTGAAACCAAAGCGCACGAACAGTCACCCATTCCACAAGGCAACCACGCTCAACGCTGCTGAACCTTAGCTTGGGCAGAGCGAGTGCTCTGAACACTAACAACTCTGACAACCAACCTATCCCATCGAAAGGACTGGTGTAGATAGGTTCAAACAGCCAACTTTTGCTTTTCAGATAAATGAATTACCACTAGGCCACCAAACCTGTGCTGCTACAATCAAACGCTGTCAAACCCGCATCGTCACAAACTTACAGACCCCATGTCAGTGATGATTTAAAAACATGCCAGCTGTTAGCTTTCGAGAACAAACACAAGACTCAGACTGAGGCGGGAGTTAATAGAGAAATGAGTTATCAGGCCTGCGCCATGCCCGAGCTTGTGTATGCGCGGAAGGAGAAAAAAAACCAGGATTCTAGACCTACAGACCGATAGACATACAGAGATAGAAGTTTTGTTGTTTTTTTTCTAAAAAAAAAAAATATGGCCTATATTCGTTAGAATCTGATCCGAAGCTACACAACGGAAAAATACCACGCATAAGATTGCGATGGATATACAGGCTCAATATCCTTAATGTCTTCAACAAAAACGATGGTTGATAATTTGAAATCTCTTAGCTGGAGCATAAAATCAAGAAAAAAATGTTATTGTTCTTTCCACTGCTCAAGTTCGTGTACGCAAGAATCAAATCACCCCCGCCCCCAAATAACAACATAACTCCACAAAACCCCAACAAAACTCAAACATACTCCCCCCCCCACACAAACAAAACCAAAAAGCCCAACAAACACACAAACCACAAACACAAAAACACACAAAAACACACAACACACACACCAACACACAACACAACACACACTTGCACACAGTCAAGCATACAGAAAAGACGTATTGTTTATTAGTGTGCTGGTATTGTTTAGAATTACGGTTCGTCTTCGTATCCTGTTTATTGAATAATAAATTTGAATATCGACGGGAAAGTCTAAAAACGTTATTGGTAGGTTGGAAATTTTGTTGTAAAGGAACAAACTTGTAGAACTTTCTTCAATGACATAAGTTCTGCCTCACAGACGGACAATCAAGACAATGGCCTACATTTCAAAGTAACGAAAGAACACAACACAAACAACACACAACACAACACACACACACACACACAACACACACACACACACACCACACATATATATATATATATATATAAATATTATATTACAACGGGGAGAAGAGAGGAGGAGAGAGGAGAGAGAGAAGAGAGAGAGAGAGAGAGAGGAGAGAGAGAGAGAGAGAGAGAGAGAGAGACAGATACAGAGACAGAGACAGAGACAGAGACAGAGACAGAGACAGAGAGACAGAGACAGAGAGACAGAGAGAGAAAAGAGAGACAGAGACAGAGACAGAGACAGAGAGACAGAGAGAGAGAGACAGAGAGAGAGAGAGAGGTATGTGAAAAAAACCGACTCTAAATCAGATGGTTTCTCGAAAAAAAAAGAACACATAAAGAACATCAGTTATCACCAAAAACAAACAGAAGAAAAGAAACAAGGAAAGAACTCCAAACTTCTTTTTCGTTATGTAAAAACTTAGCAGCAAGCATTGACAGAGAAAAGATTAGCCAAATAACAGCCATCAAATGTCGTCGACCCTTTTGTGCATCAGTCCTACTTTGCCAAATAGTTCAGAATGACTTCTGTTTGAAGTACAGCACCCAGAATTTTGGTAATCTAGGTTACAGAGAAGAGAGAGAGAGAGAGAGAGAGAGAGAGAGAGAGAGAGAGAGAGAGAGAGAGAGAGAGAGAGAGAGAGAGAGAGAGAGAGAGAGAGAAGAGAGAGAGACAGAGACAGAGACAGACAGACAGACAGACGAGACAGACAGACAGACAGACAGACAGACAGACAGATAACAGACAGACAGACAGACAGACAGACAGACAGACAGACAGACAGACAAACAGATTCATGTTACCCAGTGATCTGTAAACCATCAAAAATTACATCAAAGCAAGGAAAAAATGTTTCTGACCCTGGAAGTATTTTTCCCCAAGTCTTCTTTTCTTTTCTTAATAATATTGAGACAAAGGTAAGAAAAAAAAACGCTTCCAAAGAATTAGAACTATTATGAAATGTTCAAATGTTAAAATGCCTACTTGCAGACCTCTCTCTCTCTCTCTCTCTCTCTTCTCTTCTCTCTCTCTCTCTCTCTCTCTCTCTCTCTCTCCCCTCCCTCACACACACCCACTCTCTCTCTCTCTCTCTCTCTCTCTCTCTCTCCCCTCTCTCCTCTCTCTCTCTCTCTCTCTCTCTCTCTCTCCTCTCTCTCCTCTCTCTCTCTCTCTCTTCAAATACACACAATGACGCACATCAGAAGGTGACTTTTGGAGGTATATACACAGAAGGTATCTTAACGTGACTTTCTGGCTCTTTTCCATAACCAGAATTCATCGCTATGGATTCTGTCTGCATGTACGATGGACAGTCACTTTCTTTGATAGAATTTTGACACTGAAAACCGCTTGTTTTGAACTAAGTTCGTTTATATGTGTAAACTATATATAGCACTTGGTTTATTGCCTCATCTGAAAAACTAAAAACCAGACTGTGACTCATATGTAAGGCAAGCTAGGTTTAAGTTTTCTAGAGTCAGGATAAAATGTCGTATCTCTGGTTTTCTTGATAAGTTTCTCTATAGTCAGGATAAAATGTCGTATCTCTGGTTTTCTAGATACAAGCAGTTACCTCTTTGCTACCATTTCAAGGCTCAGTCATATTGTGACAAACTCATATACCCGTCGTCTTTAATGATAAAAAAAAACCACTCCGTAATAACCCACCGTTAAAGAAGCAAACACCCACCATAAATTACTACAACAAACAACAATACCAATCAGAAAACAAACACCCCTCCAGCATCCACCCACCTACCCAACTAGAACTGTCCCCCTCCACCCCCCAAAAAACCAAACCAAAACAAACAAAAAACCCCAGCCCCCCTCCCCCCCTGAAAAAAGCCAAAAAACCCAACAAAATAAAACAACACAAAACAACCCCAACCCAGCAGACTTAACAAACAAAACAACAGCAAAATAAACTCCACCCCCAAACCAAAACCCAACACAGAACTGTTGGCTGATAGTTTGAACAAACACTCCCTATGCCAGGGGTGAGAATCAATACCGAACGAGTTATCGTTCTTTCCTCTTGCCCAAGTTTGTGTAAAAAAAAAATGAGAGAGAGAGAGAGAGAGAGAGAGAGAGGGCATACTCCAAAAAAGCAGACTGGTGTACAAACAAAAGCACTGAAAGACAGGCAAATAAGTTAGGGGTGAATAGGGGGATTTTTGTTTTGGTTTTGGTTTTTTCTTTTGTTTACCTTTTAAACTGAGTTATCTTGCCAGTAACGCACCAACCCACCCACCCACTCAGATTTCTCCAATGGGAAGTGTAAACCATCAATGGAGCGGTGAAAAGATTTACTATATAGAGCAACAAGGGAAATTGTTATTCCTAAAGTAATAAAAAGGGCCATTGCCCGTGTGTGGTATTAGATTTGGTTGTCTTCCCTTCCTCAAGCCAGCCTTATCCTGTAAGTAGATTATGAATCCAATAAATATCTTGGATGGGGTAAACAGGGGTAAATACACAAGAGAGAGAGAGAGAGAGAGAGAGAGAGAGAGAGAGAGAGAGAGAGAAGAGGAGAGAGGAGAGAGAGAGAGAGAGAGAGAGAGAGAGAGAGAGAGAGAGAGAGAGGAGAGAGAGAGAATGAGCTTAATTTTTCAATGGTTACAGGAGAAAGAGAGAGAGGGAGTGACAAACAGAGACAGAGATAGAGACATAGGCAGACAGACAGAGACAGAGAAACAAAGACAGACAGAGACAGAGAAACAAAGAGAGACAGAGAGAGAGACAGAGAGAGACACACCGGTAGAGAGAGAGACAGAGACAAATACTGAGAGACAGACTGACAGACAGACAGACAGACAGACAGACAGACAGACAGGCAGACAGAGAGAGAGAGAGAGAGAGAGAGAGAGAGAGAGGAGAGAGAGAGAGAGAGAGAGAGAGAGAGAGAGAGACAGACAGACAGACAGACAGACAGACAGACAGACAGACAGACAGACAGACAAAGACAGATAGAAACAGGAAAGGCTGTTGTTTTTCGTTTTTTTGCTTTTGTTTTTTGTTTAAAGATTAGGTGAGAAATCAGTTACAGAGACAATCTGAAAAACAAAACTTCTCCGAGACTTTCCATGGAAGCTTGCTATATATAGTAACAGCCCTAGAGCTTTTAGGCCTGTAGCTCTCTTTATCAAGGGGAACAAACTCAGATTAAATTGTAGATAACTAAACGATATTTGAAAGGGAAAATTTCCAATGACAAAAAGCTTTAAAATAGGTAATGCATTTAGAGCTATTTATGATATACCTTTGAGAGTTGCAATCAGATAAACAGTGCTGTTACTATTATTGTTATCGATGGTGTAGCTATGGCTGTTGTTGTTGTTGTTGTTGTTGTTGTTGTTGTTGTTGTTGCTATCTTCATTGTTGCAATTGCCATGATTGTCATGGTTGTTATTTTGGGTGATTATGTTAGTGGTTAGTGTTGTTTTTATTGTTTCTACCTTGGTATTACCATCATTGTTATTGCTATTGGTGTTGTCATCAGAGTCTTTGTTGGTGATATTGCTTTCAGTGTCATAATGAACAGTCTTATAGAATTTATTACTTGTACAATTTTACAATGGAAAGCAAACTCACAAATGGACACATACACGAATGAAAGCATGCACACACTCACACAAGTAAACAAGCACGCACACGCACACACACACACACATACACACACACATGGACAAACACATACACGCACGCGCGCACACACATACACACAACCACGCTCATCTGTGATTATTTTGCTCTCTCTGTCTCTCTCTGTCTCTGTCTCTTTTGTTTGTACATCTACAAAGTGTTTTTTGTAGCCATAGACGACTTGCTGATTTAACTATAAACCTGATGTGGGTTTTTTAATATTTTTTTTTACTGTCTGCAATAAAGGTCTTTTGACAGGGTATGGCATGACGGCCTCTGGCAAGTACTCAGGCACTTCAACATTGACAACTGCCTAATTGAAGTCATCAAGGCTCTGTACGAGAATGCAAGAAGTGCAGTTTTCATGAACAACCACGTGGGCGAGTTCTTCAAGACCACGGTTGGAGTCCGCCAGGGCTGCCTTCTCTCACCTGTACTCTTCAACCTCTTCCTCGAAAACATCATGACAGAGACACTGCAAAACCACCACACTTCCATCTCCATTGGTGGAAGACCCCTTTGCAACCTCAGATTTGCAGATAACATTGACCTCATGGGCAGCAGCAAACGGGAACTGCAAATCCTCACAGACAGTCTAACAGACCGAGCGAGCGCATACGGCATGGAGGTCAGTACAGAGAAATCAAAGATCATGGTCAACAGCGCGAGTAATGACAGCACGGAAATAAAGATGAATGGAGAAATATTGGAAGAGGTGAGCCAATTCAAATACTTAGGCTCCATCCTAACAAAAGATGGCACATCAAACAATGAGGTGAAAGCTCGCATTGCAACAGCAACATCTGCTCTAGTCAGACTCCAGAGGATCATCAGAAGCAACAACATCAGCTTCTGCACCAAATACCACCTCTACAAATCCCTCGTAATATCTATCCTCCTATATGGCTGTGAATCATGGACTCTGACAGCAGAGTTAGAGAGAAGAATCCAAGCATTCGAGAACAAGTGCCACAGAAGACTCCTCAAAATATCATACAAAGAACACAAGACCAATAACTATGTGAAAGAGGAAATCAAAAAGCGTGTGGGCCCCCAAGAGCCTTTGCTCTCCACCATAAAGAGGAGAAAGCTGATGTGGTTTGGTCACACCACAAGACACAACACCCTAGCAAAAACCATCTTGCAAGGAACAGTCGAGGGCAAAAGAAGAAGAGGCCGCCAAAAGAAATCATGGGTTGACAACATCAAAGACTGGACTGCCCAACCCCTGCAACGCCTCCTACTAGCCACACAGGATCGTGAAGCATGGAAAAAGATCTCCGTTGCGTCTTCTCTCATGTCCCCCCTACGTCCTTTGGGACATGGGACTGAGTGAGTGAGTGAGTGAATAAAGGTCTTGAAAAGGGCAAGCAGTCGCTTTGATTCGTTTGGACGACTTGCCAAGGTTCATGCGGGTTTTTTTAGCAACTGTTCTTGGAATTGAAAGACATATTTCAATTCAATTTTCGGGATCAAATTTCGCAGGTCTTTTGTTCAAGGAATACTTCGTAAGCAAGAAACACTCAGAGACTACCAGTTCAAATCGCTGTGGTACAAGTTAAACAGAGGACGGGATAGCGCAGTGGTCAGGGCACTCGCTTTCCCCAAGTTAAGGTTAATTAAGCAGCATCGAGCGTGGTTACCAGTTGGATGGTTGACCATTAATTTTGTGCACCTTGGCTCCAGTACAGTCCCCCCTGTTCACCCAGTTGTAAATGGGTACCTGCCCCCTTTAGGGTCAGGGAGGCTAAAGCAGCGAGGGAGCGGAGATGGGCTCCACCCTCAATATGCTGGCCCCTGCAGAAACTGAGGTATCTGATGCCTCGCTCCCCTACGACCACATAGGTTATGGAACATATTTATCGTTACCTTTTCTTTTTACAAGTTAAACAACCGGCATTTTCATCCCCAGTCTTTAAGTGTTTACATTCTGAAGACGTTAGGCACTGTTTAACAGTATACTCTTATTTTAAGTGATGCTTATTAGCGTGTGATGAATGTCGATATAGGTAATAAAGGGGTGTGGATGAAAGGAAAGACAAAGACAACAACGTTCTGTCAGAGAGAGAGAGAGAGAGAGAGAGAGAGAGAGAGGAGAGAGAGAGAGAGAGAGAGAGAGAGAAGAGAGAGAGAGAGAGAGAGAGAGAGAGAGAGAGAGAGAGAGAGAGGAGGGGGAGGAGGGAGCAATAATCCTGAACCATTAATTCAGCTAGTCCCTCCACCTCATTTTTAGGAATCACCATCCGCGAAATGCAAGAGACATTATTAAAGCTGGGATAAGGTCGGACTCGCTAAGATATTTTGTTGACTTCAAATCCCATCCACTCTCCTTTCCTCTCACTATCAGTAATTCTGGTCTCTTTGTTCTGCTTTGATCTTGCAGCCAGATCAAAGGAGAAACTTCTGGTTCATGAGGTACTCTGGGCTTTGTGGTCATAATTATTTTCAAAATTTTTGCCATTTTCCATCGAGCTTTGCTGTCAGATTTGAAAGTGGTTGTGATCATTTTGTTCTGCTGGTATTTTGTTCCCATGACTTCTTATCTATCTATCTATCTATCTATCTATCTATCTATCTATCTATCTATCTATCTATCTATCTATCTATCTATCTATCTATCTATCTATCTATCTATCTATCTATCTATCTATCTATCTATCTATCTACCTATCTATCTATAATGTCAGCACCTGGTCGTATGCACACACGCATGCAATCATCCACATGTATACAAACATAACTTGTTTCGATATAGTTATTAATTCACTGAGATAAGAAAAGATCGCAATTGTGAAGCTTGGAGCTGTCTGTGAGGGCTTTGCGGGAAAGATAAAGATAAATGAAATACATATATATGTGTTCCTGGATTCTTTAAGTGCATAGATGTTTTCGAGAGTTCAGGCCATCTAGGACAACATTTTTCCAGCTTTAAAATACAGCAGATCATCACACTGATGACGGCAGTCTTCTTCTATGATAACAAAACAGACTATAATCAGTGATGTCCGTCTTCTTCTCTACTGGCAAAACATCGCCTATAATCAGAGACGCGCGCCCGCCAGTCTTCTTTTATGCTAACAAATCATAGAATATGACTAGTGTCGCCATTGTTGTTCGATGCTTTCATATAATTGACTATGATTAGTATCGCTAATGTTCTTCTGTGCTTTAAATCATAGACTATGATTAGTGTCGCATTTGCTCTTCTATGCTGAAAAATCATAGACTACGACTATTGACGCCAATGCTATTCTATGCTGACAAATCATAGACTATGCTTAGTGTCAGACCATGATTAGCGTCGCCAGTGCTCTTCTATACTGACAAATCATAGACTATGATTAGTGACGCCAGTCTTCTTCTATGCTGACATAATATAGACCCTGATCTGTTCTTGACATGCAAGATGATGACCATGATCGCTGACAGATTCATTTGGATAAAAAGAGGGAACATCTTAGAACTAGGAAATTGTGTCAGTGAAGGGTTCTGGAGATGAAAAAGACTTGCAAAAACAATACTGCAAGGCACTTTCCAAGGAGGAAGACAAAGCGGCAGACCAAGGAAGAGATGGGAGGACAATATCAGCGAATGGACAGGCCTAGAACTCAACAAAACCCTGAGAAAGGCAGAACAGAGAGAGGAATGGAGGGAACTGGTTGTCAAGTCTTCAGGGGTGCCCCCACCGTCGTCAGACTAAGGGATAGATAGAAAGATAGAAAGATAGAAAGAAAGAAAGATAGATAGATAGATAGAAGGGTTCTGGGCCGACTCACGTAATGCCAACATTCAGAAAAAAACCTTACACAGCTGTGATAAAGATAATCGTCACAGACTATATTCATAATCGAAAAGCTACAACATGGCAATCCAAAAACAATTATTTTCTGTTGACTCTCTAAATCTGATTACCAATTAGCGCATCTAACAAAACAGCAATAAAAGCAAAAACAAAAATATGTGGTTAAGGTTAAGGGGTAGAGGGAAATGAATGACAACATAGGAAGTGTTAGAAGAAATTCGATCAACTCCAAACAAGATTTGCTTTTGGAGATTGATTGTAAATATGTATCGAGGGAGTGTGTGTGTGTGTGTGTGTGTGTGTGTGTGTGTGTGTGTGTGTGTGTGTGTGTGTGTGTGTGTGTGTGTGTGTGTGTGTGTGTGTGTGTGTGAGAGAGAGAGAGAGAGAGAGAGAGAGAGAGAGGAGAGAGAGAGAGAGAGAGAGAGAGAGAGAGAGAGAGAGAGAGAGAGAGAGAGAGAGAGAGAGAGAGAGAGAGAGAGAGAGAGAGGAGAGAGACGCAAACGCAAACGCAAACGCAATTTTATTTAACGAGGGTAATAGATTAAGTAACAAGACTTTTTTTCATCCAGCCCTCAAAGAAAAGAAAAATAATTCCAAGAAAAACACAGCAATTGATACAAACGAACATACACAAACATGGATACCAATAATGCAAAAAAGAAGGAGAGAGAGAGAGAGAGAGAGAGAGAGAGAGAGAGAGAGAGAGAGAGAGAGAGGAGAGAGAGAGAGAGAGAGAGAGAGAGAGAGAGAGAGAGAGAGAAGAAGAAGAAGAAGAAGAATACAAACAAGTAAGGAAACAGGATATACATGTTACACTAATACATCTTGGGAAGGAGATATGTTATATCATATTGTTTCATCAAAAGATTATGATACATTGTTTTAAATTTTGTCAGATTAGTTTCATTTTTTAATTGGGATGGAAGCCTATTCCACAGCCATCCCCCAGAATATGCCAGGCTCGATTTAAATAGGATCATCTTAGGTAGAGGTAGATTAATCAAATGAGAATGTCTAGAATTATTTACTGTAAAAATGCTTTGTAATAAGGATGGGGCATTTCCATGTAAGATCTTATGCATCAAAACTCCTTTGTTAAAAAGAAGCTTGGATTTAAGGGGAAGAATATTATTCTCCGAATGGTCAGCTACTGTTAAAGAAGATGATTTGTTTAAGATAAGCTTTATGGCGCGTTTATGCACTCTCACTATTAATTTAAGGAGATTGTTGCTGGCCATATCCCACAATGTAGATGCATAATCAATAGAAGTTTGAATATAAGAATAAAAAAATATTTTTCTGGCATGCAGAGTTAGGAAATTTTTTATCTTACCGAGTTGGTATACCTTTGTGGCAATGTTTTTTGACAGTTTTTGGATGTGGGCAGACCATAGTAGGTTGTTATCAATGGTTATCCCTAAAATTTTGTGATTTGAGACTTCCTCTATTTTTTCATTGCCAATATAGAGCGGTGGTAGATCGATATTAAGGTTCTGTCGTTTCTGTCTTGTGGAAATGAGCATAAATTTGGTTTTCTTTGGATGAAGTGCCATGTGGTTTATTTGAGTCCATTCCAGAAGCACATTAATATCTTCTTGCAAATTGCGGAAGACTTGAGACGAGTTAACATGGTTAATATCAATAGTGGTGTCATCTGCAAATAAGTCACAGGAAGCTTTTGTAAATAAAGGGAGATCATTAATGT
This sequence comes from Stramonita haemastoma, assembly GCA_030674155.1. Lineage (NCBI taxonomy): Eukaryota > Metazoa > Mollusca > Gastropoda > Neogastropoda > Muricidae > Stramonita > Stramonita haemastoma. The sequence goes on from CM060316.1 coordinate 29,506,871, forward strand.
AAACAGAAAATAATGCGGGACCTAGGATAGAACCCTGTGGTACACCAAATTTATTTGGTAGAAAAGGGGAACAATATTTGTTAACATAAACTTGTTGTTGTCTGTTAGAAAGGAAGGAAGATATAAGCTTTAAGGCATCAGAAGATAGTTTATAATATACAAGTTTCCTTATTAGCAGATTGTGGTTGATAACATCAAAGGCCTTCGCAAAATCTATAAATAAAACTCCTGTAAATTCTTTTTTGTTTACATTAACTAACCATCTGTCTATAAGTTTAACAAGGGCAGTGTGGCATGAATGATTTGCTCTGAACCCAGACTGATTGGGGTGTATAAGGCTATTTTCATTTAAATGAGTAAGTAGGCATTTATTAATGTGTTTCTCTAATGGTTTTGAGAGGACAGATAAAATTGAGATGGGTCTATAATTAGAGGGATCAGTTCGATCTCCTGATTTATACAAAGGAATAATTTTGCTGTGTTTAAACATAGTTGGGAAGGTATTTTTGCTTATGCAAAGATTATAGATGTAAGTCAGTGTCTCTGCTATGACTGGTGCAGCTAATTTAAGAATTTTGCTATTCAAACCATCTAAGCCACAAGTTGCCGTCTGCTTCATACTTTTCAAAGTGGTAAATACTTCGTGTACGCTCATGCATGGAATTCTTAGTTCGGAATTTATATTTTTGTTGCTGCAAAAGGCTTCTAAAACTTTTAAGTTATTAGTTTTTGATTTATCATTAGTTATTATTCTATCTGAAATAGTTGCAAAATGAAGGTTTAAAGCATCAGCAGAGATATCATCTAAAACGCTAGGTGTTTTATTACAGTTCTTTCTAGTAAGTAGATTGACTGCTTTCCATACAGACTTGCTGT
>CM060316.1:29512746-29515246 GCA_030674155.1 Stramonita haemastoma
AGGCCATTATGTGCAGGTGGAAACAGATGACATTTACAAAACTGCATACACTCGGGGACTGGATGTAAAAAGCACACGAGTACTTATTCCGTTATCCTCGTTATAAAAAGAATAAATATATACAGTCTGGAATCGAGCCTGGGTTCAAGCCACCACCGAGGTTCAAGTGGATTTGATGTTAACATCAGTACTGACGCCACTCCCCCAAAAGTCATCCGGAGGAGGCTATAAGCCAAGACTCTGTGTGCTAATGCACTAAGAACATCTTGAGCACACGTTAAAGCCGTTCTGCCTGCGGGAAGAATAACATGTTACTTCTGGTAAGAACGGATGACCCCCCAAAAAACAAACTTGTACACTGGTGATGTGTTTAGACATCATCCCCGAAGTCAGAATGCAGCTACCTTACTGTGGGTTAAAATTGGTTACAAGTATAATACACACATCTCACCATTGCTGAACCTCAGAGCTCTAGTTGTGGGATAAAAAACAAACAAACAAAAAAACACAATAATCAAGACAAACTGATGTAAATAGGTAACAGATGCAAGGAGATTGTTTTATGTTTTCTCCTTAGATTTTCAGCAGGAGACAGAATCTTGTTCTCACGCCACATAAACACATTGTGACAGTGACGGATGAAAGGTGTAATCTATGATAACAGCAGAAATAGAAATAGGGAGGAAATCAGTTTTAGGACCTCCCCGGGGACATATGTTCAGGTGGAAAGAAAGCACGGGGACAAGACATTGGATTTTATGATGCTTTTTCAAGCACAACGATTAGGGTGCTGCTTTTCTTGGTATTTGCTTACAGTCTTTGCTTTTTGTTTAGGTGGCTCTGTCTCAATTTCTCTTTCTCTTTGTCTCTCTGTCCTTGTCTGTCTGTGAGTCTGTCTTTCCTTTATTTTAAATTTAATTCTTATATATATCGAAGATAATGGAATAAGCACTCATGGGCTTTTTTCATCCAGTCCCCGTGTGAATGAAGTTTTGTAAAAATTATTATCATCTGTTCCCATCGGCACACAATGGCCTACTCTTAGGAAAAGCGGAACAGTATTTAACGTGTGCGCAAGATGTTCTGCATGCGTTCGCACACAGGGCCTCGGTTTACAGTCTCATTCGAAAGACTTGGGGAGAGTGGAGTCAGCACTAATGTTAACTCCAGGGGAAAAATCCCCTCCAACGGGAATCCTTCTGTGGTGTGTGTGTGTGTGTGTGTGTGTGTGTGTGTGTGTGTGTGTGTGTGTGTGTGTGTGTGTGTGTGTGTGTGTGTGTGTGTGTTTCTATTTTTGGAAGTATGTCTAGAAAGCCGGACACATCAAAACATCCCATATAAAAGCAACATATCATCTAAAACATCAAGCAAACAAAAACAAAAAACAAAACAAAAAGTCAATGTCTTCAAAGAAAAAAAACTTCGCTTGAAGTGTACATTTCTTCTTATCAATACAAACTGATATAACCTGGCTAATAAATCCAGGCAGATTATTTTCTGATCTTCAGATTTTCATCAACAGGGGATAGAATCTTGTTCACACGCCACATAAACACACTGCGACAGCGACAGAATGATGAGAAGTCTGGTGTGGGATAACAGCAGGAATAGAACAGGGAGGAAAGCAGTGCTAGGACCACCCAGGGAGATATAATTATTAAGGTGAAAAGGCAAAGCACAGGACAAGAACATTGGAGTTTACGTTGGTTTTTAAGCAGAACAATGAGGCTTGGTTGTGCTGTTTCTTTCAGCTGCTTGTCTATGTTTTTGTTGCTGTCTTTGTTATCGTTTTTCTCCATATCATATGTCTTTGTATTTTTTCTATTTTTATCTTTATCCCACCCCCTTCTCCCCTTCCTTTTTCATGTTCCTAGTCCATGGCTTTTGTTGGACTGTTCTTCAAAGTTTTCTGGCATCAGTTTTGTCTGGCTAGTATTTTTTTTTGTTTCATTGTTTTTTTTCTTTTAGTTTTTATTTTGCTTTTAATATTTTTTTGAATACCTCAGATCTAGCCAGTTGGATTGTGTATGTCATATGTTTAAGCTTTTCTCAATGGCCACATTTTAATGCCTTCTGGGTTTTCTATTTACGCTACTATCACTTATCAGAGCGACCTCAGTCTCGTCTTTGGTGTCCTCAAAACCCTTGATAGATTCATCTTCGTCATTTTTACCAAATTCTTCATACTATGAAAACCATTGTCTGCTTAAATCTATACCGGGGTATTATCAGAAGCAAGCTTTGTCCTAGAACAAAAGTAATCAGACGGAAATATCAGAAAAGTGGGTGAGGCATATATCTAAAACTGAATATTCAAACAAAAAGGGAGAAAGCAATTAACTTCTTTTCAACATAAATCGACATTCTTTACAGCTGATGTAAAACTGGCGAGGCTCTTAAATGCTCTCCAATGACCACACTAATTTAGCATGGCAGTCAACAACCCGAAAAGAAGATAGGCTGGTTGCGTGAAGAAAAAGCATTGAAAAACTTGGAAACA
>CM060316.1:29520246-29525246 GCA_030674155.1 Stramonita haemastoma
AGTTAAACATTAAATCAGAGTCCAAACCAAAATCAGAGTCCAAACCAAAATCAGAGCAGAGACTGTGGCGAGCGAGTTAGGCCTAGGCCTACCTTCCAGTGCCAGAACTCCGGGAAGTCAATCCAGCACTGTGTCTTGCCCTCGTGACTCTCCAGCCGGTAAAGGAAGAGGGAGGGGGCGGCAAAGAGGAGGGCGGACACCCAGGACAGACTGATGAGCACCCGGGCCTGGTAGGCTGCACAGTACACACACAGAGTCACAATCACAGGGGAAAGGGTTCAAATCCTGTTTTGTCACCCCTACCTGTGCGATTGGTTGAGTTGTTTTTTGTTGGTGTTGGTGTTGTTGTTTGCTGGTGTTATTGATGTTTTGGGTGTTTTTTTGCGGTGGTTGTTATTGTTGTTGTTGTTGTTGGTGGTGGTGGTGGTGGTGGTGGTGGTGTCCTTAATGTTAGTGTTGTTGGTTATTTGGGCTGGTTTTTGTTTGTAATTGTCTTGTCGTTATCGATGTTTTTCTTGTTATTATCGTTTTTAATGAGGTTAATATGTCTTGTTATTACTTGTTTCTTTTCCGTTTTTGTGTGTGTATTAATCCTGCCTTTCTGTTTTTTTTTATTCATACACACACCTACAGTCGATGATGATTTAGATGATGATGATTTAGATGATGATTTAGATGATTTAGATGATTTAGATGATTTAGATGATTTAGATGATTTAGATGATGATGATGATGATGATGATGATGATGATGATGATGATGATGATGATGATGATGATGATACTGATGATGATGATGGCAGTGGTAGTGGTGGAAGTGGTGGTGACAGTAGTGCTGACGGAGTAGTTAGAGGTAGTCGTCGTTGTCATTATGCTTCATTATAATTTTCTTGTGTTGTAACACTGTCTCCTTAGGGTTGTTTTTAGTTTTTTTCCGTTTTATTTCTCCTTCTTCAAATTATTTCGCTGCACTTGCTTATAGTTATTTGTTATCAAAGATTATTATGCCTGTACTCCTACACAAGATTTCAATTTGCACACACATTAAAAAAAAAACCCGTAGAAATAGAACACGTGTCACTCTTACTGTAAATGAAATAGAAAATTCTCAGTTGGTTTAAACTAGGCTCATTCATTCAATAAGCATGGAACAAGCACAACATGATGAAAATAATCAGCATAGCAACAGCAAGAATGCAGTTTATATTGTGATCAAGTACAACATCAACATTCAATTGCCGGTTGTCTCCAATTAATGGAAAGTTTAGCTGCGGCTCGAACCCACAAACCCCCAGGATTCTCCAGATCACGGTTCTGACTCTCTAACCACTGGCTGGACACCACCACCTGGACACCACCACCACCACCACCACCACCACCACCAACACCACCACCACCACCACCACCCTACTGTTCCCTCAACATTCCTTACCCAAATCGTTACACCCCATTTTAACTTGGCAAGAAGTCCGTAACAATCCTGGTAGGCGTGATTGATATGGAAAAGAGACACACTTCGTCTCATCCCTTAAGCTCAGTTCTCCGGCTTCAGTAAGCCTAGTGTAATGTGCTTGGTTTCCAGTCGACACTGTACTGGTTTCATGCCAAACCTTATACGCTCGGAATGGGGTGGGGGAGGGGGGCGTTTTCCGTTTGCTGTCTCTCCTTTGCTTTTCCATTCTGTTTTAATTACTGATAAAGGTTCGTTAGCAGAAAGGTGAAATGCATGGAGAATAGCTTGCATCGTGTCATTGTTGCGTGTTTGAGAATCACTTTGTAAAACCAGAAAGTGTATGGTTATACGAGGGTTCGTTAGCAGAAGCGTAAAATGCTGGTAGACCATATGACATGGCGTCATTGTTGTGTGTTTTAGAATCCCGTTGCAAAAGCCAGGAGGTAGTTGGTTGTGAATTAGAATCCAGAAAGTTTCAAAGTGTTTCATGTGTATGGTGGTAAAGAAAATTTGTGTTGATCGTAAATATGACGATGACGATCGTAGGGGTAGGAGTGATGGTGGTGGTGGTGATGGAAGTGGTGAAAATGATGATGATGATGATGATGATGATGATGATGATGATGATGATGATGATGATGATGATGATGATGATGATGATAGCATTGACAGTAGCAATGTTGTCGGTATCATTGTTACTGCTGTTATTGTTGTTGTTGGCGTTGTTGTGGATAATGACGACAATAAGGTTGTTCCTGATAAAAATAAAGGACAGCATCGCAGCCGTGGCTTCTGTTGCTGCTCTTACAGCTGCTTCTGCTGCTGCCATCACTGCTACTACCACCACCGTCACCACAACCACTGCTACTGCTGCTACAACTGCTTCATTTCTACTACTACTTCTACAGATGTATTGTTGCTGCTGATGCTATTGCTGCAGCCACAGCTCTTGTTCGTAATGTTACTTTTGTTGCTAGAACCGCTGCTGTGACTACTTTTGGTGCTACTTCCACTTTCACCTACCGTCACTACTACACCTGCTACTACAACACTTTTTGCCATCTTTTCTTATTGTGATCCTTCCACTCTCCCAAGTCATCATTATTTTAATTTTATCCTCACCGTTCTAGATAGTAATGTACTTGTATGCATTAGGGAGTGGTTCTAATATTAGTGTACATAAAGTATGGACATTTGGGACGTTTCTGGTAATCTTTCAAAATAGTACAAAAATAATTAACTGTGCGATAACGTCGAGTAAAAGAGAAAGAAATATAGCAGAAAGAAAGAAAGAAAGAAAGAGAGAGAGAGAGAGAGAGAGAGAGAGAGAGAGAGAGAGAGAGAGAGAGAGAGAGAGAGAGAGAGAAGAGAGAGAGAGAGAGAGAGAGAGAGAGAGAGAGAGAGAGAGAGAGAACATGAACATGAACATGAACAAGATTTATTCTTCAGGCCACCAGCCCCAAGAATGGGGTAAACAAAGCATAGCAAAGCAAAGCAAATAATGCAAAATAAAATGAAACCTCATGACATATATGGCAACTGCTAAAACATATCAAGTGTGAACATGTGTCCTTTAAGATTAAACTGACCTCTTTTAAATGATGTTATTTGTTTGTCAAGTCTCCAAGTTTTCAACAAAATCCTGCCTTATTTTTAAGGCATTGAAAAGATATAAACTTAGCCTACGAATGGTAAATACAGAGCCATATTTCAACACATTCACGAGAGAGAGAGAGAGAGAGAGAGAGAAGAGAGAGAGAGAGAGAGAGAGAGAGAGAGAGAGAGAGAGACAGACAGACAGACAGACAGACAGACAGACAGACAGACAGACAGACAGCCAGACAGCCAGACAGCCAGACAGACAGACAGACAGACAGACAGCCAGCCAGAGGCAGACAGAGAGATATACAGACAAACAGATAGACAGACGATTGCAATAGCGAAAGAGCTGGAGAGACAAAGGAAGAGATATATCAAAGAGAAGCTAAGACACAGTAAGATGGAGAAGGAGAAAGAGATAGATAACTATCAAGACAGGGATACAAACAACAGACACAGAGAGACAAAGACAAAAAAGAAACACAACCAGTTTGAAAGCAACATGTCACAAGAAACAGAATATAAGGGAACAAGGAAATAAAGAAGAAAAATGAATAAGAAAGAAAGAAAGCTAGAAAAAAAAGAAATCAAGAAGAAAAAAGAAAGAAAGGAAGAAAGAAAGAAAGAAAAAAGAAGTACAGAAAAAAATAAAGAAAGGAAGAAAGAAAGAAGAGAAAGACATGATAAAAAAAGAAAGAAATAAAGGAACCAGGCAAGCATCACTCACGGCTGCGGGAGAAGTTCATGGGCCTGGCTACAGCATCGTAACGATCCAAGCTGAGGGACACCAGGACATAGGTCGACACGTAGGTCACTGCAGCCTGCAACACACAGTCCATTCTTTTAGGTTATTTTTTTTTATTCTTCCCTAAAAGATCTTGAGTCTTTCTACTGTTAATGTTAAATTTGACAAACCTTGTCAGGAAATGCGATTTGCACACGTCAATATTCAAACTGCAAAAAAAGCAACATATCGATAATCAAATGAAAGTACGAAAGAACAACAGAAAAAGAAGGCAAGAGGAATAGGTTACAAATATAACAGAGCACTAAAATATAGTTTAAAAATTTGCAACCTCGACTGCATTTGTGATTACATATACATATTAAAAAACAACAACATTCGAGGCAACATTCGCAGGGCTGTCTTCATACGCCAAAAACCAAACTTAAAAAAAAAGAAATAATGAATGCAAGTGTCTGAAAACATAAAACGGATAAACGACAAAAACGAGAAAGCAGATAAGGCAAGATCTAAGTATACACAGCTAGGCAAATGAACAAAAAAGGTTACAGACGGAAAAGATTTTAGTACAAACATTCACAAATAGAACAAGAACATCTACAGCATCAGCAGCATTATCATTACAGCATAATTATCATTACAGCAAAGCTGCAGAGGAAGATTAAAAAGCAGAGATGAATGCTTTCTAATACAACCCCCCTCAAAAAAAAAAAAAACTAACAGAAAATCCAATTAAAAAAATCCCAACACACAAACAAAAAAAAACAAAAAACTTGGCATATAGAACACAGCACGGACACAGCAAAAAGTAGGCTGCACGCAAGGCAATAATCAATCATTCAGTATATGACTTAATATTAAAAAAAAAAAAACCCAACAACTCAAGACTGCAGCTAAGAAAGAAAAGAAATTCAAGGTGAGGTATTAAAACAAAAATCAATAGAATTTCATGATTGTATTCTTCTACAAGTTAATAATGCTGGGATAAAAACCCTGGCAAGATTAGCATAGAAAAAGATGGACAAATACAACAAGAGACAGACATGCAAAACAGTCTGTTGCCACGACTAGGGCCCAAAATCTTGATCACTTTCTCTCTCTCTCTCTCTCTCTCTCTCTCTCCTCTCTCTCTCTCTCTCTCATCTCTCTCTCTCTCTCTCTCTCTCTCTCTCTCTCTCTCTCTCTCTCTCTCTCTCTCTCTCTC
>CM060316.1:29535246-29540246 GCA_030674155.1 Stramonita haemastoma
GTAACTAGACTATAAGTCATCAGACTGAACCGACTTTCCTTGTCAGTGGCTTTCTTTTCTCTCTGTTTTCTGCAACATCAGTTTGACACGTGACTCAGACAGGGGAGTACGAGTAATCCCTCCAAAGATAGAGTGTTCTAAACTCCAGACGGGATAGCCTGGTGGTTAAAGCGTTACGCATTGCACAGCTCGGGATCTGCTGACCCGGTTTCCAATCGTCCGCAGGCACAAATACACGCACGCAACGCACGCATGCACACACGCACGCACACACACACACACACACTTACACACCACACACACACACACACACACACACACACACACACACCACACACACACACATTACACACACATGCACACACACATGCACACACACACACACTCACACACTCACACACACGTCTACATTCACAGAAATTAAGCCAGAAATTCGAAAAGACTACCAAACGATTTAAGACATCTGACAAACAACAATGATACTGTAAACATATAGCAAAATATACTTCCCCCGTAGGGATGCCGGAGGGTCAGTCAGTACAGACACCATCCCCACCTTCTAGAAATTTTGTACTAAGGATTTGTCTCTTTTCTATCCCTCTCTTTGTTTCTGTCTTGTTCCTGTTCCTTCCTGTCACCTGCTCCTTGTCTACTTTCTGCCTTCTTGGTCCATTATCCTGCCTTTTTCTTCCCACAGTAAAAACTTCAAAGATAACAGTTCTCTTCCAGGCCAAAGTCGGATACGCTGGGCCTGATTTGTCAGGAGCTTAACAGCAGCGCAACGCATTATTTTTTTTTGTTCACATGAGATGCAATGATAATTGCTGTCTGAGCATTCGACGACGACGACGAAGAAGAACAAAAAAATATACAAGGTATTTTCCTTTCTTATCTTTGATGTTTTTCTGTCTCTCCGGTTCTGAACTGTTCTTGTCCATTCCCAGAATTAATCAACAATAGTTTCAGAAAGAAATAGGATACAAAAAAAAACAAAAACAAAGGAAGAAAGAAAAAGGGGGGAAAGAAAGAAAGAATTCATCAGCGGAATAAAACACAGACACGAAAGAAACGAAGAATGTTTCAGAAAAAAGGGGTTTGATTTTTTTGGTCAAATTCTTGACGTTTCCACACATGGGCTCAACTTGACAAAGCTTTTGAGATAATAAGTAAAACAAAAACTTGGAAGTGCATAAGGCATGAGGTAATTAATTCATAAGAGAGACGAATTAAAGAGAGAAAGTCAGAAAGGAAGGAAGAAAGAAGAAAAGAAAAGTGTCAGACAAAAAGAAAATAAAGAGCCAAAGACAAAGAGAAGAACCAAAGACAAAGAGAACAGAAACTAAAAGTAAAAGAAAAAAAGCAAGTCATGAAAAAGAAAAGAAAAAAGTCGATGGAAAGGAAGAAGATGGAGAAAATAAAAAAGAGAAAAGTAGAAAGGGAGACACAGAAAAAAAGAAAAGAAAGAAAGAATAGAAACGGAAGAAAGAAAGAAAGAAAGAAAGAAAGAAAGAGAAGAGAGAGAGAGAGAGAGAGAGAGAGAGAGAGAGAGAGAGAGAGAGACAGACAGACAGACAGACAGACAGACAGACAGACAGACAGACAGACAGACAGACAGACAGACAGAGTCAGAGACAGAGACAGTGACAGAGACTGAGGGACAAAGAGAGAGAGAGAGAGAGAGAGAGAGAGAGAGAGAGAGAGAGAGAGAGAGAGAGAGAGAGAGAGAGAGAGAGAGAGAGAGAGAGAGAGAGAGAGAGAGAGAGAGAGAGAGAGAGAGAGAGAGAGAGAGAGAAACAAACAAACAAACAAACAAACAAACAAACAGACAGACAAACAGGAACGAAAGAGAAAAAAACCTACACAAATACAAAAGCAATAACAAAATAAAACTAAGCACAAAAAAGACAACCAAAAAGAAAATCCACTTCTCCTCATCTTTCTGGTAGCCTGGAGCAGACAACAGCCAATATCTATTGTCCAGCCTTGAATACAACTTGCTGGCTATGGCTTTCAGATAGGCTCTCTTGACCGAAAATGACTTTGGGATAGGCTCTCTGGCCGAAAATGACTTTGGGAAAGGCTCTCTGGCCGAAGATGACTTTGAGAAAGGCTCTCTGGCAAAAAGTGACTTTGGGAGAGGCTCTCTGGCCTAAAGTTCCTTTGATAAAAGCTCTCTAGCCTAAAGGTAATTTGATAAAGGCTTTCTGGCAGTAACGTATTTTGGTTGAGGCTTTTTGGCCAAAACTGACTTTATAAAGGCTTCCTGGGGGAAACTGACTCTAACGGCGGCTTTCTTGGGTAAAGTGACTTTGATAAAGGTTTTTGTTGGGTAAACTGACTTTGATAATAGCTTTCTTTGGTAAACAGATTTTGATAAAGGCTTTTTGTAGGAAACTGACTTTGATAAAGGCTTTTTGTAGGAAACTGACTTTGATAAAGGCTTTTTGTAGGAAGCTAACTTTGATAAAGGCTTTTTGTAGGAAACTGACTTTGATAAAGGCTTTCTGTAGGAAACTGACTTTGATAAAGGCTTTTTGTAGGAAACTGACTTTGATAAAGGCTTTCTATTCGAAAGCAACATTTCCCCCTGCCAGGTCTTCTGTAAGGTTCTTATCCTGCTGTTCCCACACCACTAATACACATCTCTCCGCCCCAGCCATACCCAGATTCGTTACGTTGCGTCTTCAGGGTCAGATGTTCACAGAGAGGCTATTGATAACAGGCCATCATAAGGCCGCCAGTCAAAGGGGCCATGCATTGGTGCAAGGTCAATTCAATGGTCTTCAGTGGTACCTATCCTGAGGAAACATGCGCAGGCGCCCACCTACTAAGCTCAACAGTAATAGAACAGTCGCAGAGCCATGGTTAGTGAGACCACCACAACTTCCCCCCAACGACCTTTTCCCCATGAACCTCTAACTCTGAAGGCTTTAACACAAACTCACCACAGGCACGGAAGTGTATGGGGAAACCGAAACTGTTTACCACGAAACTATCAAATCAGAATTTTTTTTCTTGTATTGCTGGCTTTTGTAAAGACTCCCTGGTCAAAAATAGAATTGTAAAGGCTCTGTGGTCAAACATAGCTTTGGTAAAGGCTATGTGGCCAAAAATAGCTTGGTAAAGGCTCTGTTGTCAAAAATAGCTTTGGTAAAGGCTCTGCGGCCAAAAATAGAACTGTAAGGCTATGTGGCCAAAAATAGCCTTGATAAAGGCTCTGCGGCCAAAAATAGATTTGGTAAAGGCTCTTCGGCTAAAGCAGCTTTGGTAAAGGCTCTGTGGCCAAAAATAGATTTGGTAGAGGATCTTTGGCTAAAATAGCTTTGGTAAAGGCTCTGTGGCCAAAAATAGATTAATTTTTGATAAAGGCTCTGCGGCTTTGGTAAAGGCTATGTGGATAAAAATAGATTTGGTAAACGCTCTGTGGCTTTGGTCAAGGTTATGTGGCTAAAAATAGTTGAGGTAAAGGCTCTTTAGCCAAAATAGCTTTGTAAAAGTAAACCCGACTTTGAGAAAGGCTTTTTGGCCAAACGTGACCTTGATCAATAATATGTGAATTCGATACAGCTCTTTTCAATGGACGTACTACCGGCTGAATTACCCCCCCCCCCACCCAACCCTCAACTAATACTCTTTTCTCACTGAAGATTTATGTTCGGGAGTAAGGGCCAGAGTCACACAACCCCGAATTATGGTGCACAGCGGTTATACTGTTATCAGGGGCATAAAGTGGGGTTGTGAGCCTTGATGCCATCTAGTTCTGATAGATGCAAATGGGTGAAAAGATATCTCTGAATGCAGATATATCAGGATCATTCTGCGCGACTATAGGGCTAGTATATCATACGATATGGTGATTTTTCAGAAACCTAGTAAGGGATCAAGAGGAGAGAGAGAGGAGGAGAGAGAGAGAGAGAGAGAGAGAGAGAGAGGAGAGAGAGAGAGAGAGAGAGGGAGAGGGTGTGAGAGAGAGAGAGAGAGGGGGGGGGGGGGGGCAAAGAGAGAGGGAGAGGGTGAGAGAGAGAGAGGGGACAGAGACAGAGAGACAGAGACTGTCACGGGGACACAGAGACAGTGAGACAGAGGGAGAGATGGGTTGTATCTGTTTTGTAACGAATAAAATATTCCACTCACACTGACACAGTTGATGTAAACTGAGAACTAAAGACTTTCAAAATCTATATGGGAACAGTAATTCATTGTATTGACAAGCAGTTGAGTGAATATCTAACAAGTGAAATACATAAACGCAAACATGATAAAGTCGGAAAATCTACACACTAGATCTGACTCTATAATACTGCATGAAAAACATTGTGAGTAGAGTAGTCTTTAAAAAAACGATTAAAAAATATTTTCTGTGAAAGGATGTTTTCTTTTGTCTAGTAAAAACTTAAATTTAACATTTCAAAGACACATGAATGTACTAAATACAATGCACCTACTAAACTAGCTCTCTGTCTGTCTGTCTGTCTGTCTGTCTGTCTGTCTGTCTGTCTGTCTGTCTATCTGTCTCTGTCTGTTTGTCTCACTGAACGCTACTACACAGAGAAATAAGGTCTTATGGACACTTCCTTCCATTTCATCTCATGAAACTTTCTTTTTATATTTCTAGGGCAAAGACTTCACACACACACACACACACACACACACACACACACACACACACACACACACACACACACACACACACACACACACACACACAGAACAAATCCTGTGCAGAGCTACAGTTTCAGTGGTTGCAATCCAAAAAATACCACCCTTTCCTTCAGCAAAGAACTGCAGTGGTAAGTGTTAAGTAAAGCAGAAAATGATACTTTTTTCTTTTAGTAAGGAACTGCTGTGGTAAGTGTTAAGTACAGCAGAAAATAACACCCTTTCCTCCAACGAAAGACTGCATTATGTCAGTGATAAATAAAGCACAAAAAATGACACCCTTTCCTTTGAGGAAAGACTGCAGGTGTCAGTGTGAAATAAAGCAAAATAACGACACCCTT
>CM060316.1:29555246-29557746 GCA_030674155.1 Stramonita haemastoma
AATTCAGAAAGAACAAGAATATAAACACATTTTTTTCCCGATGTAAAGTATAAATAGAAGAAATAAAAAGAATGGAGAAAACAAAGTTTGGAGGAGAAAGGGGCGGGATGCGCGCGCGCGCGTGTGCGCGTGTATGTGCACATGTGTGTGTGTGAGAGTGCGTGCGTTCGTGAGTGTGTGCGTGCGTGCGCGCGCCAGTGTGTATGTGTGTGTTTGATATTTTCCTTTTCTTTTTACTCTACAATCTTGGTTCCAACATATTGCATTCAAAAATACAGCATACACTTCTAGGCATAAGAATCTGTATTATTGTTTGCCTAGAAATTGTATCATTCTTTTGAAATATCTCTATATATTCTAATCTCTTTCATCTTAATGCTACTATTGTTTCATTTTTTCCTTTCTGAAGATTACGTAAGTTTGTCAGGTACGTATACTTGAATATATCTGCACGCTTTTTAATATACTGCTAAAAAAATATCTCGGGAAGCGTGGGTACAGCGAAAGTGCATTGATTTCAAGATACTAGGCAATTTTCTTTTAATTTCATGTTTTATTTATGGCTAAAACATTTGTATCGCTGTTTCTTATTCATGTTTTATTTATATGGCTGAAATATTCAAACTGGTTTTTTTAATCAGACGCGGAGTGTTTATGTTTTGTTTGAAAATCCTTTTCTTCTCACGTTTCTGTTTTATCAGTTTTTTGATGATTGTTCTTGTTCTGTGTCTGTCTGTCTGTCTGTCTCTATCTCCCTCCTTCTCTGTCTGTCTGTATCTGTCTGTTTGTCATCTCTCTCTCTCTCTCTCTCTCCCCCCCTCTCTCCCTCGTATGGTAGATTCCTTTGTATATCTTCTTTTTTCTTTCTTCCACATACAACTTTTTTTCCTGTAAAACTGAGTTTCTTTCCCCCTTTGCGTCTATTTTCTCTTGGTCTCATTTTCAGTTTGTGTTTTCTGTTTCATTTTATATATCATTTTTTTTCTTTGCTTGTGCGTTTCTTTACTTGTTTATAGTGACATCTTCTCCCCCCTTTACATCTTTCTTTACCAATCCTCACTGAATACTTTGGAAGCGGCTTCTCTAGTTATTGTTGTTGTTTTTTTGGCTAATTGTATTAAGTTTTGTCTTCTTTTCCTTGCTTTGTTTTCTCTTTCAAAACCTCTTTACTTCTCTCTGGCTCTATATCTGTGTCTGTGTGTCTGCCTGTCTGCCTGTCTGTCTGTCTCTCCATCTCTACTCTCTCTCTCTCTCTCTCTCTCTCTCTCTCTCTCTCTCTCTCTCTCTCTCTCTCTCTCTCTCTCTCTCTCTCTCTCTCTCTCTCTCTCTCTCTCTCTGTCTGTTTCTCTGTCTCTCTCTCTCTCTCTCCCCCCCCCTTATCCCCGTGTTCTTGCAATTTTATAACTTTTGTCATCTGTTCCCAACGGTACACAATGGCCTTCTCTTAGGAAAAGCGGAACAGGTTTTAACGTGTGCACAAGATGTGCGTGCGTTCGCACACGGGACCTCGGTTTATAGCCTCATCCGAAGGACTTTTGTTAAGAAATTATTTCGCTTAATGCGTATAATTTCCAGGTTGTGGGTGTGTGAAGGAATTAATCAGCACAAGGCATACATCTGCTCTATCAGTTTAAGCTTGAGGCTAAACCCCGATGCAGGTTCGAGTATTGGGGAAGATGTCAACTCTGATATAGCCTTTGCGGTCGGCTGGGCTATAAACAACATGGAATGAAATAAAAGCGAAATCCCTTTTGATCCCACGTGGCTTAGTGCAGATATGACGATGTTGAAAAGATAAAAGTTTTACAGGGAACCCCGCTAAAAGCCTACCTATCTATAAATTAACCATGGCGGTTTTTTAAAAAGTCTTTGAAGCCATTATAAATATGAATGAAAAGCCTGCATCCATAAAAGCGAGCACAGAAAAGTAAAAAAAAAAAAGGATCAAACGAAAAAACGTACCTTAGAACAAAGCTACACTTATTGAATTAAAATGCAATTGAAGGCATGAGGGCATTCGGTGTAAAGATTTTTTTTAAAGGGTTAATCTATTTTCAATCTGTAGCTTTTTTTCTGACTCAATTTATCTTGATTTTCTGTATAGCGTGTTGAAACACACTTTAAGTACACCCTCTGTCTGTCTGTCTGTCTGTCTGTCTGTCTGTCTGTCTGTCTGTCTGTTAGTCTGTCAGTCTGTCTGTCTGTCTGTCTGTCTGTCTGTCGCTCTGTCTGTCGCTCTGTCTGTCTGTCTGTCTGTCTGTCTGTCTGTCTCTCTGTCCCGAAAGTCTTTAGGATGAGACTATAAATATAGTCCCGCATACAGGCGCACACAGAACATCATACACACACATTAAAGCATGTTCCTACTTTCCGAAGAGTAGGCCGATGCGTAGCAGTAGGAACAGATGACAAAATTTTAGGAAGGTATGCAAGACTGTCCAAGGAGGAAGAAAAAGAGGCAGACCAAAGAAGAGATAAGAGGACAACATCAGCGAATGGA
>CM060316.1:29562746-29565246 GCA_030674155.1 Stramonita haemastoma
CACTGACACTGACACTGACAATGACAATGACAATGACACAGTTTTATTGTCCATACAGCATTACAGCCCTATAGACAAGGGGGAATAACAAGTTCAGATAAATTTGTGCAACATAATAACATTTTTCTAATTTGAGAGAGAGAGAGAGAGAGAGAGAGAGAGAGAGAGAGAGAGAGAGAGAGAGAGAGAGAGAGAGAAGAGAGAGAGAGAGAGAGAGAGAGAGAGAGAAGGGGGGAGGGGCAAACACAGACAGAAAGACAGACAGATGGACAGTGATAGAGAGAGAGCGAGAAAGACAGACAGAACAGACAGATACACAGACAGACAGATACACAGACAGACAGATACACAGACAGACAGATACACAGACAGACAGACAGACAGACAGGCAGACAGAGTGGATTCATAGAAAAAAGGGAGATATATTAATAAAAAAAAAGGTGAAATAAGCACAGAAAACAAAGACACAATCTAAATAAGAATGCAATCTTATAGCAAATACCCACCCCCTACCCTCTCCTCTCTGCACACACATCTAAGCGTCAACAAGGTCTGATATGAACACAAGTAAACAATAGCAAAAGGAAGAAAACAAACAAACTAATAAAAAAAACAAACACAAAAACATAAAAAAGAAAACACGCAAGCACAAAGGATTATAGAAGTAAGATAAAACGAAATGACACAACTCATATCTTTTTTGTTTTTGTTTATTAATCAAGTATAAAAAACACTGAAAAACGAATAGAAATCGACTGTAACCTCATGAGCAAAACGTTAAGGATTTTTTAATGTAGAAATTGAAATCCAAAACACAAAAAATAATTTAACTGAATTACGGTGATAATCTTTTAAGCAATCGATCGCACTTAAACTGGGTTTGAATTAACACGTAAAAAGAAATAGCAGGAAAAGGGGAATAATGAATTAAGAATAGGAAAAATTTTAATCCAGAAAACTGTTAAGAGAAAGCGTAAATAAATATCAATTATTTATTAAAAAAAAAAAAAGAAATGCTTCAAGAGAAGAAAGTATTCAAGGAAGACAAACAGAACAAAGTAAGATATTACGTAAAATGATGGAGACATAGTAGATGAAAAAGAATGAAAGAAAGTAAAAGAAAAAAGAAAATAAAAAGGTTAAGAAAGACACTAAAAGAAAGAAAGATGAAAGAAGAAAAGAAAGAAAGAAAAAAAAGAAATAGTAGAAATATAGTAGGTAAGGAAGAGACAAAGTAAAGGAACGAACAAAGAAAGTATTAAAAAGAAAATAATGAAAAAATATATGGAAGGAAGAAGAAAGACCAGAACCGTGGGAGATATAAAAAAAAGAAGAATATACTGAAAAAGAAATAAATACAGAAGAAAAGTGCAAAAAGACAAACATAGAAATAGAGAAACAGACTGACAGACGAACAGACACAAGAAAGGAAACGAATAGGAAAAAGAGAAAAAAGTGTAAAAGAACATTTTCAATGTCGGTATTCTGACAGTGAACATGCGGCAGAAATCAACATCAATTATTTCTGTGTGTGTGAGAGAGAGAGAGAGAGAAGAGAGAGAGAGAAGAGAGAGAGAGAGAGAGAGAGAGAGAGAGAGAGAGAGAGAGAGAGAGAGACAGAGACAGAGACAGAGACAGAAGACAGAGCAGACAGACAGACAGACAGACAGACAGACAGACAGATAGACAGACAGACGACAGACAGACAGACAGACAGACAGACAGACAGAAGAAGACAGACAGACAGACAGACAGACAGAGAAAGAGACAGAGAGGCAAAGGAGTTTTCAATCCCAGTGAGTTGACAATTTGACGGCTGGGGATGTGTACATCAGCTGCTCTTGAAATGATTTTATTTATAAAAAAAAAAAAGGAATGGAAAGAACAAAGCAAAAATGGCAAAAAAATGACAACAAATAAAGAAAAAAGAAATAAAGAGGGAAAAGAAACAGTAAACAAAATATAGATGTGAAAAAGCTGACTATTCCCTTTATGTTAAGTTGGCAATAAAAGGGGCAACAGAAAAAAAATCTATCTTTGTCGGTAAACAGTTATTGAACAATAGAAAGAAAGAAAAAAAAGAGGAAATAAAAGAAATAAATAGCATAAAGAAAGAAAGAAAGAAAGGAAGACAGAAAGAAGAGAAAAAGAAAAGAAAAGAAAGAAACAAAGAAAGAACGAACAAAAGAAAGGAGAGAGAAAAAAAGATAGGGAAAACAAGATTCTTAGATAAAGATCTTACCCCGTAAGTATGCCGGGAGCCTGTCAGTATAAATAGCGAACATTTTGCGATAGGAATTTCCTCTTTTCTATCCCTTCCTTTGTTTCTGTATGTTCCTTTTCCTTGTCATTCCATTATTGTCTAGCCCTCTTGGTCCATTCTCTTGCCTTTTTTCCAGACAAGCATAAAAGAGAACGATTCTTGCCCACCCTGAAGTCAGATGCGCTGGGCCTGAATTGTCAGGTGCTTAAGGGCAGAACAACACATTTTCCTGCTCAA
>CM060316.1:29570246-29572746 GCA_030674155.1 Stramonita haemastoma
GAGAGGAGAGAGAGAGAGAGAGAGAGAGAGAGAGAGAGAGGGGAGAGAGAGGAGAGAGAGTGAGAGAGAGAGAGAGAGATGAGAGAGAGAGAGAGAGAGAGAGCAATGACAAAAATTTATTGTGTTAGGTTTTTAAAACCCATTCACAAAAGGGTAGTTGGGAAAAGGGACCGAAATCGAAAAGTACATCGGCAAATTTGAACACTGTACAATATCAACGATTCTTTGCGATTGGAAGCCGAAACGCGGTATTGTTTATACATGGTTACACATGTGTGTGAATGTCACTGGTTATAACGGATGTCGAAGCAGGATCCGAGGAACTGTCACAGAGCGGCATTAGCGGTGTGGTTCTGCTGCTGGCTGGTCACTGGACGTGTCCGGAAGTTTTCCGTCTTCAGCTGCTTTCAGTATTGACTCGAAGCCCCTGTCCATCGTGTTTTCAAATTTTTGTAAACGTTCCATTAACCTCCTGCAGTCCTCGACGGACACAGTGTCGCTGTTTCGTGCTTGCTCGATCGCATTGGCACTTTCGGTACTGACTGTTTTTTTGCTGTTCTCCATCTCATCTTCTGCAAAGTCGTGCTCCGTCAGTGTCATAGGAGACATTGCTGAAGTGTCGCTGCATACTGTCATGACATCTTCACTTTCGTTATCTTTGTCGGATTCAAAATCGTCACTCCAGTCCCTTAGCGCCAAGTCACACGGCTGCACTGTCACTGACACAGGATCAACAACAGGCAAGCTTGACGGAGACGAGCTGGCTGGCCGTGTTGCACGTGGAAATTTAACAGCACAGCTAGAAGTGCCAGAGGGCGTGTCATCTATGACTGTGTCCATAGCAGTTTTATTCTCGGCATTATAAAATAAGCCAGGAGGTGTCGGCAAAAACAAACCCGAAGGGGAGACAGAATGTTCGTGTTGCTTTTTCATCAAACTGGCCTTATGTGTCACCACTCTCAATTTGTCCCTGGCAATCTGCGCTGCTCCTTTCCTGCGGTACACGACACTGTCACTGTGGCTGTGTGTTGCTTGATGCTGGTGGGCTGGTGACAGGCGCAACACAATAACAGTCTGATGTTCTCCGCCGTCAATTTTGAAGGATGTCAAGGCCATTTCCTGCAGAAATGTGTTCAGAACTGTTTCTAAACAAGAAGGTAGTCCTGTGACGGGCATACTGAAGGCCTTTCTAGTAGAAAATAAAAAAATTCTCCACTCACTTTTCAAACCACGTCTTGCTGGTAGCCAAGCAAGGGACGTCACTCCAGAGAGAGAGAGAGAGAGAAGAGAGAGAGAGAGGAGAAGAAGAGAGAGAGAGGAGAGAGAGAGAGAGAGAGAGAGAGAGATAGACAGAAGAAAGACAGACAGACAGACAGACAGCAGGACAGACAGACAGACAGACAGACAGAGACAGAGACAGGTAACAGAGAGACAGAGAGAGAGACAGAGGGACAGAGAGACAGAGAGACAGACAGAGAGACAGAGACAGAGGGACAGAGAGAGACAGAGAGACAGCGAGAACACTGAACACTGAAAAGTTTTATTGTACATCGGCCTTAGGCCACTACACAAAACATGTTTGAGGCAGGGGAAGGTAAACATCATGGCGGAAAACATTTCCATCCATTCTACATTTCCAATTCTGCAAGTACATAAAGTCGCACTTAATGCCCTCTAGTTATCATCAACCCCATCATCATTTTTTACCATCTACATCATCACTGCCATCAGCATCTTCATTATATATATAATCATCTGCAACTGCAGCAAGTATATCAACATCATCATCATTACTTTCATCATCTACGTCATCATCATCAATATCATTCTCTTCATCATCTGCACTTTCATCATCCTCTTCAACCTATGTAATTATAATCGTCACAATCGTCATCTTCAATGTTCACATCATAGTCACGATCATCATCCTCGTCTTCTACATCATTGTTTCCATTGTCATCTTTAAAATCTTCATCATAGTCACCGTATGATGATGTAGATGTTCAGGAAGATGATGGCAATGATGCTGGAAATCCTGAAGGTGATATTGATATAGATGCTGAAGGTGCTGATGGTTATGATGATGTGAATACTAATGATAATGATGATAATGTGAATGTGATCACTAATGATGATAATGGTTAAGATGATGTGGATACTAAAGATGATGATGGTAACGATGGTGTAGATGTTGAATGAGATAGAGAGACATACAGAGACAGAGACAGAAAGACAAACAGACAGACAGACACACAGACATCAGACAGATAGATAGACAGACAGACAGAGAGACATCAGACAGATAGACAGACAGACAGACAGAGACAGAGCTGCAGAGACAGTGAGATCAGACAAAACAAACTAACCGACAGACCAACCGACAAACAGAGAATAGACACAGAGATGGTTTTGCCATCAAAGACACTGGGCTGTTTGCTTCGCCCTGTGCTCAGAAAGGCCATTACGGACCACATCAAAAGATGTTCTTAATTCTGCACCG
>CM060316.1:29580246-29587746 GCA_030674155.1 Stramonita haemastoma
CACTCCTTCTATGTTTCAAATTTCTCCATCATCCTTTACTGCCTGGTAAAAGCGTTTTCAAGGATTTATTTGTTAATACAATTTTAACGGGATATAGTTAGAGAGAGAGAGAGAGAGAGAGAGAGAGAGAGAGAGAGAGAGAGAGAGGAGAGAGAGAGAGAGAGAGAGAGAAGAGAGAGAGAGAGAAGAGAAGAGAGGGGAGAAGAGAGGGAGGAGAGAGAGAGAGAGAGAGAGAGAAACACAATTTTCATTAGGCTTAGAATTTCTTCTTTTTCTTCTTTGTGGAACGCTCAGATAGAAACTATCATAATGTTCTGTGCAAAAGTGCGCTGCGCTGCCGTTAAGTGCCTGACCAGTTAGGCCCAGCTCAACCGATTTTGCCTTCGGAAAGATTTGCTATAGTATTTTTTGGCAAGAAAGGCAGTAGAATGGAGCAAGAGGACAGTACAAGACAAGAAAATGATAGCAGGAAAAAATATATTTAACAAAGTATTCAAGTTTTGTATTGAATACATTTTTTCATGATTATATGCTATTTGTTTTGTAAGGATGAACTAACATGAAGTACCTAAATCTTCTTTACTTTTCAGGTACTTTTGCAAATTTGGAAAAAGTTGATGCAATGAAACTTTTATACAAGGTGTGTCGTCAATATTTAAGCGATTGCCACATTCTCCAATGAAAAAAAGGATTTTTTCCGACATAGGCAAAGTAGTAAAGAACAGTAACTGTTCATCTTTGGAAGATTTGGCTATTACATTAAACTTCTTTGCTCTCTCTCTCTCTCTCTCTCTCTCTCTCTCTCTCTCTCTCTCTTCTCTCTCTCTCTCTCTCTCTCTCTCTCTCTCTGTCTCTCTCTCTGTCTCTCTCTCTGTCTCTCTCTCTCATCTATCTCTCTCTCTCTCTCTCTCTCTCTCTCTCTCTCTCTCTCTCTCTCTCTCTCTCTCTCTCTCTCTCTCTCTCTCTCTCTCTCTCTCTTCAAATAAAGAAATAGAGAATGAAGAACACTTTTTATTCAATTGTCATGTCTATGACGATTTGAGAAATAAGTCTCTTAAAGATTCCAAAAGACTTCCTTTGCACATGCTACTCAGAGATACAATGCCAACTGACAAATATAATTTTTCACGATTCATTTTCATACAACCATCGGAAGAAATGAAATAACTATCTTAAAATTGATCCTAAATTGATGAATACTGCATTTTAAAAATTGAAACGCATAACGCACATGAATCGTTTTGCAATGAAAATTTCGAAATATGGAGGGTTTAATTTTCTTGTTTTACTGCCTGATACAATGTTTCATATGTTATGTTTGTTGATAGTAATAATAATTATGTTTATAACTCACTCACTCACTCACTCACTCAGTCCCATGTCCCAAAGGACGTAGGGGGGACATGAGAGAAGACGCAACAGAGATCTTTTTCCATGCTTCACGATCCTGTGTGGCTAGTAGGAGGTGTTGTAGGGGTTGGGCGGTCCAGTCTTTGATGTTATCAACCCATGATTTCTTTTGGCGGCCTCTTCTTCTCTTGCCCTCGACTGTTCCTTGCAGGATGGTTTTTGCTAGGGTGTTGTGTCTTGTGGTGTGACCAAACCACATCAGCTTTCTCCTCTTTATGGTGGAGAGCAAAGGCTCTTGGGGGCCCACACGCTTTTTGATTTCTTCTTTCACATAGTTATTGGTCTTGTGTTCTTTGTATGATATTTTGAGAAGTTTAAAGATGTTTATAACACTTATGTCAAATGGCCACTCCATTTGTCCACCATTCATTTTTAGTGTAGCCTGAGGCCGATGTACAGTAAAAGTCTGAACTCTCTTTGTCTCTCTGTCCCTCTCTCTCTCTCTCCCCATCACAAGGTCTCGGTAAAATTATTTTTTCAAGCAGCTTTCAGTAGAAACTTACACAAACAGCCGATACCTCATCAGGATCTTGCTGTACAAACAAGACGGAGAGAAAAAAATCAGCACAACATTTATTCTATCCAAACCATTCATTTTGTTGGTATTATTTCATTTTACCTTTTTTCAGATGCCCCAAATCTCTCATATAAAAATCGTATGAAGTCAAGTGTGACAACTCATTTGACTTGTACGCAAACAGCTACACATATAAGCTTTCATTCCTGTGTAGGTTTCTGGTCTAACACTGACTACCATAATGAGTAAGACAGAATGCATCTTGGGTGAGCCCTGGATATGAAAGTGGGAACGCCCAACAAAAAGAAGAGGAAACTTCACCATCATCGTCATCAGTCCCTTGACCTAGATGCTCGCCAGGGACACATCATAAGGCGCACGTTCAAGAAGTTTTTTCCTCTGGAGTTAGCATCAGTGCCGACTTCACTCCCCCTTAAGTCCTTCGGATGAGACTATAAACCGAGATCCCGTGTGCGAACGCACGCAGATTATCTTGTGCACATATTAAAACCAGTTCCGCTTTTCGGAAGAGTAGGCCATTGTGTGCCGGTCGGTGGGAACGGATGACAAAATTAACAAAACTATGCATACCACGGGAAATGGTATGTAAAATAAAGTATATATGAGTTGCCTATACCATTATCCTCAAATATAAAAGATAAAAAGAAAATATAAAAGGACACGTTACGTGACATGTTTTACCTCCAGGCTGGTCTGTCTCCATTTCAGCTAAAATCAACCACCAGTCTTTCATTTTCTTTGTGTAGTTCTTCCTCTGCCCTCTTCTGAGCCTTTCTCTCTCTCTCCTCTTTCTCCCATGTGTACCTTGCAAATAGTCTTGGTAAGAGAGCTGTGACACATGACTTGACCAAACCACACCACACTGGACTGGAAAGCACAGAGAGGATTCAACACATACGAAGCAGACTGTAGCATAGAGTTTTCAGATTTTCTAAACTACCTCTGTGATGGGAAAATTTTGCGACTTTATTATTTTTTGGCCTTCTTGTCAGAGTATCGTTTCCATCCCTCTACTGGAGAGAAAAAAAATGTCCATCTGAATTTTTGTGTACGTGTAGGTACAGAAATCGATCTAAAAGGAAATGAGATTGAGATTGTGGTCACTCTTTTGGGAAATAAGAAATTGACCAGAAATGTTGTCCTCAGCTGTACTCTTTTCTCTTTTATTATCTTTCTCTTTTCCTTTTCCTTTTAACTCTACTCCTCTTGCTCTCTTTCTCTCTGTTTCTACCTGTCTCCCTTTTCACCATTTCTCTGTCTCTCTTGCTTCTTGTTTCTTACTTCGCGCACTCTGTCTGTCTGTCTCTGTCTGTCTGTCTGTCTGTCTGTCTGTCTGTCTTTATCTGTGTCTGTTTGTCTCTTTCTCTCTCTCACACACATTCTGTCTGCCTCTCTGTGTCTGTCTGTCTTTCTTTCACACATACCACACACACACACTCACGCACACGCACACCACCACACACACACACCCCACACACACACACAAACACACACACACGCACACGCACACACACATACACACACGCACACATACACGCACACGCACACACACACAAACACACACACGCACACGCATACATACACGCACACGCATACACACATACACACACACACACGCACACACACAACACACACAATCAATCAATCAATCAATGTATATTTACAAGGATAGATTGTGATTCTAGGTTTGATGCAAAATGTTATCCTTGCAAGTTAAAGATCATTCATTTATTCACTCTGTCACTTTCTCTGTCCCTTTTTCTGTCTGTCTGTTGTCTCTGTTTCTGTCTGTCTGTCTGTCTGTCTGTCTGTCTGTCTGCTGTGTTCTCTCTCTCTCACACACACACTCTACCATTCTTTGTTTTTTTCCCTACTCTTCATTCTAGCAGCATACCTTCCCATACCTAAGCTGGGAAACGTCCAACGACAGACAACAACAAATAACTCAACAAGCTAGTGACAAGTCAGTATATATAGACGAACATAAGCTTATTCCAGGAATTTCATCCTTTTTTCAGGTATGATCTATTTTATAGGTTCACGTCTGAAGCTAAGTAGTGATTAAACAGGAGTAAATCATGAGTAGTATCGGGTTATTAGACTTTACGATGTAGGGCAGTCTGAAGAAATTTGCATCATTATTTGAAAATTTGCAGTATTTTTCTTTTGGCTCTCCTCGTTAGTTAGTCTCTCTCTCTCTGGTCATTGTCTTTGAAAAATGCATCCAGTTTAGTTTTTTTTTATGTGTATGAGTAAGTAGGTAAGTTAGTAAGTAAGTAAGTAAGTAAGTAAGTAAGTGAGTAAGTAAGTAAGTAAGTAAGTAAGTGAGTAAGGAGTGAGTGAGTGAGTGAGTGAGTGAGTGAGTGAGTGAGTGAGTAAGTAAGTAAGTAAATGTATGTAGTATGTATGTATGTATGTATGTATGTAGTATGTATGTATGTATGTATGTATGTATGTATGTTGTATGTTGTATGTCTGTATGTCTGTATGTGCATGTATGATGCATGCATGCATGCATGCTTTATGTATGTATTTGTATGTAATAGTATGTATGTATGTATGTATGTATGTATGTATGTATGTATGTATGTATGTATGTATGTTATGTATGTATGTATGTCTATATGTCTGTATGGCTTGCTGATTGACTGGCTGGATAGATGGATGGATGGATGGAGGCTATTATCTATGTATCTATGTATCTATGTATCTATGTACCTATCTATCTATCTACCTACCTACCTACCTATCTATCTACTCTATCTATCTATCTATCTATCTATCTATCTATCTATCTATCTATCTATCTATCTATCTATTACTATCTATCTATCTATCTATATGTTTCTGTCTATATCCATCCATCATCCATCCATCCATCCATCCATCCATCCATCCATCCATCCATCCATCATCCATCCATCCATCCATCTATCTATCTATCTATCTATCTATCTTATCTATCTATCTATCTATCTATCTATCTATCTATCTATCTATCTGTCTGTCTGTCTGTCTGTCTGTCTGTCTGTCTGTCTGTCTGTCTCTATCTATCTGTCTGCATATCTAGCAGTAAACGTATCACATGAGGTCAAGGAAACGAGATGGTGATGGTTTCGAAATTGGAAATTCACTGTAAAGTTTGTCTACTGCTTTTCTCTGTTTTCCTATACAATTCTCTCTCTCTCTCTCTCCTCTCTCTCTCTCTCTCTCTCTCTCTCTCTCTCTCTCTCTCTCTCTCTCTCTCTCTCTCTCTCTCTCTCTCTCTCTCATTGAATCATGCACACGTAGTCTTCATTTGATCTTTCGACAAAACTACAGACGCTCGATTCCTGTTACCCCGATAAGCTGGCGGTAAGTCATTTACACCTTGCTGCGTCAGCAAAACCAGTTTGCGAGGAACATAGTGACTATGTTTATATCCCTTACAGAAACTCAAAAGTATCTACACAGGAACAGGATGGCCATATTAGCAAGCTTTCAGACTGTCTAAAGTACCTTCATCAAAGAGACATTTGCATTAGTATTCTTTTGGTCCTTCTTCCGTGATGGTGTTTTTCGGGAAACACATATCCAGATCAATTTGAATCGGTTGCGGGACCTAGTATTAGAGGAAATGAGAGGGGGATGGCGATCAACATTTTGGAAATGAGAAACTAACTGAAAATGTTGCCTATATATGTGCCACTCTCTGTGTCTCTTCTTTTTTTTTTAACCAAAAAAAATGTGTCTCTCTTTACCTGGCTACATTCTCCTCTGTTTATCTTCTCGTCTCACCAAGGTCAGTTTGTGTACAACCTGTTTACACTATGTCACATAAACACTACTGCCCAACTTGACTTTCAAAAATCTATGCAACTCCAAGCCAGAAAATGTGGACTATATTCTAGTCAAACATTCCTTTTTTCTATTTAATTTAATTTATTTTTTACTAACACTCTAAAAACTTAGAAAAGATCAAACAGACATAACCTGGAGGCACCACCGGTTTATCTAGGCTATAACAGTCATCCCCCTGGTACGAATACTGTATACAAAATATTTCGTTCTCTTTATTAATGCCTCTACGTTGCTTTCATTTCGGGCATACTGTTCAGCTCCATCTTATGATTACGTGTATCAGAGCAGAGATAGTAGTAGAGTAGAGAGGCAGACTCTGCAGCAAACCACAATCGGTATAGCCGAAAACACGGCCTCTTTAAAGAACTTAAATTCAAAATTCACCGTGTCGGAAAAGTAAAACTTCAGAGGAATCAGAGCCGCCTCCCAAGGCAACAAAGCTTCACATAATTGGCTGCTATGTCCCCTTCCATTAGCAAGCGCCGTAACACTTCTTGCTCTTTTTGCAAGGGAGGTAATTAGGACCACCGGCGTCGCAGGTAGATACAGAAAGAACTAACAGAAGAACTAACAAACTAGAGATGATTCACTCCAGCCCATATCTCACCAAGTGATTTATTTCGTTAGAACTACCTTTCAGGCCACTTCAGGGAAGCTCCGAAAGAATATAATCAGGAATAAGCTAGAGGTATAAACAGGAATAAGCTAGAGGTATAATCAGGAATAAGCTAGAGGTTTTATGGGCTATCAGACTTTCTGAAGTACCTTTCTAGTGGAGAAATTCCCATCATTAATCTTTCCCTTCTCATCAGACTTGTCTCTCCCATCACCTTCAATTGGGAAAAAAATGTCTGCATAGATATTTTGTGTAAACAGGAATCAATATTAGAGGGATGAGGTGGTGATGATGATAGATCTTTTGAAAATTAAAAATTGATCACACATTTTTTTTTTTAACTCTCTCTCTCTGTTTCTGTTTCTGTCTCTGTCTTTCTCTGCCTCTCTCTCTCTCTCCCTCTCTCTCTGCCTCTGTCTATCTGTCTGTCTGTCTCTCTCTGTCTCTCTGTCTGTCTGTCTGTCTGTCTGTCTCTCTCTCTGTTACATCTTCACTTCTCACTGCTGTTATTATTTTTTCATTCAAGTTCTGTCTCACGTTCACCCAACCACTTTGCAGCACACTTTGACTCCCGACTTACTAGCATACCCCCTCTCCCAGTATAACCATTATCCCATCTGCATTATCCACATCGTCAGCACTATCTGTACGTCCAACTTAAAACGCTTACACATGATTTAGGATGACGCGTGATGCGTTATTGGGTTATCAGACTTTCTGAAGTTCCTTCATCGTGGAGAAATTTGCATGATTAATCTTTTCTCCCTTGACTGTCTCTAGCTCCCGTCACCTTGTAATTGGGGAAAAATGTCTGGTTAAATATTCTGCGTAAACAGGAATCAATATTAAGAGGAAATGAGAAGGTGGTGATTGGTGATAGGTTTTTTTTTGAAGTTGGAAACTTAAGCAGAAATTTTGTTTCTGTTTGCATTTCCTTCAGTATTTGTCTGTGTATGGCTTCACTTTTGCCTCTTCTTTTAGTGTGTGTGTGTGTGTGTGTGTGTGTGTGTGTGTGGTGCGTGCGTGCGTGTGCGTGCGTGCGTGCGTACGAGTGTGTGCATGTGTGTGTGTGTGTGCTTGCATTAAATCTTCCCTA
>CM060316.1:29590246-29597746 GCA_030674155.1 Stramonita haemastoma
ACACACACACACACACACACACACACCACACACACACCACACACACACACACACACACACACACACTCACACTCACACATTAATTTAGCGGATGGTACCACAGAAGAAAGACTCGGTCAAGTGATAGATCCCAGTCCCCAGGAGATTAAACACTGCAGGCACATGGCCGGCCTCTGTACACAACAGCCTCTGAGGATTCATGCCGAAGTTTGACATCTTCCAGCGCGGTCCATGAGCAATGCAGTCACCACTCCAGCAGGCACCACTAGCACTTTGTCTCCTGGCCAATGAGGCTTCAGAAAGTTTGTGTGTCTGTGTGTCTGTGTGGTGTGTGTTTGTGTGTGTGTGTGTGTGTCTGTCTGTCTGTCTGTCTGTCAAGCGCTATTTATTGAAGTGTCTGGGTCAAAATGATCTTTTGTTTCTCACCCCATCATATGTTTCTGAGCTTTGGTGTCATTTGATGTGAACAATCTTTTATTGTTAATTCGGACTATACATCATAATTATTTTGTTTTGGAATATCTTCCAACTGGAAAGGGGTAGAATGTTTTGCAAACTACATCAAGGTGTGCCTCTACTTAAAAGGAAATTGGTATGTTTCCTCGCTTACTTTTGTTTTCTGTAGGTCCTATTATATTACTTGATTAAATACCCGTTTTCTTAATACTTACTCGCTTAATTGTTTGCTGATTTACCAACCTAGGGATCCAGGGGTTTAGAAAAAACCCACATGCTAAGAAAGCACAAAACTATGGGTTCGATCCCTGTTGAACCCCCCAAATTTCCCCTATCTGTTAGATCTTATGTAGTGGTCTGGGTACCAGTCTTTATGATGAGACGATAACTCACGGTCCTGTGCGCAACAGTTATTAAGCACGCGTAAAAGAACCTATAGCAACAGGGAATTTTGCCAGGCAAAAGTCTTTAGAAAAAGCTACTCTGCATAGGGAAACAGAGATTCTTGAAAAGTACAGATAAGAAAAGAAAAAAATCAAAAGATGGTGCTGCTCTTTTGACAACACGCTTGCCTTAGGTAGAACAGCCCGAATTTTACCAAATTTCCTGCTGTGATTACCAGTTGTGTACAATACAATACAATATTGTCCTACCTACATTCCTAACTTTCTGGGTTTTATTTAAAAAAAAAAAAAACTTTATACTTACCGACTTGCACTATTTCGTGCCTCTCTGCCGTCTTACCTGACAGACTGAAAAATGTCATTTTTTTTTTTAATTTTTACTTTGTGGTATTGTACAAGACCGAGCCAAAGATGTCAAATGCACCACCACAGGGAAATTATCAGCAAAAGCATATGCAGACCAAGACAAAGTCTGATCGTTCACGTGGAATGGTACCATCTCCCTAAGCTTCAGCCAGATGACATATTCACGACAGCAGAGAGACGCTGCTTTGCTGCTTTGTCTGGAAGGCAGTGAGGGGTCTGTGTGCGTGCGTGTGTGTGTGTGTGTGTGTGTGTGTGTGTGTGTGTGTGTGTGTGTGTGTGTGTTGTGTGTGTGTGTGTGGTGTGTGTTTGGTGTGTGTGTGTCGTGTTGTGTGTCGTGTGTGTGTGTGTGTTTGTGTGTGTGTGCGTGTGTGTGTGTGTGTGTGTGTGTGTGTGTGTGTGTGTGTGTGTGTGTGTGTGTGTGGAGAGAGAGAGAGAGAGAGAGAGGAGAGAGAGAGAGAGAGAGAGAGAAGAGAGAGAGAGAGAGAGAGAGAGAGAGAGAGAGAGAGAGAGAGAGAGAGAGAGAGAGAGAGAGAGAGAGATTTGATTTGATTTGATTTGATTTTGATTTGATTTGATTTGATTTATTCTTTTATATCGAGGATAATGGGATAAGCACTCTTGTGCTTTTTTACATCCAGTCCCCGTGTGTATGCAGTTTTGTAAATGTCATCTGTTCCCACCGGCATACGATGGCCTACTCTTACGAAAAGCGGAACAGGATTTAACGTGTGCGCAAGATGTTCTGCGTGCGTTCGCACACGGGGCCTCGGTTTAAAGTCTCATCCGAAGGACTGAGAGAGAGAGAGAGAGAAGAGAGAGAGAGGGAGAGAGAGAGAGAGAGAGAGAGAGAGAGGAGAGAGAGAGAGAGAGAGAGAGAGAGAGAGAGAGAGAGAGAAGAGTAGTGGAGCAGAATGATGATGCAGGTCTGTGGTCGAGTATAGTGTATGGTTGTCAGCGTTCTGATTGCTCATCTTCATTCGCCTCTCTTATTCTATTCTAAACTTCATAGTCACTGACCACATGCATCATCTATCTATCTACTCCTGTAGGGAACATCCCTCTCTATGATCTAGCACATCTAGAACCCCCCCCACCCCACCACCACACATCCTCCTACATAGAAACTTGCAGGGAAACATACAAAAGAAAAAAAGGAGAAAGAACAAAACTTAAAAAAATATATCTTAGAACCGCATCACAAAATACTGTAGTGACACTTCATAGTCACTGACCACATGCATCATCTGTTCCTACAGGGAACATTCCTGTCTAAGATGCAGTACATCTACAGCAGTTTGCTCCCCCATCCCCAGAATCCAACGAGGCAAAGAAACAGACAAACAAAAAAAGAAACAAAAACAAAACGTTCCGAAAGCTATCCTTAGAATCGAATTACAAAGCGCTTTAGTGTTTAAAAAAATAGTGTTGCTCTTTTGCAGAACTTTTACAGGGATGAGTTTAATAGGAGTTTGGAAACAAAACATTCCCCCAAAGAAACGTACCCAAATGAGTACTGTATGCTTATGGCACAACACTGACTTAAAATTGCCAAATGCACCACCACCACCACCACTATGTATGCTTCATGAGAAGAAATCCATAGTTCATGTTTAATTAACCAAATGCATTATTCAACGCGCTGATTAATTACAGCTGGGCATGTATGGTAGGTGTTTTGGTGTTTCTGCGCCACGCCAAACACTGGCTTACACATTTCAACGATCACTATTTTGATCTCCTGAATATAAAGGGGGGTATAGGTACTGACAGGTGGGAACAGATGACATTTACAAAACTGCATACACAAGGGGACTAGATGTAAAAAGCATATGAATGCTTATTCCATTATACTCGATATAAAAGAATTGAATAAATAAATAAGATAAATAGCACACACATTATCCTCGATATAAAAGAATAAAATAAATAAAATAAGATAAATAAGAGACACATTATCCTCGATATAAAAGAATAAAATAAATAAAGAAAAAATAAATTCTCTCTCTCTCTCTCTCTCTCTCTCTCTCTCTCTCTCTCTCTCTCTCTCTCTCTCTCTCTCTCTCTCTCTCTCTCTCTCTCTCTCTCTCTCTCTCTTCTCTCTCTTCTCTCTTCTCATGTGGGAATACATTAGCATGAAATAACGTACGTAGTGTTGCTTCTTTTACAATGGAATGAGCCTCAATGGGGAAAATTCCTCAGGCATGTACTTCAAAGTTTTGGACACGAATAGAGCACTGTGTATACGAAGTTTTAGATAAATCACGACCATTAGCTATTGTAATTGTTTTTTTTCCTTGTTTAATACAATCTCCTTTGAGCTTTTCTTGGCCTCCTTGCGTGATGGAAAATGCAATAGATCAGTTATGAGTTAGGTTTTTGTGTCTGTTTCCATCTCTGTCTGTCAGTCAGTCAGTCAGTCAGTCATTTAACCTCTGTGTGTGTGTGTGTGTTTGTGTGTGTGTTGTGTGTGTGTGTATGTGTGTTTGTTTGTGTGTGTGTGTTTGTGTATGCACATAATTTTTGTACATATGTGTGTATGTGTGCTTATGAGAAAGGCAGAGAAGGCGACTGCTGTTTCGGAAACTGGGCAGAAATTTGATTATAGTGGAGATGCCTTGCCCACAGTACATCCCTACTCTCTAGGCCAAGAGGACATAAGGACAGTCAGCGTTGAATATGTTCTCCAAAGGCCAGCTAGCCCCCAAGGCTGCAGCACATAAGGTCTTTGCAAGTCAAGCCTCCTAGTCAGAGAGTCATAGTCATCACTAAAGACTAAGCTGTAAAGTGAATTCCATGAGAGGCAAATCCACTGATCTTACAGCCTCTCACTTTGCTGTTGCCTCCAGAGTCAATAGTTTAATAATCAAGAACTGCAACAAAAACCCAGGCCATGAAAGCTTATGCAACGGGCCTAGGGACCATTACTGGATATTGTATAAAGTATTTCAAGGCTTAGAGACATGTTTGTGGAATCAAGTTGCTTCATAATGTTGATACTTTGAGATGACCACGCTTAGAGTGAATCCACTTTGTACTCTGCCAGCAATAAAAGACAGCTACGTTTATTAAAGTAATGTGTATACACATGAATCACCTCCAGGGAGCGCGGTGTGTACACTTGCGGCTGAAGATGAAGGGGACAGCACGGGTGTGCTGATTTTGTTTTGTTTTAGTTTGGTTTTGTTTTATATGTACGTGTGCAAATGACATCTTTTATGTATTAATCCCTCTCTCCTCTCCCCTCCCCCCCGAATTAATCGGTTGTGTTTGCTGTCAAATGATTTGTGAGAGGATGGTATATGCGTATGCATGTGTATGTATGCGTGCGGGGAATATTGTGTGTAAAAACCCCTGAACACAATTGTTTAAAACGAAAAACAACCTCGGACGGAAACAGGCATTTGCCTTGCAAGTCGAATCATTCAAATCAATTAACTACTTAAAAGAAAATCAGTGATATTAAAATTCCTATAGTCTTTTGATATAGTTCTTAAATTCTTCAAATAAAAATAAAGTAAAAAAACCTTTGGAAATGAACTGTTGTATAGATAACTTGAAAAATGACAAGACTTCTGCTGATATCTGCCATGAGAGGCAGGCAGCATGGTTTCAGCTCCATTATTTTTAGCAGCGTAGTTTTTGCACCGTGCCTTGACACTGCAGAGGAGAGAGAACAGGCCTGTTTGTTCAGCGCTAGCTTTGAGACAGCAGGAAAAGGGGAACTTTTTTTTACATGTCGGGGTTAAGAGAAAGAGGGAAAGAAAGAAAGAAAGAAAGAAAGCAAACAACTGGGTGAGAAGGGGAGGCGGAACATGTACATGGCGGAGATCTAATTTGTATTTAGAACCTACTAGGGTGGACAATGTTTGCTTCGTCTTCTTGCTTTTGCTTTCAGAATTCATGCCCACCTTCCCACCTCCCTTTTATCCTGCCTGTCTGTTTGTCTGTTTTTTGTCTGTTTCTATCTTTCTCTTTGTGTTTCTTTTGCTAGAAGTGACATAATTTCATACTTTTTTTTTCAATAGGATTAAGTATGTTCAAACTCAGCATGTTTTATATTAGCACATTTAGGTTTCAGCTTGTTTACACACACAACACACACACACACACACACACACACACACACACACACACACACACACACACACACAACACACACACACACACACACACACACACACACACACACATACACACACAAAACACACATACACACACACACCAAACACAACACACACTTTTAATACACACATCACACATCTACCCAATACACACACCACTCCTTTTTAGGGTGAGTCTTTTGTTGACATATCCCTCTCCTCCTCTCTCCTCTCTCCCTTCTCCCTCTCTCCTCTCTCTCTCTCTCTCTCTCTCTCTCTCCTCTCTCCTCTCTCTCCTCCTCTCTCTCATACCACTAGTTTACCAGCTGGAGTCTGCTAGTACTACTACCTTAATTCACACACAACCCATACACCAACCAGACTTGTGCTCCGCTGCCTGGCCTGCAAACAGTGAACTGGTGACCTCGGACCATCCGTTTAGGGACAGGACATAACATCCACGTCCAGTCTTTGGACTCCCTAATAGCTAAGCAGCGACAGATGGGGTACTTTTCGGAGCTTATCAATCTCGTTTCAGGTCACTCCGATACCATTACCGCGGCGGTAGACTTCGCGTTCATTATTTTTTGTACTGTAGCCTTTTACCTGTTTATTAATGAACTGTTGTGGGGGAGAGAGGAGAGAGAGAGAGAGAGAGAGAGAGAGAGAGAGAGAGAGAGAGAGAGAGAGAGAGAGAGAGAGGGGGGGGGGGGTAAAATTCCCTACTTTCTAACCTTCTCTTTGTTTCTGCCTTGTTCTTTTTCTTTTGTCACCTCCTTCTTGTCTATTTTCTGTCTTCCCGGTCCATTCTCCGGCCTGCCCCCCCCCCCCCCCCCCCCCCCCCTCTCGAATTCCCTCCTGTGCCGAAATCGGATATGCTGGGCCTGATTTGTCACGCGCTTGACGACAGAGCAAGATAATATTATTTTCACTCATATGAAAGACAACTGTAGTTGCTGTCGAAGCGTTCGACGACGACGACGACGACGACGAAGAAGAATGAAAATATATAAGCGCTTGTAGAGGCGGCATACATAATAATTCACTTGCAGTGCTGAAACAGGGGACGACATTCATGTTTAGTGGTTTGTTTTTTTCCATATTTTCAGCACATACAGTGAGGGAGGAGCAGACAGTTTCCTCCGCGAAATGTCATTTTTTAGAGAGAGAGAAGAGAGAGAGAGAGAGAGAGAGAGAGAGAGAGGAGAGAGAGAGAGAGAGAGAGAGAGAGAGAGAGAGAGAGAGAGAGAGAGAGAGAGAGAGAGAGAGAGAGTGGTGAGAAGTAAGCCACTTTTGTGATATTGTTATGCATGTCACATCCTGTTCCTTTGCACGTTTGGGGCTGGAGAGGTAAGAGCGAAGGAGAAACAGTGCCCAGAGCTTGGTAACTTTTCTTGTAATGCTGACGGAGGCACGAGAGGGGATTAGGGAAGAGTGACAGTCAGGACTGAGGTGAAACCAGGATCCAGTTAGGATTTAAAGTCTGGATTGGAGGATCTTTCTTGTTTTATTTTATTTTTGTTTTGTTTTTGTGGGTTTTTTCTTGGGTCGGAAAGCGGGGGGTGGGGGGAGGGGGTTGGATTAGATATAATGCTATGTTTCTGTATGTTTCCTGCTTTCTTTGTGTTTTTCTATGTCTTTGTGTCTTTTGATTATGATTCGTATCAATATGCCTGTCATTATTGTAATTGCCCTTCGGGGATGATTAAAGTGTTTTTGACTTGACTTTGACTTAACTTGTCTCTCTTTTTCTGTCTTTGTCTTACTTTGTCTGTCTTTTCATCTTTGTTTTTGTTTATTTTTTCCCTCTCTACCCACCCCCTCTCTGTCTCTGCCCCCTTTCCCTATCTCAGCTTGGAAAGCGTGTTGGTTTTATGGCTTTATCTCAACAATATTGCTGTTATTCATTGTAGGCCAATGATCCTTAGTACATATTTTTTATCACCACAATAAACTGACCGGACAAATTTCTAGTAAGTGGTAAGAAGTGGTAAGAAACTCGCGTAGAGCATGGCAGCAGAGAGTCCTCAGAGGAGAAACCCCCTTCAAACAAGTGTTTCTGGTCTTTAATCTTCCTTACACTCTAGGGAGGCCGGCCCACATCCAGTTCATGACTCTGGATGTCTCTCTGCTGCCCCTTCATGTATGTGATGAGTTCTGACTCGGATTCGAAC
>CM060316.1:29602746-29617746 GCA_030674155.1 Stramonita haemastoma
AGAATCACGGACGCTATAGCCGAGTGGTTAAGTACTGTTGACTTCGATTCTATGGATCGATGAAGTTGTGTGTTCAAGTATCGGCGGTGTCTAGGGCATTGAGGGCGGGGATCTCTCTCTCTCAGTCTCTGTCTCTGTCTCTCTCTGTCTCTCTCTCTGTCTCTCTCTCTGTCTCTCTCTCTCTGTCTCTGTCTCTGTCTTTGTCTCTGTCTCTGTCTCTGTCTCTGTCTCTGTCTCTCTCTCTCTCTCTCTCCTCTCTCTCTCTCTCTCTCTCTCTCTCTCTCTCTCTCTCTCTCTCTCCAGCCATCCCCTGTGAGAAAAAGAAAACGAGATCTATAAAAGTACGAAAGGTCACTAGCTGCATATGTTCGATAAAGAAAAATCATTACCCACATCCCAGGACCAGGCTGCTACTTTTCTTAACAGAAACTATCCACAGTGGGATATTGACCGCTGACCAAAAACCTTGGTGGTTAAAGTGTTCCGCGTTGCACTCGTGATTTCATGGCCCGGGTTCGAGCCCAGGTTCAAGCCAGCACAGAGATGCCCGTTCAAGGGGGTTTTAACCCAGGATTTACCATCATTGTCTACTCAACTCATCCAAAAGCCTTTCAGGTAAAACTATAAACTGATATCCTGTGTACAAATACACGCAGAGTGTCATGGATGTAAAAAAGCATACGAATGCTTATCAATTATCCTCGAAAAAAAAAAATTGCCATGCCTTGCGTTGCATACATGTTAAAGCCTGTTCCATCTTTTGGAAGAGTATGCTATTTGTGCCGGTGGGAGCGGATAACAAAAAATGACAAACGTGCATGAACACGGAGACTGGAAGTAAGAAAAATCCCAAATGAATGTGTATTCCATTATTATCGAATTGAAAGAACAGATGAATAAATTAAAATTGATACGTTCTTCTCTTCTTCTCGGAAGTTGGAAAGGAGCAAAGGACTTAGTAAGGTAGATTAATGTCAACTTAACTTCTGAGACACTATTATTCAGTTCTTGGTTGAACATCCTAAACTGAACTGAAATTAAAAGGGACACACACTAATGGTTATATTTCGGTATTTTAGACCACTAGACTGAAGCTCCTACACCCAAAACAAGACACTGTCTATTCTTTGGCTTTAAGCTGGAGGTATATGTATCGTGCAGTGTCTGGTATATTTTTGTGACAGTTAAAAGGCCTTTTCAAACTAAGCACATTTTTGTAGACCTACACATAAAACCTAGGATGATCGCACGTGACATTCGTAAACTTATAAAGCGTTACAGTCTGTTATACTAAAGAGGTATACTCTGTTACAGCCACACAACATGTGTGGTGATATTCATCAGTAACGATTTTTGGTGGATTTAGTTTTCCTTTTTGCACTCAACAATTTTCTAGCAATGTTTTTATTCATTTTTTTAAAAGTAGTATAAATGCATAAAAACATTACAAGAAAATAATTGAGT
Organism: Stramonita haemastoma; assembly: GCA_030674155.1. Lineage (NCBI taxonomy): Eukaryota > Metazoa > Mollusca > Gastropoda > Neogastropoda > Muricidae > Stramonita > Stramonita haemastoma. Next base: position 29,604,211 of record CM060316.1, read on the forward strand.
GCAAAACGAAAAACTAAATCAACAAAAAATCGTTACTGACGAATATCACCTTTTTAGTGGGTTTTGTCACTCATAGGCAGTTAATTTTATTTTCTATTGTGTGGGTTTTCTTTCTGGTAGGAGTTCACTCCATAAAATAACATGCCCCCAAAAGCCTCCCACACATCCATCCAAGTCAGCTCGCGAGCGTGCGCTCACGCACACAAACACACACACACACACACACACACTTAACACACACACACATACACTTTTTTTTTTAAAGATCAGGACCCACAGCTAACACTTGCATGGTGTTTATAGGATCGTTTATTCCGGAACCTCACCCAGGTGGTGGAAAATCCCATTCCAACTCAGATTGGATGCGTTCATCAATCACACAGAATGGGCCCCTGCTGAAGCCACTGTGCAGGTGACCACGAGGAATCTGCGAGCTGATTTTGCCGGTAATGGGGGCGATGTGTGATGAAGTATACTGGTGGTGGGAGTGATGTGTGATGAAGTATACTGGTGGTGGGAGTGATGTGTGATGAAGTATACTGGTGGTGTGAGTGATGTGTGATGAAGTATACTGGTAATGGGAATGCAGTGATGTGTGATGAAGTCTACTGGTGGTGGGAGTGATGTGTGAGGAAGTATACTGGTGGTGGGAGTGATGTGTGATGTGTGATGAAGTATACTGGTGGTGTGAGTGATGTGTGATGAAGTATACTGGTGGTGGGAGTGATGTGTGATGAAGTATACTGGTGGTGGGAGTGATGTGTGATGAAGTATACTGGTGGTGGGAGTGATGTGTGATGCAGTATACTGGTGGTGGGAGTGATGTGTGATGTGTGATGAAGTATACTGGTGGTGGGGAGTGATGTGTGATGTGTGATGAAGTATACTGGTGGTGGGAGTGATGTGTGATGTGTGATGAAGTATACTGGTGGTGGGAGTGATGTGTGATGAAGTATACTGGTGGTGGGATTGATGTGTGATGAAGTATACTGGTGGTGGAAGTGATGTGGGATGTGTGATGAAGGATACTGGTGGTGTGAGTGATGTGTGATGAAGTATACTGGTGGTGGGAGTGATGTGTGATGAAGTATACTGGTAATGGGAGTGATGTGTGATGAAGTATACTGGTGGTGTGAGTGATGTGTGATGAAGTATACTGGTGGTGTGAGTGATGTGTGATGAAGTATACTGGTAATGGGAGTGATGTGTGATGAAGTATACTGGTAATGGGAGTGATGTGTGATGAAGTATACTGGTGGTGGGAGTGATGTGTGATGAAGTATACTGGTGGTGGGAGTGATGTGTGATGAAGTATACTGGTGGTGGGAGTGATGTGTGATGAAGTATACTGGTGGTGGAAGTGATGTGTGATGTGTGATGAAGTATACTGGTGGTGGAAGTGATGTGTGATGAAGTATACTGGTGGTGGAAGTGATGTGTGATGTGTGATGAAGTATACTGGTGGTGGGAGTGATGTGTGATGAAGTATACTGGTGGTGGAAGTGATGTGTGATGAAGTATACTGGTGGTGGGAGTGATGTGTGATGTGTGATGAAGTATACTGGTGGTGGGAGTGATGTGTGATGTGTGATGAAGTATACTGGTGGTGGGAGTGATGTGTGATGTGTGATGAAGTATACTGGTGGTGGAAGTGATGTGTGATGTGTGATGAAGTATACTGGTGGTGGGAGTGATGTGTGATGTGTGATGAAGTATACTGGTGGTGGGAGTGATGTGTGATGTGTGATGAAGTATACTGGTGGTGGGAGTGATGTGTGATGAAGTATACTGGTGGTGGGAGTGATGTGTGAGGAAGTATACTGGTGGTGGGAGTGATGTGTGAGGAAGTATACTGGTGGGGGATGTGATGTGTGATGAAGTATACTGGTGGTGGGAGTGATGTGTGATGTGTGAGGAAGTATACTGGTGGTGGGAGTGATGTGTGATGTGTGATGAAGTATACTGGTGGTGGGAGTGATGTGTGTGATGTGTGATGAAGTATACTGGTGGTGGAAGTGATGTGTGATGTGTGATGAAGTATACTGGTGGTGGGAGTGATGTGTGATGAAGTATACTGGTGGTGGAAGTGCAGTGATGTGTGATGAAGTATACTGGTGGTGGAAGTGCAGTGATGTGTGATGGAATATACTGGTAGTGGGAATGATGTGGTGATGTGTGATGAAGTATACTGGTGGTGGAAATGCAGTGATGTGTGATGAATTATACTGGTAGTGGGGAGTGATGTGTGAGGAAGTATACTGGTGGTAGGAATGCAGGTACTGGTGGTAGGAATGCAGTGATGTGAGAGGAAGTATACTGGTGGTGGAAGAGATGTGTGATGAAGTATACTGGTGGTGGGAATGCAGTGATGTGTGATGAAGTATACTGGTGGTGGGAATGCAGTGATGTGTGATGAAGTATACTGGTGGTGGGAGTGCAGTGATGTGTGATGAAGTATACTGGTGGTGGGAATGCAGTGATGTGTGATGAAGTATACTGGTGGTGGGAGTGATGTGTGATGAAGTATACTGGTGGTGGGAATGCAGTGATGTGTGATGAAGTATACTGGTGGTGGGAGTGATGTGTGATGAAGTATACTGGTGGTGGGAGTGATGTGTGATGAAGTATACTGGTGGTGGGAGTGGTGTGTGATGTGTGATGAAGTATACTGGTGGTAGGAATGCAGTGATGTGTGATGAAGTATACTGGTGGTGGGAATGCAGTGATGTGTGATGAAGTATACTGGTGGTGGGAATGCAGTGATGTGTGATGAAGTATACTGGTGGTGGGAATGATGTGTGATGTGTGATGAAGTATACTGGTGGTGGGAGTGATGTGTGATGTGTGATGAAGTATACTGGTGGTGGGAGTGGTGTGTGATGTGTGATGAAGTATACTGGTGGTAGGAGTGATGTGTGATGAAGTATACTGGTGGTGGGGGTGATGTGTGATGTGTGATGAAGTATACTGGTGGTGGGAGTGATGTGTGATGTGTGATGAAGTATACTGGTGGTGGGAGTGGTGTGTGATGTGTGATGAAGTATACTGGTGGTAGGAGTGATGTGTGATGAAGTATACTGGTGGTGGGGGTGATGTGTGATGTGTGATGAAGTATACTGGTGGTGGGAGTGATGTGTGATGAAGTATACTGGTGGTGGGAGTGATGTGTGATGAAGTATACTGGTGGTGGGAGTGATGTGTGATGTGTGATGAAGTATACTGGTAGTGGAAGTGATGTGTGAGAAAGTATTTATTGATGATGCAGGCCCTGTGGAATGACTCATTGCCTGCAGCCATTGCCGTCCTAGAGTTAAAAGGTAAAGGTATAGGTTTTCCCATAACCTATGTGGTCGTTGGGGAGCGATGTGTCAGCGACCTCAGCTTCTCCAGAGGCCAGCTTATTGAGGGCTGTGCCCATTTCCTCTCCCTCGCTGCTTTACCTTCCGGCCCTGATCCTAAAGAGGCCAGGTAACCCATTTACAGCTACGTGAACTGGGGGACTGTACTGAAGCCAAGCAAGGTGCGTAAAATGGTCACTCATCCATTTGCTAATCACGCTCAGTGCTGCTTAATCAACCTTAGGATGGGAAGGCGAGTGCTTTGATCACTGAGCTGTCTCGTCCCCGTGTCCTAGGGGAACAGAGTGGAAACACAAATCTCATTGTTGACTCAATATACTTCCATGGTGTTGTAAAAAGCCACGATGATGAATTTGCCGAGTGGTGAAGATTGTTTGACTTTAATCCTATGGGTCCGTGAAGTCGTTGTTCGAATCTCGGTGGCGTGTGGTATATTGAGTGTAGGGATTTATTTTTTACTTTTTCCAAGGTCCACATCAAGTGCAGAAACATGGTATCCACATGCAGGAGGATCAAATATACATGGTAAAGATGCTGTACATCATGTCAGCGTTCAGTGGACTACAGAAACACGAATATACCCAACATGCACATTTCCGAAGTCGGGATGTGGCTACCTTCCTTTGTGGGCAAAAGATGGTCCCCTACGCAAAATCTCACCGTTTGGTGAACCTCGGAGCTTTAGCTGAGGAAACAAAATGAATTAAGAGTAAATATTTTTTACACCTTATTAAAGAAAGCACAGGTACGATACTGTTTGGATATTAATGCTGAGCACATAGAAGGGAAGTACCACTAGAGGGAGACAGAACTCAGTCATCTGCATCCAACCTTTACTGATAGCTGTGGGTGGGAATATGTGCATTATTGAATATCTGTTGGTGCTATGTTTTGCATTTTATGTCTTGCATTGTGTTGTATTGTTGGTGTATTGTATTGTGTGGTTGTACTTGTATGTATGGTATGGTATGGTATGGTATGGTATGGTTGTATGGTATGGTATGGTATGGTATGGTATGGTATAGTATGGTATGGTATGGTATGGTAGGCATGGTATGGTATGTATGGCATGGTATATGTGGTATGTATGGTATGGCATGGTATGGTATGGTATGGCATGGCATGGTATGTATGGTATGCTATGGTATGCTATGGTATGTAATGGTATGCTATGGTATGCTATGGTATTGTAAAGCACTGCAGAGAATTGTGTGCATTGTATGCTCTCGTATTGCATTCATAACACTGAACTGTTCTATAGCATTGCATTGTATTGTTTCAACAGTAAAAATGACTACAACCACCTGCCGAGAGAAGACCAAGCAACCGATGTGAGACAGAGGACCGGACTTTGCAGACTCCGACATCACACGTTCACCAAGTTCCACATTGGTGATTCTGCGATGTGCCCCTGTGGCACTTCTCCCATGACAGTGGAACACTTCCTCCAGACCTGTCCAGCACACCAGAACCTGAGGGCCGATATCTGGCCTACTGACCTGCTGATGTGGGACAAGCTCTTTGGACCCTGGAGGGCCTTCAGCGTGCCACAGCATTTTCAGGGCCTCCAGAGCTGTCGTCTGAGCGTTTGATGAAGATCACCATCACCATCATAATCACCATCACCATCATCATCGTCGTCATCGTCATCATCATCATCATCATCATCATCATCATCATCATCATCATCATCATCATCATCATCATCATCATCATTATCATCATCATCATCGTGATCGTCGTCGTCATCATCATCATCAGCAGCAGCAGCACACAGCAGCACCACCATCATCATCGTCGTCGAAGTCATCATCATCATCGTCGTCGTCGTCATCGTCATCATCAACAACAACGACAACAACAGCAACAACACCACCACCAACAACAAAATCCCTACCAATACCACCAACACCGATAACAAATTCAACAAATCACCAAGTTTACTAGAATAATTTTGTTTTTAGCTACGACAAATTAATCAAGTCGATTTTTTTTCCGTAAATGAAATCGTCTTAAACTGCCGAAGTTTGACGTGTGTCACACACATGAAGATTAGTTCACAGAGTCGTTAAGGAGCGAGGCCAGATATTGCCTTTTCCATTAGAATAATGAGGCCAAAAATGGCTATTTGAGAGATATGATTGGGACATGTTTGTGGTAGTTTCAGGGCTCCTCTGAGACTTGTCTGCAATTTCACGTAGCTCATCGTCTCGCAGACAAACACACACGTTGCCTCCGACCAAAACAGCCATACACAAGCACGTAAGCATGCACAATAAACCCACCGCCCCAACACACACACGCATGCGTGCAAATAGATACACGCTCGCCGTGCCGCGCACACACACACACACACATGCACCAAAACAACACCCCCTGCCCGCACACACACACACACACACACACACACACGCACACACGTACGCACTCACGCACGCACTCACGCACGTACTCACACACCGCACACGCTCGTGCGCACGCGCGCACACCACAACCACCACATTATCACCCTCTCCCCCATCACCCTCACCCACCTCTTCACGATCGAACACCATTTTTTCTTTTTTAGCCCAGGAAAAGGCCAACTTGAGAAATTTACGAAGCGATTTGTTTCACACAGCCTTTCCACTCGTAGATCGAATTCCCATTTCGCCTCAAATTTGGCTGCGCTCAATAAATCCTCCTTAACTGACTTCGTGTGGCATGTCAAGGTCCAGGGGTCGTGAGGGGACGACAGGCATCTTTCTCCAGTGCTACGTTTTTATGGCCTGGTTATCAGAATGATATTATGACCTGACAAGGATCCGCTGTCATGACTTATGAAGGGCTATCTTGATGTAGCCGTTTTCGTGGTTTTTTTTAAAAAAGAAATGAAAACTGCTCATACTGTAGTGATAACTACCCCCAGGTGTGATTATGTAGATGGATGTTATTTTAGATGGTTGTAATTCGTAGGTCTAGTTTTTATCTAAAGGACTGTAACTCTCTACAAGTTTTTGATTGTGTATGTGTGTGTGTATGTGTGTGTGTGTGTGTGTGTGTGTGTGTGTGTGTGTGTGTGTGTGTGTGTGTGTGTTAGGGGGGGGGATTACATTTTTTAGTAATAGCAATGCGATAATAATGGAATTCTTAAAAAATAGCATGTATTGGCCTAAGATCATATGCAAAATTTCTATAACTAAACTTGATATATAGAAGGAAAAATCAGATTATAGTATATGTTTTCAAATGCTTGTGAAATAAAATTTGATATTTCCTATAAAAAAAAATCAATATTCACAGGCAAAAATGTCATACCATACATCACTGGCGATCAAAATAACGAAGTAAAGCATCGTGCCTTTAAAATAACCTAATTCAACCAAACAACAACAAAAATCCAAACAATAGCAAAAGAAACCCAACATGCAAAAACAATCCAAACAAAAAAAGTGTTTACATATTTTATTATGGTCGTTGTCAGCAACTAACAACGGGTAAATAACTGCCTTTTTATTGTCTCCTTTCATTAAACAAAACATCACACATTACACTTACGGCTATTACAAATCGTAATCCCACTTAAAAGCTAATAAACATTTGTGAACAAGACATTAATTTCGATCTTCAGCTGGTGTTTGTTTTCCATGCTTGTTTAAGTTTGCAATGGACATCAGTTACGGCTGATGGGTCAGCAACAGCTAATTAGAAGGTTCTTTAAGACAACGCAATGCTAACAGGCACAGCTTCTACATCTGCTGCAGAGATCGCAAGCGATGAATCTCTGGTTGAGTGGCATGTGCAAGTGTAGACAATCTAATTTGTTATGTCTTCATATACATTCTTTTAATCCGAGGACAATGAATAAGCAGTCGACATAAACTTTTTTTTTAACATCTAGTCTCCATGCGCGATTAGTTTTATATATATATATATATATATATATATATATATATATATATATATATATATATATATATATATATATATATTATATGTGTGTGTGTGTGTGTGTGTTGTGTGTAATTATTATAAATTTTGTCATCCATTCTCACTGGCACACAATGACATACTCTTCCCCAAAGAGTAACGGGTTATAACGTGTGTGCAGTATGTTCTGCGTGTATTCTCAAACAGGATCTCGGTTTACAGTCTCATATGACAGACTCTCAGAGGGAGTGGAGTCGGTGCTGATGTTAACTCCAGGGAAGAAATTCCCTTGAACAGGCATAATCAGTACTGGCTCAAACCCGGGCCGTCAGATCGCGCATAAAACGCTCTAACCGCCAGGCGACCCGGTCCAATTTGAAGCTGGATTTCGGTTCTATCTGCTACAGCATAAATGATGGATAGCAATGGCACTAGTCTTCATAACAGAAAGAGAAACAAAGGTTTCAGATGCAACTTGCATTGAGCTCAGGCACAAAGTCATAGTACCAAGGGAGTTGACGGTGTAAACAATATTTGAAAGAATACCAAAGAAAAATTGTCCACAAAGACAACAAAGCATACATACAGAGAAAAAAATCACTGCATTGCTGCATATAGCAACAACCCTTCCCTGATGAAACCAGCCCCAAATTTCACCCCCCTAAAACTCTATCGTGACCAAAAACACGGCTATAGCTGCTCCATAAATAACAAGTTAAGAAGTAGGAGGCAGACGTTGTGACAGCAGCAAGACTTAAGTAGACCTACAGGACACAATGCAGAGAAGTCTGTTTGCGTGGGGAGAAAGAACAGTCTAAGACCAAAGTTGCCCACGGAAGGAAGAGCACAGTATATAAAAAAAGAAAGAAGAGAGGAGAGACTGTGGGGGTCCGACACATGGAGAAAAGAAGTCCATTTCTGTGGTGGGGGTTGGGGTGGGGTGGGGGATGCTGAGTAGGAGGGTGGGGGTGGGGGGCCTCAGAGACAGGGAAGAGTTATCGTGCGTGGGAGTGCTCGTAAAACTAGTGAAAAATTTGTGGGCAGGGAAGCGAAATCGGTTAAGGTCAGAAAAGAAGAGCGAGTGGAGACACACGGTGCTTGGTCTGTCTGTCTGTCTGTCTGTCTGTCTGTCTGCTGCCTGTCTGCCTGTCTGTCTGTGCGTTTAAAGGAGAGCGTTTCACTAAAAAAAAATCGGAAATTTGAATTGACCGTGTATATGTATAAATATATAAAATTAATTATGAAAGAAGGTAAAATAAGTAAGAAAAAATACACGAAATCACATATTATCCATACAATAAAAACAAGAAATAAGCTAACATAGATATAAAAAGTCTGTCAACCCCCCCCCCCCCCCCCCCCGGGAATTTTAAATAAAAACTATATAAATAATAAAAAGCCTACCTAAGATAAAACAGAGTTTTTGTGGTAAAATTGCACACTAGACAATGAATAAGGGACACATAACATAAAAAGTTCACTTCAAAAACTGCATTTTACATGTAAAACAGGCATCGCCTTACTAAGAACTCTAAAGATAAAAACAAATCGTTGAGATTGATGGCATAGGCGCAGCAGAAACCATGTGATGAGACAATTTAAAGAGGAGAAAAGAAGTAAAAAATGCAATCACATTAATCTCAATTCACTTCAGCATTGTTAAATGGGCTGCTGGATAATTTGGAATGTTAGTGTTAGGTGTGTGTGTGTGTGTGGGGGGGGGGTGGGTGAGGTGGTGTGTGTGTGTGTGTGTGTGTGTGCGGGTGTGTGTGTGTGTGTAAGTGTGGATGCAAAAGCATGACTGTACACACACACACGCACACACGCACACACATGCACACACACACGCACGCACGTGCGTACGCGCGCTTGCTTGCACATACATACATATACTGTACGATTTGGGAGTGTGCGGGTGGTAAATAAGTCAGATGAGGTCGAAATTAGAAATGCAGCCATTCCTGTGTCAGATGTAAAAATAATAACGATGTATAAATCAAAGAATTGCAAAGCACATATAAGACAAACAGTTTTTCAAAAATCAAAATCAAGCTTTTATTTCTAGACAATTACACCAGCCCTTCCCACCCCAAACCCCCAACTAGAAAATGACGTAGAGGAAGACGCTGTGAAATTGCCATGAAATTGCCTTGTTTCTGAACGTTTTGAATGTTTTAAGAATTTTAAACAAAAGGCACAACAACACACAATGATATAGTGTCAGAGAATGCGAACTTGACATAGAAATTGTCTTTTTTCATGATGAAAATGCCTTTTGTCACAGAGAATGACCCCCATCCCAGAAAAGAAGACTTTATCAGATTGATAGCATATTCATTCAAGAAATCATGCTGTGAAGCTGCTAGCCACTGAAGAAGAAACACAAAGCACTGCAATTGTCAGATTTTACATCCACATTGATTTACGCTCAGCTATATCACTGATGTGTGTGTGTGTGTGTGTGTGTGTGTGTGTGTGTGTGTGTGTGTGTGTGTGGTGTGTGGTGTTTGTGTTTTGTGTGTTGTGTGTGTGTGTGTTGTGTGTGTTGTGTGTGTGTGTAGTGTTGTGTGGTGTTTGTGTGTGTGTAAATGTGTGGTTGTGTGTTGTGTATTGTGTTGTGTGTGTGTTGTGTGTGTGTGTTGTGTGTGTGTGTGTGTGTGGTGTGTGTGTGTGTGTGACGTGTGTGTTGTATGTGTTGTGTGGTGTGTGTGTGTTGTGTTGTGTGATGTTCGTGTCTGTGTTTGTATGTCGTGTTGTTGTAGTGTCTGTGTGTGCTGTGTTGTTTGTGGGGACAGATTGAAGACAGACAAACTGCAGACGTCCTATAATTCTTTCTTGCTATTCAGTTTAAAACAATTATGCTGCGATCGTCTTCTCCCTCTCCATTGAAAATATTGGAGAAGGAGGAGAAGAGAAAGGAGGAGGAAGAGAAGAGGAGGAGGAGGGAGGAGGAGGAGGAGGGAGGAGGAGGGGGAGGAGGAAGAGGAGGAGGGGGAGGAGGAGGAGGCCTAAGAGAGTGATTTGTTTAGGACAGCTCCATCTTCGGTGCATTCATTTCAATTTTGTGTTTTTGTTAACAGCTTGTCTCTTCTCCGTGAACATGCAAGCTCCCAAACAAGCACGCTTGCATGCACGCACGCACACAGACCACACACACACATATACAGCACACGCACCAAACACACACACACACACAGACACACACACACATACATACACCCGCGCACATACACACACGCACGTGCGCATACATAGATACACATAAACACATACACGCGCGCACATACAAACACGCAACTGTGCATATACATACAGACAGACAGATACACACACACACACAAACACACACACACAACAAACACACACACACACACACACACACACACACACACACATCACACACACACACACACAACACGTATGTACGCACACATATACATACACGCGCGCTCGCATACCCGTATACATACATTCACAATAAATGTTAACCGTTGTACTCCTAATAGAGTATAACCTCATACATATTCATATGGAAAGGAGTTTCCTTCCTGATACGAACACTGTATTCATAACTGTAATCTAAATGCATATTTTTATTGTTCCAAGAGAGATTCAACGTATTCAAAGTACCATGCATGCCGCTTTGAGTAAGTGTATGCACTCAGGCATTGTGCGTGTTTATTTATTTTATTTATTCTTTTATATCGAGGATACTAGAATAAACCATGTGCATTTTTGCATCCAGTCCCCATGTGTATGCAGTTAATGCAAATCTTGTCATCTGTTCCCACTGGCACACAATGGCCTACTCTTACGAAAAGTGGAACAGGATTTAACGTGTGCGCAAGATGTTCTGCGTGCGTTCGCACACGGGGCCTCGGTTTATAGTCTCATACGAAGGACTTGAGAGGAGAGTGGAGTCAACAGTGTGTGGTGTGTGTGTGTGTGTGTGTGTGTGTGTGTGTGTGTGTGTGTGTGTGTGTGTGTGTGTGTGTGTGTATGTGTGTGTGTGTGTGGTGTGTCTGTCTGTTTATCTGTCTGTGTGTCTGTGTCTGTATTTGTGTCTGTGTTTGTGTGCGCGCGTGCGCGTGCGTGTGTGTGTGTGAGCGCGCGCGCGTGCGTGTGAGCGCGCACGCACACGCGACGCGCGTTGTATATACATGTGTGTGTGTGCATGCGTGTGGGTCCAATGCGCATCCATATGCATGCACATGCACAAAGAAAAAACATATCGTGTAGAGCACAGCCACTTCATTTCTTCCTGGCAATTACGAATGACTGGATTCAAGGGCAGGCATGGTCAATAAAACACAACCCAACTAAACAGCAAAACTGTGATCTGACCCTCTGTTTGATGCGCAAGTTCTTTTTTGACAGGAACATGATGATAACAAAGGAAAGCCATCCTTGCAGGGAAAAAAAACAACAGTAATAAATGCAAAACAGAAACACAGAATCAATAGATAAATGAAAAAAAAGTACCCCCCCCAAAAAAAAGTAAACAAGCAAACTGATATCAATGACAATGTGCAGACAATAAATTGAAGAAACAAACCATTTTGAAATAAAAAGAAGCAAAAAGCATAGAGGAACGAACGAATGAATAAAGGAATAAACAAACACATAAATGAGCAATTAAACGACAAACAAGCTATAAAGAAATAAATGAATGAAGGAAAGAGCGAATGAATGAGTGAATGAATGATGAATGAATGAATCAATCAATCAATCAGTCAATCAATCCAGCAATCAAGAACAAACGAACGAACGAACATATGAATGATTGAATGATTGAATGATGAATGAATGAAGATGAATAAATAAAAAAATGATGAATGAATGAAAGAATGAATGAATAAAACGATAATGAAACGAATGAATAAATGAACGAATGAATGAATGAATGAATAAAAAGAATTGAAAGAATGACTGAATTTTCATGAATGAGTGAACGCACGAATAAATAAATAAATAATTTGATTGATTGATGATAAACAAACCAAGCAACAAACAAACAAACGAATAAATAAAAGATTGAATGAATATAGAGGTCCTCACACAGAAAGCTAGTATCGTGAAAGCCAATACTCTCTGGTTTCCAAATCATTGAGGCATTCATTGAACACAGGAGTCCAACGCACAGAGCATTGAACTGGTAAACTGAACGTGATGCAGGGTCGCCCGTTTCGAGTCGCTCTCGAGCCGTCTGTTTTGAAAAGAAACGCCCCCCCCCCCCCCCACACACACACACACAATATCAATTCCAACTCTTTCCCCCTGCACGTTCCTTTGAAAAAAAGGGAATCCTGGAACCGTACACGAAGAGTGAACCTCATCATGCGCACGTATTAAAACCCCACCCATTTTGTTGTGGACGAGTAGGCCTTCCGAAGGTAACACCAACATACCTAGCTTGTAATCTGCGGGATGGAGAGAGGGCGTGACTGTGTTCAGCCAGACGTTACTTATCCAAGACTGACTTCAAGGAAGTTAGAAGTGAAACCCCTTTCAGTTTCCCCTGCACCCTTCCATGACTCTTGAGAAAGTTGAGAAAGAGGAAAGATAGAGGAGAGATATAGACACAGAGAGAAGACTATATCATTTAACCATGTACACATGTAAACATTTTAAGAAATTATATAAAAAATACATGAATAGATACAAAAAAATAAAAGAAGGCAAGGTAGCAGCCAGCTAGCCAAACCAGCGAGTAACCAGCCAGCCAGTCAGACAGACAGAGGCTGACAGACAGCTAGGCCTACAGTTAAGACAGACAGACAGACTGTGCAGACAGAGAGACAGACAGGCAGGCAGACAGATAGACCACTGTACAAAGTTACAGACATGCATTCCATAGACAGACTGTACAACGTAGAAGACAGACAGACAGACAGCAACAGTACAGACAATACAGACAGCGACTGACCAGCGATAGCCAGGTGCATGATGAAGAAGTTCATCCTGGTTTTTCGGCCACTGTCGGACAGCTGGATGGCGGCCAGCACACAGCAGTTGCCCACCACGATGAAGACGAAGAGCAGAGACACGAACACCAGCTGGGGCACCTGCAACACACAGCACAGCACGGCCGTCTGTAGACAAGAGGAAGACAGCCACTCGGATAGGTAAAGGTAAAGGTAAAAGTAAAGGTGTCCCATGACCTATGTGGTCGAAGGGAAGCGAGGCATCAGAGACCTCAGCTTCTCAAGGGGCCAGCACGTTGAGGGAGGCACCCATCTCCTCTCCCTCACTGCTTTACCTTCACTGA
>CM060316.1:29622746-29632746 GCA_030674155.1 Stramonita haemastoma
CAGACAGACAGACACAGACAGAGAGTCAGAATCCACACAAGTTTTGTTAGATTGGCAAGCAGAACCAGTTGTCATTTAGATGATTAAAGACAACAGCAGAAAAGCGGACACAGTTGTCTTCCCTTTGTCACCAAAGTTGCAGCATGAGCTCACAGCAGCAGTAGCAGCAGCAGCAGCAATCATGAATCAGCCTCCCTGATTACTGTCGTTTGGTTTTTATCACCCTGTGTGGTGTGTGTGTGTGTGTGTGTGTGTGTGTGTGTGTGTGTGTGTGTGTGCATGTGTGTGTGCATGTGTGTGTGCATGTGTGTGTGTGTAGTGTAGTGTAGTGTAGTGTAGATAACTGTGTGTGTTTGAGTGTGTGTGTGTGTGTGTTTGTGTTTGTGTGTGTGTGTGTGTGTGTGTGTTTGTGTTTGTGTGTTTGTGTCTGTATGTGTATGTATTGAGTGTGTGTCGTATGTGCGTATGTGTGTGGTGTTGTGGTGTGTGTGTGTGTGTGTGTGTGTGTGTGTGTGTGTGTGTGTGTGTGTGTGCACGCGCGTGCGGTCTGTGTGTGTGAAAGGGAGAGAGGGAGGGAGAGAGAGAGGGAGAGAGAGAGAGAGAGAGAGAGAGAGAGAGAGAGAGAGAGGAGAGAGAGAGAGAGAGAGAGAGAGAGAGAGAGAGGAGAGAGAGAGAAAGAGCAGGCAGCATGTGTGTGTGTGTTATTGATATTGATGATGTAGTTGTTGGCTTTGTCGACTTATGCTTTAAGTGTGGGTGTGGGTGTGAGTGTTAGCGTCTGCATTTACGCGCAGTTTAGGCCTCTGTATGGCTTAAGCGTGCCTGTTACATGAAACTGTAGATGATAAAAGTTTTAGGAGGAGAGAGAGAGAGGAGAGAGAGGAGGAGAGAGAGAGAGAGGGGAGAGAAGAGAGAGGAGAGAGAGAGAGAGAGAAGAGAGAGGAGAGGAGAGATGCAATTCAATACACACACATAAACACATACACACACACATTCACACACAAACGCGCGCGCGCGCACTGACACACAGACACAGACACAGACACAGACACAGACAACACACACACACACACACACACACACACACACACACACACACACACACACACACAGGCAACAGAGCTCACGCAACCAAATAGGAGACCAGACGTATAACTTCGATTTCATTTACGTTGAAATGAGACAGTGTAGACGAACGTAAACAGACGGACAAGAAAACTTCATTAGTGTCTCACGCTATCCTAGGTAGTACCCACCAATGAAATGGATACAATGGCTCAAAATGGAATATTGACAAAAACTTCGATATCACAAAGCACGAAGTCACGATGAAAAAAAAGAACCAACCAAACAAGCTGTACAAGTTATCGAATGTTGATCAAACAAGTTGTGCGGTGGTCTATGGTTCGGATTTGTCTAAATGCTGGTTTTTTGTTTTAGTTTCGTGTTATGTCCTTGGCTAGAGCTTACTAATGGTGAGATTTTGCGTATGCGAGCGTTTGCTAACATTATGAAGTAGCCACATTTCGATTTCGTGTACACACACACGCGCACACACGTACGCACGCACAACACAGGCACACATGCAGTCTCTCTCTCTTTGACTCATACACATACTTACACACACACACACGCGCGCGCGCCGCGCGCGCGTGCGCGCGCACACACACACACACACACACAGATAGAACATGCATTTCAAAGAGCAGTGGGGAGAGTCTGACACCATTTGTCTGATTAAATGTCAGGAGCCCGGAAATGCTCTTTGTTCTCACCCCACCACCCCCTATCACCCAGCCCTTGATCAACGTGAAGGAAGGTGGCAGGATGGTTAAGATGTTCGCCTGCCAACAAGTAAACTGTGAAGTTCTGGGTTCCATTCCCAGCCTCGCCCTATCTTTCCAGTTTGACAAAAAATCGAACTGAATGTCCAAGTCAGTTATTTGGATAAAGCCATAAACCGAGGCTTCGTGTGCAAACGCACGCAGAACATCTTGCCCACACGTTAAAAACAGGTTCCGTCTCATAGAAGAGCAGGCCATTGCGCGCCAGTAGGCGCGGATGACAACAAAATACCAAAAACAACCAACATGCACGCAGGTGTCGTGTTTAGACACCATCCCTGGGGAAAACTCGGGAAGTTGGAGTCCCAGGGCAGCTGGGGACTGTAGACAAGGTTCTGACAGCTCCTGCCACGGCACTGGAACCATTCGTATTGACAATTGCCTTTTCATTTAACCAATCCAGTGACATGGCGAGAGGGCATACTGCATTGGTAGCATAGCTTTCCTCCATACTTACCCATGCTTTGCGCTGTAGAGCTAGGCCTGACTCGCACGTTCATTTTTTGACGAGCAGTCATAAGAGGTCCTTTTACTCTCGGTGTTACCGTGTCCCAGACACTTTTCATCAAGTAAAAGTAACATTTCCGTTCACAAGATTTAGATATTCTTGTAGTGTATAAAACTGCTTTTTGACAGATAATAACAGCAGAAAGAAAAAAAAATATTATCATATGCTCAAAATAACTGTTGCACAGCCCCCCCCCCCAAATATGTATGGAAACAAATATTCAACCAGGTATTCTACACTTTATGTATGAAGATCTTATTAAATGTACACAGAAATAAGGATACGCGTGTTAATGCATAATAACAACAACGAAAACAAGAATGAGAGATCACAACTTTCAATCCCCTTTCGAAATGTGAGATCTGCCTATCTACAAAACAGTAAGAATTGATCTTTTTTCTGGTGTTTTTCTATCACACACTAAAAAAATAAGGGTCTAAGTACACATTACAGTTAGGGCACGAAACAAGACCTCTAAAGTCAGGAAAGAATGTTTCCTGCCCACCCGCCATGGTACAGTGGCTACATATTGGAGTACTGGTTAAAAGATAGTAGGATCAAATCCTGTAGAAAGGCCTAGTTTTATTTACTTTTTAAACTTCAACATGCTGCTACCTAGCGTTGAATCACTCCTCACGTTCAACCCGCGTTCTGTGGCCTTGACCGTCTGGCTTGCAGGAAGCTTTGACAGTTTCACCGTTTCCGCATTCCTCGTCAGCTTCACGCGCAGTCCGTGCTCTGTAGCCTTGAACTCTTGTAGGGGATGTCAGTTTCACCCTGTCTGCATTCCTCGTTCTCTGCACGTGCAGTCCATGCTCTGTGGCCTTGACAGTCTGGCAGGGATTGTCAGTTTCGACCATTTCTGCATTCTTCGTTGTGTGTCTCGTGCAATTCGCGTTCTATGACCTTGACCGTCTGGCAGGGGATGTCAGTTTCACCATGTCTGCATTCCTCGATCTCTGCACGTGCAATCCCTGCTCTGTGGCCTTGACCGGCTGGCGGGGGTTGTCAGTTTCACTAGATCTGCATTCCTCGTTGTGTTTCTCGTGCAATTCGCGCTCTGTGGCCTTGGGTGTCTGGGTTGGGAGGAAAAGGGACTCCTCGATCCATTCTACTGTACCTGTTGCTGTGACTGCTGCTACTGAGGCCAAGAGGGAATGAATCCCCATTGCAGTGTGTACTTGCCTCACTGTTCAGGGCCCATTGCAGATGGCTTTCAGAGATGATAGTGGTGCCACCTGTGACTAAGGTTGTTGCATCAATGGATTTACATGCAGTGTCTGAGAGAGAGAGAGAGAGAGGAGAGAGAGGAGAGAGAGAGAGAGAGAGAGAGAGAGAGAGAGAGAGAGAGAGAAGACAGAAGCAGACAGGCAGACAGCAGACGACAGAAGACAGAAAGCAGAAAGCAGAGAGAGAGAGACAGAAGACAGACAGACAGACAGAAAGGCAGACAGACAGCAGACAGGCAGACTGACCAAAAGACCAGCCAACACAGTTAGAGACAGCGAAAGAGACATAGAAGGACAAATAGAGATACAAAGACAGAGGAGAGAAGGTTGGGAACAGACAGGATTGCAGTCCAGATTTATGACCATTACAAAGAGTAGAGGCTGCAGTCAGGGATCTAATTCAATGACCCATTCTGTGTGTTACGTCCCTAAACAGCATGACAGTGGCAGAAAGAATGAAAAACTGCAAAATGATACCTTGCATATAGAAATAAAAAAGAAGAGAGAGAGAGGGGGGGAGATTTCTGTTGCCTGATACATTTCAAAACCACCACAGTAGACTGATCATCCTGGCATAACACTGAAAGAAGACAACTGCAGTGAAGCAAAAGAACTTAATGTACCTTTAAATAGGAAAATGTCAGATTGCAAAGAAGCAGTAACTATGATGAAAACTGACATTTCAAAGATTATTCCAGATTTCCTGATGTATAGTTTTACATCACCCCCAACAATATGTGATTCTTTATTTACAATATCATGAATATGGTGGAAAAGTTTTTGTGACATTCGAGAGCCATTAGAGGTAAACGCATTCAAAAGCGAAATATGAAACATTTCTATAGAATATATTTTAATGCAAAAGAGTCCTATGAAATAATTCATTGAAAAGTTGACTGACATAAAAGGGAAGGATATTCATTTCCTGCATGTAGTCCAGATTTGTGACTGAGAATGATCCGTCAGTGGTATTATAGATGGATGTTTGAAAGCAAAGCAGCAATTTTAGCACATTTCCGTCTGCCACAATCACAGAGAGTAAAAGCATGATTCATATGAGATTGAAACAGTGACCAAAAAAGTGTTTTTTCTCTCTCATGTAAAATTAATTAGTCTCTTTGAAACGGACACAATCTTAAAACGTCTAAATCTGAACAATCTTTTTACATGTTCAATCAGGAATAGATCTGTACACACTGTTAAATCCAAACAGGACGAAACAGCTCAGTGGTCAAAGCACTAGCAAAGACAAACCTATGCATCACGTTAGATAGGCTTCAAAGAGAAGGTAACACACACTGTTCTCACATTCAGATGTTACATAATGAGGATCCTATCATTAAATCTTCCGACTTTGTGTCGCTACTTACCAGCCACTGGGCAGGTCACGTACTGTTGTTCCTATAGTGTAATCAAACTGAACAGCTGTGAAGGAGGCCTTTAATTGATTTGTTCACTCCGATCCTACATTGATCAACATCGAAAGACCTTCCGTCTAGTCCGATTGCTATACAAGCTGTTGCAGAGAAAGGAAGGTTGACTTTTCTTGTAAGCTTTTAGTTCTCATTTGAAAGAACTTTGACTCTTTTGGGGTGCATACTTATTTCCAGTTAGAAGAAATACTGAATTTTCTGGTAAGACTGGTTTTTTTTTTCGTATTTGAATGTACTTTTAGTTTAATGATAAGTTGTAATTAAGGCTCTTGTTTAAAGAAACTTTATATTTCTAGTTGAACGGATTTTGATATGTTCCCACCCACAGCCTTTTGCTCTAAACTGTGCCTGAAACGATTCAAAACACGACAGAAAGGCAGTGTAAAAGATGGTATATTCATCAAGCATTTTACCTTTAAGTCCGTTTATCTTTAAGTCTCTTTACAGCAGCAAACTGTATTTTTATTTTAAGGAGAAAATGTTTCCTGAAGTCAGAGTACGGCTGCCTCTATGATGAGGAACTTGAAACAGTCATACACGCAAACGTCATCCAGTGTGTACTTACGGTTTTCGCAATGAGTGATTCCCAGGTGTGATGAGTGTGTTTATACACATAGTCTGGCTGACCTAACTGGATGTATACTCATCAACTATAAATAGTTTGCTATTTTGGATGGGTCTATCTTTTATGTCAGAGCTTCGTTGATCTCTTTTCTTTTTTTCAGTTGTGTACCGCACTATGACGAGGGTGGTGGTTTTCTTCTTTGTCTTCATTGCTCTTATCATGAGCGCTGATGCCATTCCATCAGGTACACTGTGTGTGTGTTTTTATTTATTTATTATTATATTTATTTATTCTTTTATATCGAGGATAACAGAATAAGCAATCATGTGCTTTTTTTCATCCGGTCCCCGTGTGTATGCAGTTTTGTAAATTTTGTCATCTGTTCCCACCGGCACACGATGGCCTACTCTTACGAAAAGCGGAACAGGATTTAACGTGTACGCAAGATGTTCTGCGTACGTTCGCACACGGGGCCTCGGTTTAAAGTCTCATCTGAAGGATGTGTGTGTGTGTGTGTGTGTGTGTGTGTGTGTGTGTGTGTGTGTGTGTGTGTGTGTGTGTAGTGTGTGTGTATAGTGCGTGTGTGTTTGTGTATGTGCGTGTGTGTGTGTTTGAACATGTTTGTGTGTGTATGTCTGCTTTTCTGTAAGAGTATCTCTCTGTCTGTTTCTCTCTATCACTCTCTATCTTTTTGTCTCTGTCTGTCTCTCTGACTCTGTCTCTGTCTATCTGTCTGTCTGTCTGTTTCTCTGTGTCTCCATCTGTTACTCTGTCTGTCTGCCAGTTTGTTTGTCTTTCAGTCTGTCTATTTGACTGTTTATCTATCAGTCAGTCAGTCAGTCAGTCAGTCAGTCAGTCAGTCAGTCAGTCAGTCATTCTGTCTGTCTGTCTGTCTGTCTGTCTGTCTGTCTGTCTCTCTCTCTCTCTCTCTCTCTCTCTCTCTCTCTCTCTCTCTCTCTCTCTCTCTCTCTCTCTCTCTCTCTCTCTCTCTCTCTCTCTCTCTCTCTCTCTCTCAGCAGAGGCCTGTACAACAAAACTGTGGGCTCTGAAACCCTTAGAAAACCACAAACTCCTAAACCATCACCCCATGAGACATTGTCAAAGATTTCTATTCCAAATACCACAACAATGCTATTGATAGGGGATTCTGTAATCAGAAATATTGATCCATACAGACTGGCCCTCGGGGTGAAAACATGTTCAAAATCTGTGTGTCTGGAATGAAGATATCTGATCTATCATCATGGCTCTTGTCCCTTCCTGTTATGTTTAAAATAAAATGTGTAGTTGTTCATGTTGGCATGAACAGCTGTAAATCTGGTGCTATTTCAGAAAAAGAATGGTCTGACCTTGTGAAACAATGCTTCTCCTCCTTCCCCAAATCCACATTCAGTATGAGTTCTATTATCCCAGCTAGAGGCCAACACCATCTAAACACTATCATAAGTCCCTCCAATAGAAACCTTCAGACAGTTTGTCATCATACAAACATCACTTTCATTGACCACACAAGCACCTTTACTACCAGTTCTGGATCTCCTCGTCTAGCTCTCTACTCCAATCTTACCCATCCTAGTGAAAGAGGCACTTCCAGAATAGCAAACAGTATTCGGTTTACCTGGAATAAAATTGAACACCACAACTCTGAGAAACAAGACCAAATTCAAACCAATTCTTCCTCAGTAAGCAGAGTATATAGGCCACCTACTTATCACAACAGACAATCAGGGCATGGTGTTTCCTCACTTCCAAATAGTTCATCCACAGATTCCAGAAATCCTGAGATTTTTTTCAACAACTATAGTTCACAACAAAGCAGGACAAATAGAGGCCCCAGGACCTATCCTCAACAAAGTTTCCCCCCTTCTCAGATTCATAATTTTACAGAAACTTTGTCTCAATCTCATGCCAGTCATCATGATCAGCATGCATACAATGACAATCCAGCATGTCCTCCTCCTCCCTCCTCACTTTTACACTACCCACCTCTCAGATCAAGGCCACATGAAAACACAACTAATACTTCATTCCCAGTATCTTCTGTTCAACATCCCTCTATGTATTCAAACTACACGAATTTTGGAAGAAGTTCCTTGCATTCTTTTCCACCTCCTCTGTCATCACAAGAAGCACATAGCTTACACCTCCCCTTAGAACAAAATGCTTCTGTGACATCCGAGCAGTTTCCTAGAAACCTCCCTCCTTTAAGAGGACATATTCATCCGTATGCACTAGACTTGCTTTCTATGGCCTCTCAGATTATGGCAAATCAAGTTAGAACCCCCTACCCAATGCATGTATAAAAACTGGATTATGGATATTGGTGTGTTTACTTTTTGTCCAGGATTTTCACCTGAATTTTGATGTGTGATTGTGTTTGAATGTTGTAGTTTCAGATGCTCCAGTGGCAGTGTGATTGACCTGAAGAAACATTTGTTTGAGATTGGAAACGGAAACAAGGCTTTGGCGTTTTTGAGGTCTCCTTTTGCATTTTTGACCCTTTGCTTATAGAAATTCTTTTACAGTTTTTTGGTTTGTTTTTTGGTGGTAAAATTACACTAAACATTGTTTCCTTTGGTGAACTGACATTTCATTGAGAGTGGGTTCATACTTTCATGTGTATATATTTTTTGTGCTTTGTGATTTTTTTTTCTTCATAAATAGTTTACTTGATCTTACTTTACTTTCCCTATTGTTATATTTTTCCATTATATTTAAGTGTTATTTGATTACTTTACTTTGATTTTGTGAGAAACAACTGTTGGAATTAGTGATCAGATGTGCATAATATAAACAACTTATATTGATTATGGATCATCAAAAGAATCCTTGGTTAACTAAAGATGGTCTTCGAATTGGTCATCTCAACATCAATCATGCAATACATAAAATGACTGAAATATCTTCGATTTTGTCAAATTCAGGGAAAAATTTCCATGTATTTGGTTTCACAGAAACCCATTTCTCCTCCCATATTTCAGACAATGACATCTCAGTTCCAGGCTACAATACTATCCGTAGAGACTCCCTTATTCATAAAGAAACTGGTATAGTTGTTTATGTCCATAAATCAGTTCAGTTCAAAAGAGTTACAAGTTTAGAGCAACTTCATATAGAAACAATTTGGATTGAAATTAAACAAAAAATTCCAGACCAATTCTCTTATGCTTTCTATATAGAAATCCTAAGGAAAAAACAGAATGGATTGATCACTATATTTCAATGATGGATAGCATAGATAAAGATTATGATGACATTATTATACTAGGTGATTTCAATATTGATTTATTAAAACCAAATAACCAGTGGATACAGACGTTTGAATCTTTCAACTTGAAACAATTGATAACTTTACCAACTCGCGTTACAAGTATTTCAAAAACTTTGATTGACCATATATATGTTGTTAATAAAGAAACTATTGTAGAGGTGAACGTTCCACTTTCTGGCTGCAGTGATCATTTTCCTGTATGCATAACATGGTCCAAAAAAGGAGTAAAAATTCCGAAAGTTAGCCATAAAACTATAACTTATAGAAATTTCTCTAACTTTAATAGTAATGCCTTTCTACAGGACCTCCTAAATTCACGTTTGAATGATGTTTATCAAATTACTGACCCCAATTTAGCTACTGAATATTGGTATTCTATCTTTTATAATGTTTACAATAAACATGCTCCATTACAAATTAAGAGAGTTAAATACAAAACAAAACCACCTTGGCTTACTGGCCAAATACAGGAACAAATATATCATAGGGATTGTTTATTAAAGAAGGGTTTAAGAGAAGATTATAAAAAACAAAGAAATTATGTAACTTCACTTTTACGAGCTGAGAAAAAAAAGTATTTTGAGGCACTTCTAAACAACAACAGGGACAATAGATGTATCTGGAAAGCTATTAACCAGCTCACCAAAAAAAGTTTTCATAAAAACTCAGATATTTGCTGTGATATATCTGCTGACAAATTAAATCTTCATTTCTCATCTGTTGCCAACCAGTTAATCGTTAAGGATAAATCAGAAGACAATGACTTAAAAAAATTTAAAACCTTTTGCGACAGTAAAAATATTCAATCTAAAATTGAGATAGAACTTATTACAGTTAATGAGGTGTTTACTGCCTTACGTCAACTAAAACAATCATCAACACGTGGTCTTGATGGATTAGATGGGAAAATTCTAAAACTCTCCGCATCAACTATAGCAGAAACACTTACATATGTCTACAATCTTTGCATAAGCAAAAACACATTTCCTAAGATCTTAAAACAGGCAAAAATTATTCCTTTACATAAATCAGGAAATACCTCTGACCCATCAAATTACAGACCAATATCAATATTGTCCACTCTTTCAAAACCATTAGAGCAGCACATTCATAAAAGTTTACTAGCCCACTTAAACAAATATAATCTGTT
>CM060316.1:29642746-29652746 GCA_030674155.1 Stramonita haemastoma
AGTCATTATATTGTATTGTATTATATTGTGTTGAATCGTATTGTATTGCATTGCATTGAATTGTATTGTATTGGACCTTCTTTCCGTCATGACACATTTCTCTGTGTCAAATCTGGGTCGATGTCCCCAGGGAGAGTGTATCATTGCAATAAAAAAGAGAACAACAGCAGCGCCACCTGTTACTTTTTATACCTGTCATTCAAGAGGGTAACAAACCTATTTAAACAGCATTGCCGACAGACAGGCAACCAAAGCAACACTAAAGAAAATTAACTGAAGAAAAAAAACACCCTGCAACAATCAGCACTGTCCCGCTTCCGCCTACATCAACCTTCCCCTTACCCCATGAATCAAGCAAACTAAGGAACAGAAATTACTTTTTACTTTGATAAGCAAACAAAACCCTTTTACAGAAGCCACAAAGAAAAGTTATCTTTATTTCTTTCTTTGGATACATTCAATGTGATGACAAAGGACCATTCTTGTTCAAATCAGATTCTTATCTTTCAGGCCGTTATCTTCATATTCTAATTGTACATGATCAGTTTTACAAAGGGCAATAATTCTGATCAGATTACTATTTTTCACGTTGTTGTCTTCATATTCTATTAATTTTGACAACGCTCAGTTGGACAAAAGACATTTTATGCCAAAGGTTTCCTGTTTTTCACGCGAAAGATGGCTGTTTATTCTGCTGTCTAGTAGCAGGAAAACTTTTTATTCAAAAAAAATCCACCATGAGTCGGAAACTGAAACGAAGACTCGCACACGACAGCAGACAAGGACTTCATAAGAAGGGATTCTATTGGATGATCTAGTGTTAAGGGCAATGGCTGTTAAAAAGGAAGTACGAAAAAAGGACGTGAGGAAAACATAGAGTATCTTAACTCATTCATTGTCCGCTTAAACATTTGTCAGTATGTATGGTACACTCATAACACTCATAACGTACTTTATCCTTGAGTATATGTGAAAGAAACTTGGCACAATGGTATATCCTATGTTCGTGTGCCTCTTCAAGTTTACACATAACACTTCCTCTTCGACAAACGCTCTGACAGCCACTATTGTTGTCTGTCATGTCAATGAACAAACAAACGTTAAGCGCCTGACAAGTCACGCCGGCATATCCAACTTCGGCGTGAAAGAGAATTGTTGCTGTTAAAGTATTTCTGGGAAAAAAAGAAAACAAGGCAGAAATAAAGACGTGGATGGAAATGAGAGAATTCCTAGCATTGACTTTCCAGACTATCTATCTATCTGTCTATCTATCTATCTACTCTATCTATCTATCTATCTATCTATCTATCTATCTATCTATCTATCTATCTATCTATCTATCTATCATTATCTATCTATCTATCTATCATCTATCTATCTATCTATCTATCTATCTATCTATCTATCTATTCTACCATCTATCTACTCTATCTACTATCTATCTATCTATCTATCTATCTATCTATCTATCTATCTACTATCTATCTATCTATCTATCATTATCTATCTATCTATCTATCTTCTAGTCTGTCTGTGTCTATCTATCTATCTATCTATCTATCTATCTATTTACATCTATCTATCTATCTATCTATCTATCTATCTATCTATTATCTATCATGTATCCTCATCAATGTAGCTTTTTGTTTATATTTTAGCCAACAACAATATATTTAGTTGCCCTGGCTCTTTTACACACACACATCAAAACAAGACCCGGATTCATCACTCATCCGAAAAAAAAAAAACACAAAGGCTGCCACTCAAAGTCTATGTAAAGAGTCAAAAACCTAAAAGTTTAGTCAGGTATCAAACCTGTGATATTTCACTTTCTTAACAGACGTATCACCTGTAGGCAATCCATTCACATCAGTACCTTCCCACTGCAGCTTTTTGTTTGGCTAATTCAGTAACTGCGTAATTTTCCAAACTCCTTCTCTAAAAAACAATAAAAACAACACAACAACAATAATAAAACCAAACAAAATCCACTTTATTTCCTTCAAGATAGGTTGGAGCATCTTTCATAAAACCAGCCTCGTTTTATTTCTGTTTAGTTGAAGTGAACAAGGTTATTGTAATGTTCTGCCTTTCTGGTTTAGCAGCAATAACTATAATTATTATGCAGGCGATAAAGGAAATTGATGATTACTGCAACCAAATTGAAGATGATGTTGACGGCTCATTCGAGAGGAAGACTACTTAGCCAAGGGAAAAATTGGAACAGTGTTTTGGAAAATTACAATTAAAGACCGTAAATTGCTCTCTTCTCTCTCTTCTCCTCTCTCTCCTCTCTCCTTCATCTCCTTCTCTTCTCTCTTCTCTCTCTTCTGCGCGCGCGCGCGCGCGCGCGCGTGCGTGCGTGCGTGCGTGGTGTGTGTGTGTGTGTGTGTGTGTGTGTGTGTGTGTGTGGTGATCGTGTGTGTGTATGCGTGTGTGTGTTTGTGTGTGTGTGTTGATGTGTGTGTTCGGTGCCTATATGTGTGTGTTGGTGCGTGCATGTGTGTATATGTGTAGTGTGCGTGCGCGTCATGCAGCATCTGTGTGTGAAGTAAATAACGCCCAATAACGCCCAACAACAGCAACAACAGTAGTAGTAAATCTAGTACCGGTAATTTTTAAAACTGAAGCTGATCAACTTGCACTAACAAGAAGATGTATGGCACATTTCAACGCTGCAGTCGGTATTCCAGTTCAGGCAGTTTTCACTTTACCATTGGGCTTGTTTGCTTGCTTCCTATTTAGCTTGCTGCTTTTCTTTCACTCGTCTAATCATTGATTAAAACTGCACACGTTTCGGAGCTTTCACAGCTAGTTTCATGCTATACATTGCTTTAAACTGGGCAACCTTAAAAACTGATTTATGTGAGAAACCACGGACTTCATTTTTTTTGGTAGCAGGGGATATGACAGCCTAGTGGTTAGAACACTGCGCTCGCAACCTGACGACACGGGTTCGATTCCTGTTCAAGGGGAAACCCTGGAGTTAACCTCAGTGCAGACTCCACTCCCCCAAATATTCCTCCGCATGAGACTATAAACCGAAGCACCGTGTGTGAACGCACAAAGAATCTCTTGCGCACACTAAATTCTAGTCTGCTTTTCGAAAGAATAATCCATCGTGTGCCGGTGGGAACAGATGATAAAATTTACAAAACTGCATACACACAGGCACTGAATGTAAAAAAGCACACGAGCGCTTCTTCCTTTATCCTCGATATAAAAGAATAAAAGAATAAATAAAATTAATAAATAAATAGCACAACCCCAAAACGGGGGTCAGCAAGAATATAAACACTGTGTATTATTCATCATATCTGCTTATCACGGTCAGAGCGTAAGGAATACTGGGTACACCTGGCTATTTTCAAAGATTGTGCCATTTAGGCAGCATTACTCCGACTTCATAGGATTTTATTATTGATCCAAAGAGACGGATTGCAGGTTGTGTTGCTAAGAACTTATCATTGATGACAACAATCTCTGCATAACACGTGGGCACCTTGGTTACCTCAATAACTGGCAAAGTCTCTCTCCTCTCTCTCTCTCTCTCTCCTCTCTCTCTCTCTCCTCTCTCTCTCTCTCTCTCTCCTCTCTCTCTCTCTCTCTCTCTCTCTCTCTCTCTCTCTCTCTCTCTCTCTCTCTCTCTCTCTCTCTCTCTCTCTCTCTCTCTCTCTGTCTCTCTCTCTGTCTCTGTCGTCTGTCTGTCTGTCTGTCCCGTCTGTCTGTCTGTCTGTCTGTCTGTCTGTCTGTCTCTTCTTCTCTTCTCTCTCTCTTCTCTTCTCTCTCTCCTCTCTCTCTCTCTCTCTCTCTCTCTCTCTCTCTCACTGTGCGTGCATGCGTGCGTGCGCGCGCGCGTGCGCGTGTGTGTGAGTGTGTGTGTATGTGTGTATGTGTTTATAAACACATAGGTTTTAAATTTGATTTTATTACTTTGGGTTTGCTTTTTATATATCTTTTGCACACACATTGTTTTGGACAAAATTAATAATAATATATAAATGCACGCTTTTGTCCACTGTATCTGTTGCTTTCAACTAGCATTAATATGTGCGTCTTGTACTTTTATGGTTGAATTTTATCACTACTTTCCCGTCTAGCCTGCCGATATTGTATTGTTCACATTTATTATTTTATTTATTTCTATTGCTTCTTTCATTTGTACCTTTACAAGCAAAGTTTATAACTGTAGGTCACATACCTGCGCATATAACTATTTTGGTATGTTACATTATCAGATTTTATGTACCATTACTTTCTACTCGAGACAACCTACTGGTGCACAAGCTATTCTTGTGTTCAAATTATTATTATTTGATATGGGCATAAACCATCCTGATTACTATCGATTCCCCTTGTTGTTGTCCTCATCTTTTCTATACATTGTTATTCGCACATATACTTTTTGTGCACACAATATGTTCTCCCCCTCCCTCCCTCCTCCTGTGTGTGTTGTGTGTGTGTGTGTGTGTGTGTGTGTGTGTGTGTGTGTGTGTGTGTGTTGTTGTCTGTCTGTCTGTCTGTTGTCTGTCTGTTTGTCTATTGTGTCGTGTGTGGTGGTGGGTTTGTGTGTGTGTGTGTGTGTGTGTGTGTGGTGTGTGTGTGTGTGTGTGTGTGTGTGTGTGTGTGTGTGTGTGGTGGTGTTGGATGGGTGTGTGGTGTGTGTGGTGTGTGTGTGTGTGTGTGTGTGTGTGTGTGTGTGTGTGTGTGTGGTGTGTGTGTGCGCGCGCACTCGCGCGTATGTTGTGCATCCGTGTAATCTAAAGGCATGTGAGCATGTAAGTGTGTGCGTACGTGGTGCGTGTGTGTGTGTGTGTGTGTCTGTGTGTGTTCTGTGTGTGTTTGTAAGTGTGTGTGTGTGTTTCTATGCATGTGACCGCATATCTGTGTGTGTGATGTGGTGTGGTGTGTGTGTTGTGTAGTCTAGTGTCTTGTCTGTGTGTGTCTCTTTGTGTGTCTCTGTGTGTTTGTAAGTGTGTGTGTGTGTCTATGCCTGTGACCGCATATCTGTGTGTGTGTGTGTGTGTGTGTGTGTGTGGTGTGTGTGTGTGTGTGTGTGTGTGTGTGTGTGTGTGCGTGTGTGTGTGTCTGTGTGCGTACATCAGCACTGTCTGTGGCTCTTTATCTAAGTTTAATATACACAAGTTCGTAAATATGTCATCTGATTTCAAATCAAACATAGTCTATATTCATTGTAAGATGCCCATTGAAACTTTCAGCTACTTGCATAGGGCTAACATACACAGGGATCAGATCATTATTACAAATCTCAACGCAAAGTGCTCTGAACAAAGACCAATAAAATGTATTTGGGGGGCACTTCAGTAGCATAACAATCTGCACATAAAAGTAGTCAATCACTCAAATCTTTCTTTATTGGGGGGGGTGGGGGGGTGTATATGTGCACTTGCTTGTTAGTTATAAAGGTTGGATTTATCGTAGACCAACATACAGTTAGTCTGTAGGGATTGTGAAAGTTTGCAGCTGAAATAAGTGTGTTGAGACCAGTCAGACCTTCTGTGAAACTCAAGGTACGTCGCCTAAAGATTTCGACATTCTGTATGTTTGGGTTAAATAGGGCTTGTGTGGAACCCTTGCATATTACATTGATGAATATATGGATGAGGTGAAATACTGTCAAAAGTTAAAATACCATCTTACAATTCAGCATCCACCCACTCAGAGCAAAAAATATCTATGTCTCAAATTGGAGTGTTATTTCAGACGCACTTTTATTTTATCTAAAGGAAGCATTAGAAGTAAGGTGGAGTTATGTTTGTGTGATGGAGATGTCCCAGTTGTCTCCCTTGCAGAAGAAAGACAAGTGCAACGTGCGCAATGTTACTAAAATGGTAGACATTTTGACAAAAGAAACTGCAACAAAATAGTACAATAAACATAATATAAATAATGTTGGCATTATTAAGAGTGGTCTACAAAGAGACATGAACTTCTACCACGTGTCTTGCTTGTAGATAATTCCGATACGTCTCTCTCTCTCTCTCTCTCTCTCTCTCTCTCTCTCTCTCTCTCTCTCTCTCTCTCTCTCTCTCTCTCTCTCTTACTCTCTCTCCTCTTGGTCGTCGCGAAAACGCACAGACACATTGTATCAGTTGACAGCAAGCTAGCTCATTGCAAACAGATGCAGTCATAGACCGCTTCCCAGAGGGTATTCTTTAAGGCTTGGAAACCTTTGATTATGACTACAGTCGCATATTTCTATTGGCAGATTTCCCTGTGGGCCTGCCCCCCTTTTACAAGTTAGGTAAAGATCAGCTTTCTGATACACATCGGAGATTTGTCACCGGCCATTGACAGCATTTGGCACTCCTGTGTCTCTTTGTGTGTCTGTTGATCTGTATTTTTGTGTCGATCATTCTGCCTCTCTTTTTTTTTTCTGGGGGGGGGGGGTCTAATTGCATGATTGCTCTCTCCTCTGTCTCTCTGTCTCTGTCTCTCTGTCTCTCTGTCTCTCTCTGTCTCTCTCTCTCTGTCTCTCTCTCTCTCTGTCTCTCTCTCTGTCTGTCTGTCTGTCTGTCTGTCTGTCTGTCTGTCTGTCTGTCTGTCTCTCTCTCTCTCTCTCTCTCTCTCTCTCTCTCTCTCCTCTCTCTCTCTCTCTCTCTCTCTCTCTCTCTCTTCATCTTGTTGTTGTTTGCTTTTTGTTATTTGTTTTCTTTGTTTAGTTAAAGGTTATTTTTTATATGATATTATATCTGCACTCTGCGCTTGAGATTGGAGTTGCAAAACCATCCCAGAACAAGAACATCGAGAAATTTGCGGACATTGGGTCTCTTCTTTGGACTCAAAGGACGACACCCTCATCAATACTGCATTTATCTCCCCCTTGACAAGGGTCTGTGTCATTCCGTGCACACTTGGAAGGAGCTATAATTGGGCAGATATTGTTCTGTGTTTTTTTTCTTCTTGGTTGTCCTATTTCTCTTGTTTGTTTTTATTCCCCAGCTTTTCATTTTGGGGTCCAGAGGATGATTCCCCACCCTTCTTTTTTTTTTGGTGGTGGGGGGTAGGGGGGGTGGGAGGGGGGGGGTTCTTAATACACCCAATTTCATAACGGTGGCAAGGAGATGCAACAAGGTGTGAAATTAAAATTTCAGTCTGTTGTTTGAAGAAAATGAAAAGAAAAAAAGCCAAAAGCCAGCTCTCTCTATCTCTATCTCTGTCTGTCTGTCTGTCTGTCTGTCTCTGTCTCTGTCTCTGTCTCTTCTCTCTCTGTCTCTGTCTCTGTCTCTCTTTCTTCTTTCTCTCTCTCTCTCTCTCTCTCTCTCTCTCTCTCTCTCTCTCTCTCTCTCTCTCTCTCTCTCTCTCTCTCTCTCTCTCTCTCTCTCTCTCTCTCTCTCTCTCTCTCTCTCTCTCTCTTCACGTTGGTGAGCTTGAACTGACAAGTATATATGTATATAAACGAATTTGTTTCTTAATTCTATTTTCTGATATTCCAGTCAACCAGTTTTTAGTAGATCCCTCATACTTCTTATTAATCTTGGCTTCGCTTATATTTGCTCCAACACGGAAATGAATCTTTTACACATCTTCTTCAAACAGATACATACACGGTCATGGGTATTAGATAAAAAAATTCTTGTTTTTTCTTAAACAAATCTAAAAACAATCTGTTGCAACAAGAACAAAGAACATTCCATAATACTGTCAAACCTTTTGAACATAATTCTGTACCAGCCAAAACTCTTTTGATGCCATTGTGGTAGTCTATATGGTTTGTTTCTGATTTCACCTTTTTTTTTGTTCAACATTATTAACGTTTCATTGTGTTTTATCAATGACCTGAGTTGCTGAGTGCATCTCTGGCAGCAGCCTCAACTGGGCAGATACAGCTTTGAAGTCTTGTTTGTATTTGCTATGGTTTTTTTTATAATAAAAGATTATTGCTCAGCGTACAGGCTGGTTCTTTCTCTTGCCCTGTGTTTCTATAGCATCCGAATTCATAATAAGCGTGAAAAATGAGTAATGGGGTGTAGGTTTAGAATTCCCCTCTCTGCTCTTTAAAAGAAAAAAAACACTGGGATTGAATGATGGTTGCAGTGGAGGTGATTGGCATGGAAATAGTGATTGTCGTGGATCCCTCTGATCTTCTAAAAGGAAAATGAATGATGGTGGAGTGGTGGTGGGGGGTGGTGGTGGTGGTGGTGGTGGCGGTGGTGGTGATGGGTTCCTCTGTGTTTTGGAAACAATCATGTGAATTGTGAGTGGTGGGTGGTGGTGGTGGTGGTGTGGGGTGGTGGTGGTGGTGGTGTGGTGGTGGTGGTGATGGTGACCCTAAAGAGGGCAAGTACCCATTAACAGCTGGGTGAATTGGGCCTGGAGGACTGTACTGAAGCAAGGCCGCGCAAACGGTCACACCATTCCCTTGGTAACCGCTCTGCTTAATCTTAGGTTACTGATATTGTACAGTTGTTCATTCGTGATCCCTTTTGAAAATAACTTCTTGATCAAGAAAATAACAGTGTTCTTGGCTTTCTCTTGCACATGTAACGAATTATTACTCTTGTCAGGTATCCAAGCCACAATGAAAACGACAGTCATCCTCTTCTTCTCTTTCTGAGTCTGATGGCCGGCGCCGATGCATTCATCTTTGGTAACGCTTTTCTCCTTCAATTTTATTTCTATTCTATTTCATACAGAATGTCTTGTAAGTTGACGATAATTATTATCACTAAACGTTAGACATTTCTTTTGCAGATCCCTCTCCTCTTCGTCGTCTTTTATCATTATTTTTTTAGGTTCCTCGCCCTCAGCTCCTAGATTTACCAATGGTGAGATTTTGGTATGCGTTCATTTTTGCTCATGTGAAAGTGGCCGAGTTGAACTTCGGGGTTGTATGCTGAGTAATTTCGTGTTTCCATAATCCACTGAACGTTGACATCATTTACGGGATCTTTAACGTGCATATTTAATCATCTGCATGTGTATTTAGGCACTGGTAGATCTTCACTTTAAAAAGTTGACCTAGGAGATTATAAAAAAACCCTCCCTTGTTTCATCCAGACGCCGCCAGATTTGAACCCACTACTTCATGGAATCACTTCCGAGGATGTTACAACAAACCAATGAATGCACAACAGCTGACTTAAGCACCATTGTCACTGATGTAAATGTGTGGGTGTTGTGTGTGTGTGTGTGTGTGCGCGCGCGCTGCATGTGTGTGCGTGTCGTGTGTGTGTGTGGGGGGGGGGGGGGTGTGGTGGTGTGCGTGTGTGCGCGGCGCTGTGTGGGTGCGCATGTGTGTGTGTTTTGAGGCGCGTCTGTGTGTGCTGTGGTATGGTGTGATTGCTGATATGTGTATGTGTTGTGACGCGTCCATGCGTGCGTGATGCTATGTTAAGTGTTATGCGTGTGTGTGCGTGCTTGCGTGCGTGCATATTTGTGCGTAAGTGTGTGTGTGTGTGCTTTTGCGTACACACAAACAACACACACATCACATCACATTCATTCTCTCTCTCTCACTCTCTCCCTCCCCTCCCCTCCTCACTCTCTCCCTCCCCCCTCTCTCTCTCCACTCTCTCCCTCCCACTCTTCTCCCTCGCCCTCTCTCACTCCCTCTCACTCCTCCCTCCCTCACTCCCCTCCTCTCCCCCCCCCCCCTTCTCACTCCCCCTCTCGCTCCACCTCCTTTCTTCTCGTCTCCTTGTCTTTCTGCCTTCTCTCTGTCTGTTCTCTGTCTCCCTGTCTGTTCTCTTTTTTTTCTTCTTTGTTCTGTCTGTCTGTCTGTCTGTCTGTCTGTCTCTATCTCTCTCTCTACCTCTCCCTCTCCCTCTCTACCTCTCCCCTCTACCTCACTCTTCCTCTCCCCCCTCTCTCTCCCATTCTTCTTTTCCCCCTTCCCCATCCCCTTCTCTCTTCCCCCCACCATTATGTCTGTCTCTTATGTAAAGCGTTTCTGTTTCACTGAACTGTCTAGGTGCATATTATATTTCAGATTTATGATGAAACCTTTGTATAATCTTGTGTATGTTATGATTTTGCT
>CM060316.1:29657746-29662746 GCA_030674155.1 Stramonita haemastoma
TCTGTCTGTCTGTCTGTCTGTCTGTCTGTCTGTCTGTCTGTCTGTCTGTCGGTCGGTCGGTCGGTCGGTCGGTCGGTCGGTCGGTCGGTCGGTCGGTCGGTCGGTCTCTCTGTCTATGTCTCTGTCTCTCTCCCGCTCTCTCTGTCTCTCTCTGTCTCCAGTCTTCTTCTTTCATCATTTGTTTCCATCTTTCTTTCTATTTATTTAGTTTTTGCTATTTCTCTTCTTTCATTTTTTCCCTCCTTTTTTCTTTCTTTCTTTCTTTCGCTCTGTCTTCAGCAACTATCGTTACTTGCCTCCTTTCTTTCTTTCGTTGTTTTTTTTTTCTTACTTTCTTACTTTCTTTCTTTTCTTTCTTTCTTTCTTTCTTTCTTTCTTTCTTTCTTTCTTTCTTTCTTTCTTTCTTTCTTTCTTTCTTTCTTTCTTCTTCTTTCTTTCTCCTGTCTGTCTGTCCTTCTTTCTTTCTGTCTGTCTTTCTTTCTTCTTTTATGCCCTCTTTCTCTTCCGTTCTCTCTTTCTCTTCCCATTCCTTCAGTCTGTCCTTCCTACCGTATTTCTTTTATCCTTCCCTACCTTTTTTTGTCTACTTCTCTTCTTCCTATCACATCCTTCTGTTTCTCCTCTCTCTCTCTTCTCTTCTCTATCCTCTCTCTTCTCTCTCTGTCTCTCTCTCTCTCTCTCTCTCTCTCTCTCTCTCTCTCTCTCTCTCTCTCTCTCTCTCTCTCTTCTCTCTCTCTCTCTCTCTCTCTCTCTCTCTCTCTCTCTCTCTCTTTGCTTTAGTGTATTTTTTCGAGAGTCTAATTTGGAAAGGCTTCAAGTCATTTCAACACGTTACACTGAAAACAGCAAAAAAAAATAAAAAAAGGTTATCGAGAAAGCTGAACCCAGAATGTAAAATATGTCTATATTTTTGTTCCGATGCTTGCACACACGAAAGAGCTTGCTACAAAACGTCTGCCGCAGTGAAAGAAATCACTCAGAAAGAGGCAAATAAACAACACTGTAAACACTTCGACCTTCAATTTTCAGCATCAGAAATGTAGAATTTAAAAACAAAAATGTGTCGGATTTTTGTTGTTGTTGGAAGAATGATACACTGGAAGGGGGGAGAGAGAGAGAGAGAGAGAGAGAGAGAGAGAGAGAGAGAGAGAGAGAGAGAGAGAGAGAGAGAGAGAGAGAGAGAGAGAGAGAGAGAGAGAGAGAGAGAGAGAGAGACAGAGAGAGAGAGAGAGGCAGAGAGAGAGAGACAGAGAGACAGAGAGACAGAGAGACAGAGACAGAGACAGGCAGACATACAGACAGACAGACAGACAGACAGACAGACAGTGGATCGGTGGGTCTAGGTGGTAACGCGCCTGCCTAGAAAGCAAAAAGTCCGCGTCGGAGTGTGCGGTAATTCGAATCCCGTTTGGGCCCGAAACTTTTTCTCCATCCATTAGACTATGAGTGGTGGTCTGGGCGCTAATCTTTCGGATGAGACGATACACTGAGGTCCCGTGTGTTACACATCGTTATTTAGCCCACATGTAAAAGAACCCACGGCAACAAGGGGGTTGACCATGGCAAAATTCGTTAGAAAAAAGCCACTCTGATAGGGAAACAAATACAGTTGCAGACAGGAAAAAGAAAAAAAAGGGTAGGCGCTGCACTTGTGGCGACGCACTCTCCCCGGGGAAAGCAGCCCGAATTTCACGCACAGAAACCTGCTGAGACATAAAGTGTTATAAAAAAAATATAATAATAAGATAGATAAGAGACAGAGAGATCAAATTATCTATCTATTATCTAGCTTAAAAGAACCCACGGAAACAAGAGGGCTGCCCCTGGCAAAGCTCTGTAGAAAAAAGTCACTCAGATAGGGAAACAAATACAGTTGCAGACAGGAAAAAGGAAAAAATTGATGGAGGGCGCTGCACTTGTGGCGACGCGTTCTCCCTGAGGAGAGTAGCCCGAATTTCACGCAGAGAAATCTGCTGTGACATAAAGTGGAATGAAATAAAATAAAATATAAGAAATAGAAAAATATCTATGTATCCATCTATGCATCTGTCTATCTATGTATCTATGTATCTATGTATCTATGTATCTATCTATCTATCTATCTATCTATCTATCTATCTATCTATCTATCTATCTATCTATCTATCTATCTATCTATCTATTAGACCATGGTCTAGGAGAGGGAAACCTCCCCCCCCTGGGGGGGATTTTTGACTTTGTTTTTCTGAAAGCTTATGATGTTGGTAGAAACATTTGACATGTTACCCTCTGGGATACAGGTTATTTCAGGAGTGAGAGGTGTATCAACAGTGCATTTTCCCCTCTTTGCGCCCTATATTTAGGTTTTTGGGGTAGGGATGTTCACGCTGCGATTATTGCACAAAATCTGGCTTAAATTCTCATAATTTTATTGTGAATAGCATCTAGTATAATTTTCCCGATTATATAGGCACAGTTTTTTGCTGACATATTTAAAACAAAACTACAGTGATGACTTTAATGCGCGGCTGTCCGAACCGCACGCAGCTGAAATCTGTCTTACCACTCAACCACAGCCGAGCGCTGTTCCGTTCTCTCACCATCAGTTGAGCGGCACTTTCTCATCTCACGCCTTGTGTGTCCAGTGCCAGAAATGTATCCAACTATCAGTATGTTCCACAAAGTGTGCACAAATAAGTCTAGATCAAGATGTTATTATTGATCAGAGAATGTCTGTAACACACAGTAAGTACTGCAACAGCCATAAGTATCATTAACGAAGAGGATGTGTTAACCACAGGGCTTTGAGTCTATGATTTTTTTAGTTTCTTTTTTTTTTCCTCAAGAAATTACACATAATATGCAGATCAGTCGCGCGCGTGTGCACGCGTGTAACACACACACACACACACACACACACACACACACACACACACCACAGCACATTCAAGTGACACACGATAACATACATCTAAAAATAGAACAAGGCGTGGTCATAATTCGTTGTTCTTTTCAGTTCCGCGTCCTCCACCACAAACGTTGGGGATAAGGCAAACTGTTGAGTAGTACTTTTAGTATCCATTTTAACCATCATGTTTCAGGTCATTTTATTATTTTTATTTTTTATTTTATTCTTTTATATCGAGAATAATGGAATAAGCACTCATGTGCTTTTTTCGTCCAGTCCCCGTGTGTATGCAGTTGTGTAAATATTTTCATCTGTTCCCACCCGCACACTATGGCCTACTCTTACGAAAAGCGGAACATGATTTAACGTGTGCGTAAGACGTGCTGGGTACGTTCGCACACGGGGCCTCGGTTTACAGTCTCATCCGAAAGACTTTTGAGGAGAGTGGAGTCACTGGCAAGTGTGCAGTCTCTCACTGAAAGTGTATTTCATCTTCCCTGTTTGACGTTTCCTGTATAAAATGAACATTTCAACATGGCAGATGAACATCCAGTGACCTTCAAAAGTACATTTAAGTGCAAAAGAAAAACTTCCAGGGGTGGGAGAACTTGTATAATTCATTTCCAAAATAACAGAAAAGACTGTAACTCCACTAACTGAAGAAAGCACAAAAAAGCTATTTAAAAGTCTCTTCACTTGAGACGTTCTTCAGATGTGGCATGTCATAGACTAGATGAGATTTGTAATTGTATTCCAGGAGACCTTGACTTCACACGCCATGGTTATCACAGAAGCTGTTATGCACAGTTTACAAGTGTGAAATTTTCCAGGAAAAGAAAGCGTGAGACAGGTGGTGAAGAGGTTGCAGGACCATCAAAACCTAAAGGACTGTCGCTACTTCAGGCCATTGCTTCCAAAAGACAGTTGCATTTTTTGCAAGAAGAAATTCAAAAAGAAAGTTTCAAAAGGGGTTCCATGTTTTGGAAAACTTGGAAAATGTATCACCAAGACAGCAGAACAGTCTATACAGGATGCAGCCAAAACTAAACAAGATGACATTTTCACTCATTATCAAGATACAGATCTTGTAGTACGTGAAGCTCACTATCACGAAGGTTGTAGAAAAGACTATCTGAGATGTGAAGACAGGCATGCTGAAACATCAACAGACCTGAAAACTACTGAGCGGCTACAGGCATACGAGAGGGCATTTGAGTACATATGCGAGTTTGATGAAAATGCAATAATCAGAGGTTCACAGGTGGAGAGAATGACCATGCTAGGTGAGAAGTACTGTGAATACATGCAACAACATTCTCCTGACTTCTACAACCCAGGATACAAGACTTACAAACTGAAAGAAAAAAATAATGAGACATTTTGGCTTCAGAATTCAATGCTGGGCTCCGAACCACCGCAGTGATCTTGTTTATTGTGATGAACTTGCCCGGGGTCAGGCAGTTGAGACAGCATTTGTGTCAGCAGCTTCAGAAGAAAGACGTCTTGAGGAATCTGCATATGTTCTTCGCCGATACATTATGGATGCTTTCAGGGCAACACCTGATATGCCATGGCCTCCTTCTGCAGAATTTCTTCAGTCTGATGCTGTTAAACATCCAGATATTTTCACAGACTTTCTAAAAACACTGCTATCTGGAAAGAGTAGTTCTATGGAGCAACCCAAAACCACTAGATTGGCATCCTTAATTGCCCAGGACATATGCTAATCTGTGACAGGAAGGAAATGGAAAATGCCTAAACATGTTTTGCTTGGAATGTCCGTCAGACATGTAACTGGCAGCTCTGAAATCATAAGTCTGTTGAATAGGTTTGGTCATGTTGCTGGATACAAAACCATTGTGCGACTTGAGACTGCTATGGCCAATTCTGTACTTCAGTGCGCAAGTCTCTTCCTTCAACAGTGAGTTTGACAGAGAACAAGGTTATCCATTTTTGCTGGGATAACTTTGACCTGAACGAAGAAACTCCATCAGGAGCCAACACCACCCACTCCACTCATGGCATTGTCATTCAAGAGGTTACTGGGGACACAATGCCTGACACTTTTCTGTCTCAGACAGAACCTCCTCCTCATTATCAGGACTGCCAATGC
>CM060316.1:29665246-29667746 GCA_030674155.1 Stramonita haemastoma
CCCCATAGCCTTTGCAGTTGTTAAGGAACGAAGTGTCCTAGATAATTATGAGCATCTCTAGGGCGCAGCATCTTATAGGGGACACACACACCCTTTCTCCCTAGCTGCTTTTACCTTTCCTCAAACCCAGGCTGTGAAATTGCTTACACAATCCACTGACTACTAGGCTACCCTCCCCCCCCCCCTCCTCTATGATTTATGTTTAATACCATCAAAGCAAGTCTGTTTTATAATGATGTTATTTTGAAGCTGCTTACTGTTGGAAATTTGTAGTAGAGTTTGAGGATGAAGTTATGTGGAAAGCTGTGATTCATAATCTGTACAAGGTAGGTAGTTGATGATTTAATTGTCAAAATTCCTTTAGTACTGAGAGAGAGAGAGAGAGAGAGAGAGAGAGAGAGAGAGAGAGAGAGAGAGAGAGAGAGAGAGAGAGAGAGAGAGAGAGAGAGAGAGAGAGAGAGAGGAGAGAGAGAGAGAGAGAGGAGAGAGAGAGAGAGAGAGAGAGAGGGAGAGAGAGAGAGAGGAGAGAGAGAGAGAGAGAGAGAGAGAGGAGAGAGGTGATGTGTGTGATGTGTGTGTGATGTGTGTGTGTGTTGTGTGTGTGTGTGTGTGTTGTGTGTGTGTGTGTGTGTGTGTGTTGTGTGTGTGTTGTTGTGGTGTGGTGTGGTGTGTGTGGTGTGTGTGTGTGTGTGTGTGTGTGTGTGTGGTGTTGCTGTGTGTTGTTCTTGCTAATATTCTTAATCAGCCTAGCTCGTCAACGTGAATCCACTTTTACAGCACATTTCTAATGCTTTTCAATGTTTTCAATAATCCTTTTAACTTTCAGGATTAGTGTCCTTAGTGAGTTTTTATCCCCTTTCTTTTATTTTTTTCCCCAGCTGGATTTGTTAGCTAAGTAGAAAACATTAGTTTGAAAACCTGAGGATATAAGCTTCTTTGTGTAAAGACAGAAAAAAGTTATTACACAGATGATAACAAAGGGATTATGAGAGAGGGGGAGAGAGAGAGAGAGAGAGAGAGAGAGAGAGAGAGAGAGAGAGAGAGAGAGAGAGAGAGGAGAGAGAGAGAGAGAGAGAGAGAGAGAGAGAGAGAGAGAGAGAGAGAGAGAGAGAGAGAGAGCACTGAACACTGAACACTGAACACTGAACGGTAAAAAGTTTTATTGTACTTAACCCTTTGGCCACTATACAAAACATGTGTGAAGCAGGGGAGAGGTACAAGTCATAGCACAAAGCCTTTTGATCCATGTCATAATATCCGATTCTGCAAACTAAGAGAATAACACTCAAAATATTCCAGCTATCATCATTCCAATTGTCATCTTCAACATCTACATAACCATTGTGAACAACATCTCATCTACAGCAGCAGCTGCAGCAAGTATATGTATGTCAACATCACTATCATTACTTACATCATCTATTTTATCATCCTTGACACCATCTTCTTCATTATCTACACTTATTACAATAAAAAAATTAATGGAATTTATATAGCGCTATATCTTGCAAAAACAAATCGTCATTGAACAGGAATGGTAGTTTTCAACTTTTGAAAAAACCCGTGATATGTATAACTTAGTTCTTCTAGCTGCAGCTATGTAGTAAAGAAAGAGAAGTCAATAAGGGTAACAGGAGTCTGGCAAGGTACGGACCAGGCTGGGAATGGAAAACAGAGATACTTGCGGTGGGGAGAAAAGGCAGACAAACATACAGACGAAGAAACAGACAAATAAAGGCTTAATACTGCCATTTTACCCCCACCCCCACCCCTTAACCTCACCCTTATGTCTGCAGCAAGTGATAAAAAATCAGCTCCTGACAATTTCCATGTATACCCTGTAACTGTTTCAACAAAAAAGCAAAACAAAAATCTTAGATGTGACAGAGACAGACGGGCAGGAGTTGGGGTGGGGGTGGGGGAATGGGAGGGGGGGGGGGGGTAGATTAACTGGGGCTGGGAGGAAAGGGCAGCGCAGACATATTGTCAGAGAAACAGACGAACACAGCCAAAACACGTCTCAACACTATTGTTCAATGCGTCTTTACAACAAATAATACGCACTTAGCTCTAGTAAAAATGTTATGGCTTATACTGTGAGGATGTTTTTCACATGCCCACAACTAGAAGCTGTGGTATTGATGAAATTCCTGTACCCCGAGGTTGATGTTTTAAAAAATAGAATACAGCCTTGAGAAAAGAAATCTTGTTTGGCAAAACTGTTAAGCTTCTAGACAAAAAAAACAACCCGAGGAAACGGAAATCTCAGACACTTCAGTTTCCAGACAGTCACGCCTTTCACTCCAGACCTGTCAGTCAATGACCGTTAACTCCCTTCCATGTGGACCACTTTTCTTCTCTTCGTTTCCTAATGGGACATTTAGATGGAGATCGTCCTGCCGGTAGTCTGTCTAAACACATTGGCGTTGTGCTGTGAAGACTCAGCAGGTATTTTATATGACAGGAGACAGCCAGGGGAGGTGGAGATGCGTCCTTGATT
>CM060316.1:29680246-29682746 GCA_030674155.1 Stramonita haemastoma
GAGAAGAAGAAGAAGAAGAAGAAAAGAAGAAGAAAAACAACAACAACAACAACAACAAACAACAACAACAACAACAACAACAACAAGTACAAGAAAAACAAGAACAAGAAGAACAAGCATAAGTACAAGGAGAAGCAGAACAAGAAGAACAAGAAGGACAAGAACAAGTAGAACAAAAAGAACAAGAAGAACAAGAAAACAAGAACAAGAACAAGAAGAACAAGAACAAGAATAACAAGAACAAAAACAAGTTTTCAAACAAAAAACACACACGATGGACGTGAGATGAGGCACACTACCCAAAAAGCAGCAAAACCTTGACGAGTAGAAGGCAATAAGATTAAAAGATCACGTTTTTAAAGGCTTAAAAGTTTCACAACTTTGTCGAATCATTGTACTTAAATGCCTAAACTCCAAAGAAAACAGCATAGTACACTAATCACACTAGTGTGTAAACGACCCTGCACCTGCAAAGTGTAAAGACTGCCATCGCAGATTAGCATTTTTCTGCTTTGTTACCTAGTTTCCATGCTACCCATGAACAACATGGTATTCAAAAACTGTCCTTTGGATGTACTTTTTCAATACAAAATGTTGACTTTTCAGTCTGGAAGGTTGTATATACACAACACGACATTTTTTTTTATGAATCTATACAGTATGCCTTTTGATTTTCTGTACACTGTCGTGCATGGGTAGATAAAGACTACTAGAAGAAAAACCTCCAAAAGAGTCCAAATGATTAAATTACAAATTATATTGAACGACTTGTGTTCTGCAGTCACACATGAACAAACCAAGTTACAGAAAGTGACAGCCAAGATGCTGTTATAGAACCCTGAGCAGACCGACAACCAGATGGCATGATTTCATCAAGAAACAGTTATGGGCGTGACCTGGCACAAGTCAGGAACCGATGGCAGGCTGCTGCTGAGGGCTACATCCGGCAATGATGGACAAGACATACAAGCCAGAAAGTAAAGTCCTATGTGGATGCTGGGTGTTGTTTTCGTTTCTAAATCGTCTGAAGATTGATATACATTCTGACACACGCTATTTATTTATTTATTTATTTATTTATTTATTTATTTATTTATCTATTATATTTATTTATTCGTTTATATAAAGGATAATGGAATAAGCACTCATGTGCTTTTTTAATCCAGTCCCCGTGTGTATTAAGTTTTGTAAGTCTTGCGCACTGGGCCTCGGTTTATGGTCTCATCCGAATCTCATGCATATTTTCCATTCTGTATGCCATTGAATGTGTACAAA
This sequence comes from Stramonita haemastoma, assembly GCA_030674155.1. Classification (NCBI taxonomy): domain Eukaryota; kingdom Metazoa; phylum Mollusca; class Gastropoda; order Neogastropoda; family Muricidae; genus Stramonita; species Stramonita haemastoma. Next base: position 29,681,522 of record CM060316.1, read on the forward strand.
AAAAGAACAAAGCAGTGGGAGACGAAGTTGTACAAAAAGCGTGACGGGGGAGATTATAGGTAAAAAATGGTAAAGGCGTCCCATAACCTATGCCGTCGTAGAGGACCCAGACATAGAGACCCCAGCTTCTCTAGGGGCCAGCATATTGAGGGCGGCGCCCATCTCCTCTCTCTCTGTGCTTTACCTTCCCTAACCGTATAGAGGGCAGGTACCCATTTACAGCTGGGTGAACTGGAGGACTGTACTGAAGCCAAGGCGCGTAAACGGTCACCCATCCAATCGGTAACTACGCTCGATACTACTTGATTAACCTAGGCTGTGGGAAAGCGAGTGCTCTAACCACTTGGCATTTCATTCCGTGGGAGATTATAAAAAGTTTAAAACTTAATTCACAAGGCAAAACAGCCTGCTCTCAATATCCTAACTCACAATTTATGTCTGTAGAACAAGTCTTGTTTAAGATGCTGGTCTCTGAATTGTTGCTTAATAATTGTTCGGTGTTCCTCAGCTTAACTGATAAATTTTGGGGTAACCCAGAATATGATCTGTATTTAACTCATCATACTTTGGTGTTAGTTGTAAACTGTGTGTGCACTTTGAACGAGACGTTTGCCTGGATGGTTTTCTTTAAAAGCCTTGCCAAAAAGGCAGCCATACACCGAAATTAGAAGATTTATACATCCGTTAATGGAGAAAACATGTTGTTATGATAGGTGCTAGCCATGGATGAAGACAGTCTCAACATACCATTTCACATCATAAAAACATCCAATAAAGGCCTTGGTACTTTGCTTAAAACTTTGACTGACAAATATGTTGGCTTAGTCATGCATGTGTATGACTACACACACACACACACACCACACACCACACACACACACACACACACACACACCACAACACACACACATAAACACACACAACACACTTGCGCGCACGCGCACGCGCACACAAACCAACACTTGCACCCTAGAGCTATCGACCTAGTCTGAAATTTGTGCTACCGAATTCTGACTGCTCTTTTTAAGGTGAAACAGAACGCCTTTGCATTTGTGTATCCTAAACAAATCTTTACAACTTTTTTCTTTTAGAACAATTTCTTCCACCTTAGCCTGTTTACCAGGGTAACAGCTTTAAACACGAACCGCCTACACAGGAAAAACTTTTTTAAAAACTTGCAATTTCCTGAGCTGAACACTAACTTGCAGTGTTATGGTTTTTGTAC
>CM060316.1:29690246-29697746 GCA_030674155.1 Stramonita haemastoma
TCAATAAGGACATTATGCAATTCGCAATAATTTGGGCTGAAACTTTTTTGTTGAACGAGAAAGAGAGAGAGAGAGAGAAGAGAGAGAGAGAGAGAGAGGGAGAGAGAGAGAGAGAGAGAGAGAGGAGAGAGAGAGAGAGAGAGAGAGAGAGGAGAGAGAGAGAGAGAGAGAGTACGAGAGAAGAGAGAGACAGACAGACAGACAGACAGCAGACAGAGAGACAGACAGACAGACAGACAGACGACAGAGACAGAGAGAACAGAGAGAGAGACAGAGAGAGAGGAGAGACAGACAGACAGACAGACGACGACAGAGAAGAGAGACAGAGGGAGAGGGAGAGGAGGGAAGGGGGTACCAGTCGGCAAGGTGACAGAGATGGTCACGGTGACACAGACACACTCTCTCTCTCGCAGACTTTTCCTTTGTCACTGACAAGAGAGAGGCCACGGTAGCTGTCCCCTCCCCACACCCTCCACAGACAGCTGACACAGCCCCACAGTGCTTTCCCTCCAGACGATGGATCCCCTGAGTATTCCGCTTTTAGACAACACACCTTATACCTCTGCTCTTGAACCACCCATCCCCCAAATATCTCTCAGTGTCTGGTGAGAGACTCTTTAAGGTACAGGGCGGATAGGAGGGGTAGGGGGGGGACTTAAATGTAAGTGGTCCTATTTCTGCAGCTTCCTATGGATGTTGCTAGGGTACAGGATACCTTAGTGGTCAGAGTGCTCTCTCTCCCCAAGCTACTAAGTTTAAGCAATGTTGAGCGTACTTACCAAGTGGATGGATGACCATTTAATTAGTGCGATTGGCTTTAGTACAGTTCCACCAGTTCACCCAGCTGTAAATACGTACCTGCCCTCTTTAGGGTCAAGGAATGTAAAGCAGGGAGGAAGAGAAGATGGGCCCCGCCTTCAATATACTGGCCCATTAACAAGCTGAGGCCTCTTACATTTCATTACTCTACGACTGCTTTAAGATCAGACTGATGCGTTCCTTGATCATGTCTATATTTTTGTATGTATCTATGTGAAGTGTGGACCATGGCAGCAGACATTGAAAGCAGGAAACGGGCAATGGAGATTAAGTGCTTTTGCAAACTCCTGGGTATCTATTACAGGGACCACATCACTGAGGAGGAAGTAAATACTAGAATTAAAAACACAAACGGACCATACCAAGAGCTCCTGACTTAAGTGAAGAAAAGGAAAACTAAAGTAGTACGGGCATATTCCACAAACATCTGGACTAGCCAAGACTGCCCTTCAGCGAAGCCGTGTATCTCTTTTTAAGCAAAAAGACAGTGTGAAAAAATAATTATAAGATGTTGTCAAACCTAGTTTCAGATGAAGAAACAGAAGACAAGAAAATGTTTTATATTAATTCGATTGTTTGCTACGTCTTTTCTTACATTTTCCAAAATTTGATTAATGATGTGCTTTGAGAAACAGTGGTTTTGACAAGGTGTGTTGTTGTTTTTCTTGCTGTCATAGCTGTTGTTACTGGAACTATATTATCATTGTTATTGAAGCTGAGATTTTTTTCGTTTTTTTCTGGGTATTTTTAAGATAAATCTTTTTTCTCTGGTTTATGACATATAGTTATTATCATATTTTCTTAGTTCTGTCGCCTGCACTTTATCAAAGAAGCAAAAGAAAGAAATAAAAGAAACACAACACAGAAAATCCAATACTCAGAAGGGCTTTACACGAATTAAACATCAGCAAGATTAGTGTGTTTTCTGTTTTCTTGTTTACTTGTTTGTTTCTGTACATAAGCTTCTGAGATACTTAGTGCAGAATAACAAACATACCACACACTCCATGTGAGATTAAGTTATATATATAAATCTGTGTTTTCTGTTTTCTTGTTTACTTGTTTGTTTCTGTACATAAGCTTCTGAGATACCTTAGTGCAGAATAACAAACATACCACACACTCCATGTGAGATTAAGTTATATATATAAATCTATATATATGTATACATTTATCTATCTATCTATCTATCTATCTATCTATCTATTATCTATCTATCTATCTATCTATCTATTATCTATCTATCTATCTATCTATCTATCTATCTTCTATCTATATATATATATTATTATTACATTCTCACATGCATATGTGTTTGCGTGCGTGCGTGCGTGCGTGTGTGTATGTGTGTGTGTGTGTATGTGTGTGTGTGCGTGCGTGTGTGTGTACTTCATTATATGTTTAGATATGTAGACAATCAAAAGTTACAAATCTCACACACAGGTATGCATCAGAAAGAATAGAAACATTTTCAAACAATTAGTGGTTTACTCCATCAGTATCATGCATTACAATAAGAAACAACTGTTAGATGTCTTCAGTGCACAAGATGTAGGCTTCCCATGAACCCTTTCAAAGAAGAAAAGCTTGCAACCCTGTTCATATTTTGATATCCTAATAGCGAAAAATAAATCAGCCAATATTTTGAACTATAAATCTTCAACTTTGTATCACTTTCTGAAGATTACTTAGATGTTATAATCTGGTTTTTAAAAAATCCAGCTGACATTACTAGTGACCGTTTTATAGCATCAAGAAAGAAAATTTAAAAATTATGCTTGTATGTCTTCAGCTATCAATCTTGAATTTTATACAAGTGGACCCTGACTTGTTTGATTTTAGAGACAAGAATCAGCAATATTGCTTACGAGTTTATGGCCTAAGGGAGTAAGGCATGTGCTCATAATATATCTTCAGCAATCAGTTTTGCTTTTTCATATGGCTTTGGTTTTATTATTGATAAGGATTTTTATGATTGCTTCATTTCACACACCATTGCTAGCTCTCCGGTGAACAGGTGATATGCTTGTGTTGTTTTAGAAAGCGAAAGGTCTAGGAGATATTGAGAGGAGGGGTGGGGAGAGAGAGGGGAGAGATGCTATGAAACTGGATTTGTCCCTGTCCACTTCATAGCAACATGTGCTTTTGGTGCTAAACAATGAACCAAAATCATTATTAGAAAGAGAGAGATGGTTAGGGAAAGAGAGAAAGGGAGGGCAGGAGAGGGAAAAAAGAGAAGATAGAAAGAAAGAAAAAAAAGAAAGAAAGGAAGGCAGAAAGAAAGAACGAAAGAACAAAATAAAGAACAAAAGAAAAAAAAGAAAGAATGAGATGAAGAAAGAAAGACAGAATGAATGAAATAGATAGAGAAAGAGACAGACAGGCAGAGGTAGGGAGAGACAGAGCGGGAGACAGAGAGTGGCACAGATTGAGAGAGAGACAGAAAACAGAGACAGAAGTAGAAAGGAAATAAAATAGAATAGTGAGGCAGAGGCAGAAAGAAAAAATACAGAGAGCCACAGATAGGCATATAACATACAAACTAACAGAGACAAAGACAAAACTGCTAGACGAGAAAGATTAAGATCAGACTCAAACAGACATATCCAAAATTACCTCTGTCTTTATCTTGATTTATGTGCACTTCTTTCTGCTCCCAATAGATCCATAAGACAAGAAAATTATAACAAGCATAACAACATTATCAAAATGCAAAGCCCTTCCAGCCACCTTTATTGCACACGGTTATCAATATCTATTGTAACCCTTGGCCTTGCTCACCTAATAAATACAAGGTGAAATCACACACACACACCACACACACACACACACACCACACACACACACACACACACGCAACACACGCACAGCACGCACACACACACACACACACACACACACACACACACACACACAGACCCTTTCAACGCACTCCTGAAGACAATTGATGGATAAGGTACAAGCAGAATGTATTGCAAAAGTGCTGGGTCGTCCTAGAGCAGGAGAGAGAGAGAGAGAGGAGAGAGAGAGAGAGAGAGGGGAGAGAGAGAGAGAGAGAGAGAGAGAGAGAGAGAGAGAGAGAGAGACAGACAGACAGACAGACAGACAGACAGACAGACAAGACAGACAGACAGACAGACAGACAGACACAGACAGAGACAGAGACAGAGAGAACAGAGAGACAGAGAGATACAGAGATACAGAGATAGATAGAGACAGAGACAGAGAGACAGAAAGACAGACACTGAGACATAGACAGAGACAGACACAGAAAAACAGGGGTACCAATGGACAAGGAAACAGAGATGGTCACGGTGACACAGACACTCTCTCTCAGACTTTTCCTTTGTCACTGACAAGAGAGAGGCCACGGTAGCTGTCCCCTCCCCACACCCTCCAGACAGCTGACACATCCCCACAGTGCTTTCCCTTCAGACGATGGATCCCCTGAGTATTCCGCTTGTAGACAACACAATACAGCCTTTGCTTCTATTACTCACAACGCCTTGTCCTTGAAATGCTGTCAATATCTGGTGACTGGTTCTGAAAGCAGTAGGTTAAAGTGAAATTTTACACTTTATTTTTCGCTTTCCAGCATAAAAGCTTTGTGATTCGCTATGGTGAGAATTTTGCCTGCTACCTTTTTTTGCTAACTGTAAAGGTAGCCACATTCTGACTTCAGGGGGTGAGTCTAAAACGACATTCAGTATGCATACTTTTTTTAAGATATTTTTTTGTCTATCCTTTCTGACCGTATGAATAGCTTACTGCTTACTCCTCCGAAAGAGAGAATGGGTATTAATGTTTTTGTAAGATGCCTTGCGTGCGTTTACACACAAGTCCTTGCGTTAAAGTGTCAAAAAGGACTCTCTGGGAGTAGAGTCAGTGATGATGTTGACTCGGGGAAAAACCCTTGAACAAGTGTCTCAGAGGTGGTCTCGAACACGGGACTTAAACCCATCGTTGAAAAAGCGAGTCGCAAGTTCTACCGCTAGGCTGTCCTACCTACTTTTGGGGGAATTTTAATAGTTTCCTGTTTGTACAACTTCGTGAAAAGATGAAATGTTCTGCTGGACTTATTTCAAGTGTAGTTCCTTAGCTGCCTCTTGAGTCATTGCAAGAGAGCACCTCTCTCTTTTTTCTGCACAAATGGAAGATTCTAAAATCAGCCACTCTGTGTTTTGACTAAGTTACAATAATTTTCTAGTTGATGGGTTGTTGTTTTTTTTCAACAAAGGCTCTGTCTTCTTAGTGGAGCCACATTCAGTAAAAACAAAAGTGAGTTCGATAAGTCTTTATTATAAACAGGGTTTCTCTTAACTCCATGGGGAATCATTCAGGCTTTGCACTTCACCAGCATATCAGGAGTGAGCTGAAGTTGACATGAATAATTCTGTCCAAACTGTAGAATGCATGTTGGGTGTGTTCTGCTATTCATTTCAAGAGTTGTGGGTGATCCAATGTTTTTGCAGACATAGATTTGGTCCTTAAGTACACACACTTCCTTTTTAACGGCTTTGGGTCGAGTCAGGGTTTGAGCTGCCTCTGATACACCTGTTTAAAGGGATGTTTTTTCTCCTGGAGTCAGCATCAGTACTGACTCCACTCCCCTATGAGTACTTCACTTGAGACTGTAAAGCAAGGACCCGTTTGTGAATGCATGCTGACCATGTATGTGCACACATAACGTCATTTAGAAATTTTATCTAAAGTACTTGCAGGAAATGGAATACTAACCAATAACAACCTGGGGGGGGGGGGGAGGCGGGGCGGGGAGGTTCTACTAAAATGGACCGCTCGGCTACTACTCCAGCCTGTGTTTCTTAGATTACCTCCCATTAGTAGTCTGACGGTACTAAACACCTAACTTATCTACATCCCCGCTGAGTACAAGGCAGCATCGTTAATGGCATGGCTCAGTCTAGGCAAAGCTTGACAGCCGAAGCAGCATCTCCATCAGGCTGGAGGGATGGTTTAGGATACAGTGCTACGCTGTTTAAGATGGCACAGGCTTTAGCTAAGGCTTTACTAAGAGTGCGTTGTTTAAGATGGCACAGCTTTCGCTAAGGCTTTACTAGAGTGCAATCTTCAGCAGAGTCAGTGTTGGTAATGGCGTGACTTTGTGTACAGACACACGCGGCTTTATTGGTAAGGCTGCTTTTAGGATGATAAGCAGAGCGTTGTTAGTGACCACACGGGACAAACAGGGCCTCATGGAGGACGCTTATGGAGGACGCTGTATTTGTAAGGCAAAATTGTCAACTAGTTTTGGTGACAAGCTTGTCAAACCTGACTTTGTGTCTCTGGCTTGGATGCTGACAGCGTGTGGTGTAGATGCAGTAGATTGGGTTTCTTCTTACACTCTTTGTACTGGTCTGGTCTATTTATTCACAACCAGCCACTGCCATACATTCCCCCGGTGTGATGGTATCATTAGTATCTTTATAGCTCTATTCAACCACGACTACCATAATCTTACTGCACTTGCAAGAGGTAAATCATATATTATATATATACATGTATGTATATATAGATATATATACATATAATTATATATCAAACAGAAACAAAATGTCAAAATCACTCAGTTAAAAGTAGTACACTATAGATACCTACCTACCGCAAACCAGAAAACAAACAATCGTGATGATGCAAGACACCTGAAAATAAAAATCTAATTACAATGTAGTTTGTTTTAAAGAAGGGAAAGGCTGCCAATTTTTACGTTTTTAGTTACATACATTTTTTTTCGTCCTCACCTAGATCTCTATAAGTTTACTAATAGTGATACTTAGCTTACGCAATCATGTATCCACCATTAGGGTAGCTGCGTTTCTGATTTCCGAGGTTTACATATTTGATATGTTTCAACTTGACCTCAGATAATCTGGAGCCCCAACGGGGGCATAAATCTAATTATTGTTCTTCCATCCATTGTTCTTCTGGTTCTACCTGAGTGTCCCTTAGTTTCAAAAAATGCATCACTAGCTCTTAGTCTTTTGTCGATACAAAGTGAAGATGCTATAGCTAGTCAAAAAGAACAGGGTAGTTTTATGGAGTCTGGTTCTGGTTGTATCTGGTTTTATATTATGTTGTTAAGGTGGTTTCTCCCATTATCACGGTGACTGTCCTGAGTTGACCCTTACGGTTGGCCAGGGAGTCGATACAAGGAGGAACAGAAGAGTTAGTGTTATACCATGGTTTAATCTGTACACAGTTGCACAGCTTTAACCTAAGAGTTAGCATTTATGAGGCCACAACCTCGATAAAGCCTCTGTGGTCGGCGGGGCTATATACAACAGGATTGGTTTGGATTGGGTAGAGTTCTCTCTGTTTTGAATTGAGTTTTTCTCTTTGTATTTCTAGCAAGAACTCATCAGATATCAAGGTCCTCTTTATTCACCTAGAAAGACAGCCAAAACAAACACAAAGGTTTATTCAAGCTTAGTTGTTAAAGAAAGGAACAGAAGTGAAAAAAATTGGTGCTTCGTTAACCTGATTGTTTATTTTATCATTTCTTCCTTTTCTACTTGTTTGTGTTTAATAGCCGGTGCGATTTGTTTAATTTGAGGGGTTTTTTTTTCTGTTGATATATACATTGTCTTCGTTGTTATTGTTGTTGTTTATTGAAGCTGTCTTCGTTGTTATTGTTGATGGAGCTGTGACTTTTTATACTCTTTC
>CM060316.1:29707746-29710246 GCA_030674155.1 Stramonita haemastoma
CTGCTGGCTTTGACTCCACACTAATAACATGTGTCAGACACCACAAAATATAACAGGACAGTTGGCACGTAAGAATTGTGTCATTATTCACTGCAGCTATTAAGTGGATCAATTAGAAGGATTCCACCACGCGTCCTTGACACTACAGTAAAAACAAAAGCAAAAAACAAAATACATGCAAGCTGTTTGTGTCTACGTGCTACGTGGCGTCACAAATCTAGTAGACACAGGAGCGGGGTTTCAAGGATAAATGAAAGCAGCGGCTGCAGATAAAGCCTGAAGTGGCAGCAGCAGCAGCCCTTTAAGAGTGTGGCATGGAAAATGTATCACTTATCTCTTAGAGGAGCAACTGGCCATCGTCTGTTCTTCATCGCTCCTCCTATCTTTATGCTGATGATCTTTTTGAAATGGATGAGCTAGCCTATACCACACAACACTGGCTCACAAACATCAGTCTGCATTCTCCAGTCATATTCCACATGCTGGCATCTTGGCAAACAGTAAGTGTGGCTCAGAGCTTCAACGGTCCTTAGAAACAACTGTCAAAATTGTTGTGGGTTTTTTCTTAAAGCAGACTCGTTAGTCTTCCGTACAACACTTGAGTGGAAAAAGAAAAGTGCAGAATGAACAGAGAAGAGAAGAGAGAAGAAGGAGAGAGAAGACGAGAGAAAGGAAAGACAGTGCAGAGAATAAACAGAGAAGAGAAAGGAGGAGGAGAGGAAGAAGAGAAGAAGAAGAAAAGAAGAGAGAAGAAGAAGAAGAGAAGAAGAAGAGAAGAAGAAAGAAGAAGAAGAAGAAGAAGAAGAAGAAAGAAGAAGAAGAAGAAGAAGAAGAAGAAGAAGAAGAAGAAGAAGAAGAAGAAGAAAACAACAACAACAACAACAACAACAAGCAGAACTACACAACAACAACAACAAGTAGAACTATGACAAGAACAAGAACAAAAACAAGAACAAGAAGAAACCAGAGACTGATGCAAAGATGGAAAAAATGCTACCAAAAAAACAATAAAACAACAAACAGATAATTACGTAGAATAACAGACAAACACACAGAAGAATATCTGGGGAAAGAAGAGAATAATGAATTAGTGGGAACGCCTACACAGAGAAATGGAAACACCTCCTTGTTGTCCTGAACTCTACCCAACAAACAGTCCGCATTACCGCATGGCAGGATGTTGGAACGGACTCAACTAGGAAGAAGCGCACACTATATTTTTTTTTTCAACTCTGCCAAAAAATAGTGTCCTAAACCGCCGCTGAGGAATTCCGGTTTTCACTCACACTGACAGGTTAGCCGCTGCGCAGATATTTGCTTTTAATTGCGTTCCTCCGCTAGAGATCCGTGTTTTTGCCAATTTGTGAGATTTTGCGCCTGCAACCGTTGATGCACACCATGAAGGTAGCCGCATTCCGACTTTGGGGATGTATGCTGGTTGTGTTCGTGTTTCTGAAGCTCACCAAACCCTGACATGATTTACTGAATTTTGAACGTGCATATTTGATTTTCTGCATGTGTATAGTCTGCACAAAGGAAATTAAGGCACTGGCAGGTTTGCACTTAAAGCTGAACTTTGAGGTTGTAAAATTCCCCACCCCTAAATCACCAGACACCGCCGAGATACGAACCAACGACTTCATGGACCCGATGGAATTGAAGTAGAACTGCCTTAATCACTCTTAGCTACACAGATAAAAGAAAAAGGATACCAGACATTCCTCAATTGACATGCATCCTTAAACATTTTGACCTCAGCCCTGGAGGTCCTTAACCAGAAAAATGCCACGTAAACAAGAACAAGAAAACGCCTAAAAGTGGCTGTTGTCCAGACAGCTTTTAGGAATCAGCACCCCAATACAAAACACCATCTACGCATACACGAAAAGTGTGTATGTGGAAAAAGCTGGAAAGAGTCTGTTTTATTTTTTTACCCAGCTTGATTTAAAGTTGCAAATCAGATGACACCATCCTCAAAAACTGAGAACTCTGCTACAAACTAGACAGTGTCTGTACCTCTCAGAGGCATTCAGGCTGATAAATAGTCTTCAGTTCTACGTCCTTCAACACACAGTGATAGCGGTCTGCTGGTTGATGATTTTCCACACCGATGAGCTCTCTCGTGGCGCTGGTTCACGTTCTCTCAAAAGACAACCGGCAACAGAAAATGGTGTTTCAGCGCAATGTTTTCAAGCGCGAAAGAAACTGGAGAGACTGGTTGAACGTGACTAAGGAGTGTATTGGGCTAGTACGATGAAAGATGGATGATGATGATGATGATGATGATGATGATGATGGTGATGGTGATGGAAGAAGAAGAAGAAGAAGAAGAAGAAGATAGATGATGATGAATGATGATGAGATGATGATGATGATGATGATGATGATGATGATGATGATGAAGAAAAACCACAAAAGGACAGCAATAACAACAACAAAGCAAAAACATTTTTTTAAAGAACACTAAAAGAAGAGAAAAAAACGAAACAACAACAAAAAA
>CM060316.1:29715246-29717746 GCA_030674155.1 Stramonita haemastoma
ACAAAATAACAGCGTGAAGGTTTACTTTTAAGTAGCTTGATACCAAACGTGTTGATGACAGTATTCGAGGTACTTTGTAATACAATAAGCTCTGTCATCGTAATTCCTGGGTTTGGGTTTTAAGCTGAGCCATCTTAAGATGGCGCACCTTATAGCGTCATGTAGAGAGAAGTCTTTCATAACGCATGACCTTTTTAGCCAGCAGAGGAAATAAGACTAACATAACTATGTGGCCTGGCTTAAATTGGCCATCATGAAATAGGAGAGGAGATAAATAACGAAGTATGACAAACTGTCGTGGTTTTTAAATGTATCAACTCTCATAACAATCTTGCTAATTGTATAGACTTGTTCCTGAAATATAGTTTCTCTCATTCCCTTTCTCTCTGTATCTATCTGTCTGTCTGTCTGTCTGTCTGTACTCTGTCTGTCTGTCCTGTCTGTCTGTCTGTCTGTCCGTCCGTATGTCTGTCTGTCTGCTTCTGTCTCTGTTTGTCTGTCCGTCCGTCTGTCTGTCTGTCTTCTCTCTCTCCTCTCTCTCTCTCTCTCTCTCTCTCTCTCTCTCTCTCTCTCTCTCTCTCTCTTCTCTCTCTCTCTCTCTCTCTCTCTCTCTCTCTCTTCTTCCTGTCTGCCTCTGTTTCTTGTTTGTTTTTGTTTCTGTCTGTTTCTGCCTTCCTCTGTCTTTCTCTGTCTCTGTATATGTCCCTCTCTCTTTCTCTGTTTCTCTCTGTCTGTCTCTCGTCTCTCTCTCTCTTCTCTGTCAGTCTATCTGTCTGTCAGTCTGATTCTCTCTCCCCCCCTCTCTTTCTAACCCCCTCCCCCCTCTCTCTCTCTGTCTCTCTCTCTCTCTTGTCTCTGTCCTCTGTCTCTGTTCTCTCTCTCTCTCTCTTCTCTCCCTCTCTCTCTCTCTCTCTCTCTCTCTCTCTCCCCCCCCCCCTCTCTCTCTCTCTCTCTGACGTCCTTTACCGTGTTCATCAAATAAGCTTCCAGCCTCCCACTATAACCCCGCTATGATCATTGCCAGCAGAACTTCATCACTCCACCGTCCCACACATCACAGAGCAAGCTAGCACTTTGCACAGGGGCCCACAACAAACGTTATGTGGCTGGCATGGCAGGCCTTATCTGATTCTCTGCCACTCCGCATGGCTCGTTTCCAAAGCTCAATTTAAGCGCATGGCATGGCGGCACAGTAACAGGCATCATTCCATCCTTTTTTGGAGCGATGGCTTCACTTTGGCAGCAGCAATTCCTGGCAGCAGTTAGGAATCAGACTGATAGAATTATCATCTTTGGGTATCGCTAGGGTCGGTAACATCGTTTGAAGTAGCTGTTACCATGAATTCCTATTTTGTGGGTGGTACACTGGGACAAACAACCGAGTGTAGGTTGATTTGTATTGTCTATTGTATTGTTTAGTGTATTGTATATCACTTTAAGTCACGGCAGATTTCGCTGCGTGAAATTCGGGCTGTTCTACTCGGGAAGAGCGCGTCGTCACAAGAGCAGCGCCACCCATTTTTTTCCTGTTCCTGTCTGCATGATTATGTACTTGGTTTCCTATCAGAATGGCTATTTTTTCTACATAATTTTGTCCGAGACAACTCCCATTTTGTCGCGGATTTTTTATGTGAATAAATGAGTGTAGCGCTCGGGATTTTGGTATATTCGTCTCATCCGAAAGACTAGCACACAGACCATCACTAATGGTCTGGTGTATGTTGGGGGGGGGGGGGAGTTTCTGGCACAAACGGGATTAAACCAACCGCACACTTCAATTCAAACCCGGACTTTTTTGCTTTCTAGTGGATGTGTTACCTCTAGACCACCCCGATCCACTCGCATGTTACGTTATTGCAAAATGTCACGGTGTCTTAGAAGAAAACTGTGTATCAAGGCGAAAGATAAAGATTCTGCTGTTGAATTCAGGCTGTCACACATGTTAAAGCCATAGAAGAGATTAAATTACTAAACTGAACTGGAATTTCCATTCCATGATCAAAACACGGGTCACACAACCCTACTCCATGCACGTTATGAATATCATGAATATCATTATTGATATCGAGTTTCTTACCATAAAACACGTTCGCGCGACAAGAAAAACGATTCCATTGATAAAGGTGTCACAATTTTTAAACCAGAAGGAATTCAACCTGAGATGACAACAATTATTGTCAAATAATGTCCTTTTTTGTCTGTAATACAGTCGTGAGATAGGTTTACAAACCGCACCCTTTTATCATACAGATCAGTGTTTGATGATGATGAGATGATGATGATGATGATGATTGATGAATGATGGATGATGATGATGATGTGATGATGATGATGATGATGATGATGATGCATCATCATCATCATCATCATCATCATCATCATCTCATCATCATCATCATCATCATCACATCATCATCATCATCATCATCATAAATGAATTTTTTTAGAGCGCTGAATCTTGTAAAGGAAACAAATCAACACGTTTGAATTCGATTCATTC
>CM060316.1:29722755-29725255 GCA_030674155.1 Stramonita haemastoma
TTTTGCACGATTTCCCATAGGGCCTTGGGCAATAAAACAGAGAGAACTTCATCATAAAAATCAGCGTCACTGCGTTGATGTTTCGGTTAATGTTTGATTAATTCTCTTAGCAGTGATCTATATTGATTAGTGATTTAGTGAAGCATTTGTTTTATGTGTGTTATCGTCATGACTATTGGTGGCGCTCTACCACAATAATGAATCGCATTGCACTAGAGGTCAGTTTTTTTGTTATTGACACGTTATTAACTTGCAATAAAAAGGTTATTCAATACAAAAAAAAACAGATTGGAAATCGGACAATTCTATGAAAAGTTATTACAAATTGAAATGATACACTGCAGGGCGTGACAAGATAAGAAACAGACAAGTTTTAGTGTCGTAACAGGTGGTCAGAATGAGGGATTCGATATTTTAAAAAAAACATTTAAAAACAAAAGGAAAAGAATTAGGCCTTGATATTCATTATATTTAGAATAATAACTATGTTTTATAATCAATCAAAATCTCAAGATCAACAACCTGACCCCCACCTGCCTTAAATGGCTCCTAGCGCAAAAGCGGGTTAGGTGCTAAGCGACTCACTTCGTGGTGGAGCGTCACTTAAATACATAGTTGATGGAAAGTTATGACCCTGAATACTAACTACAAGAAGTCGATATACAGCATGGGTGAATTGATGATATGCGTAGTTTATAAACACTGACACATTGTCTTCATCAAGGAAAGATCCTTGCGATTTGATGGTTGCTCCCAAGTTTGAATACTATACTCTCTCTCTCTCTCTCTCTCTCTCTCTCTTCTCTCTCTCTCTCTCTCTCTCTCTCTCTCTCTCTCTCTCTCTCTCTCTCTCTCTCTCTCTCTCTCTCTCTCTCTCTCTCTCTCTCTCTCTCTCTCTCTCTCTCATGCTGTCTCTTGGGGACTGGATGTAAAAAGCACATGTGTGCTTATCTATTATCCTCGAATAAAAGAATTTGCCTTGCTTGTCCATGAGCTCGTACATCATCAAGCATGACTGTTAACTGCCCAATCTCCTGTGACACCCAGTCCCGATGTTCCGATGCACATCATTTCAATCTCACCATCACAACCATGCATACCCTCACTCATGGTATGTCGTGCCCCTTAAGTCATAAGTCTGCTTGGAGATTTTTAGTATTTGCTGTGTGGCTGCCAGCCGGTTCTTTTACGTGCACTAAAATGAGTAACAGTGACAATGAAAAACAGGCCTTAGCTCTCAGCTTACAGCAAACTACTGACCTCCTTCTCGCTGTCCAACTTTCGTAAAATTCTTCAACTTAAAACATGTCTGACAGAAATGTATTACATTTTCGTGTCACCCTGTCCTTTGAAAACACTATTTTTTTTAGCTAAAAATAAGCTTTCAAATAAGACAAGAGTTTGGTTTCTACATTTGGCTATGTAATACGCAATTTTCCAAAACATGTTTAAGATTTATTTTGAGTCTGTTTATTTCTTCGTTTCGGGTGTGCTGTATTTCTCAAAGTTTGATTTCCCCGAAATAACCCTTTGAGAAATGAAATGCAACAGTGTTTTTGGAGGTGGGGGATGGATGTGGGGTGTAAGGGGTCCTCGAATTTTTGGGGGTTCTGTTTTGTTTTATCGTTTTCAGACATTTTTATATTGGTTGATATTTCCTCTTTTTATGCTAGAGATTCATATCTATGTTGTTTTGTACGCTTTCACTTCTGTTTGTTAATATAAAAAGTGTCTTTCTAGTGTATTTGTTTTGTATGCAGGGGAGTGGGAGACTTTTTTTTTATTAGAAGATGCAGGTTTCAGGTTTGTTAAAAAGATTTTGTGGGGTTTTTATAATACTTATTTTTAGTGTCCAAGATGTGTATGGAAGTCAAGTCAAGACAAACTTTTATTTCAGATGGTACATTGAATAAGCAGTATAATTGCTTTTTTTTAATGAAGCCATCCATCTAATAATCCAAATGGAAGGGTGCGTGGGCGTGCTACACACACACGCGCGCGCGCGCGCACGCGCGTGCACACACACACACAAACACACCACATACACACACACATACACACACATTTGCTATCATTTTCTTGACCCAGGAATAACCTGTACACATAGAGCTTTTGTATTCAGGCAGTAGTTTATGGATATGATTTTATCTCCAAATTTAAAAAAAACAACAAATAAACAGATAAGTTTTCAAAATATCTAAGCAGAGTTATACCATGAATAAGCATTCACATCATGATTTATAAATACATTTATCTCTCTATTACGCATCATCCATTTCTATTTCACTTGAACATGTTTATAGTGTAGCTTATTTTTGCAACTGAAATCAATGTAATGTTGCATATAGCATGTATATGCATGGGGGGGGGGGGGGGGGGGGCAGAGATGGAAGTGCCACTGATGTTTTCATTGTCACTATAGATCTAAATGGTGTATGAGCCAAGTCTATAAATCGATATGTATCAACACTTCTTTTATATGAGTACCAATTAGCTGTTG
>CM060316.1:29727755-29735255 GCA_030674155.1 Stramonita haemastoma
CTGTGCCGTTTGAAAACTGGAGGGTGTGTGTGTAGCCGTACTTTGTGTTTTCAGGCTGAGGTTCGAGAATAATGCATGGCTGTCTTACCAGACGAGTGATGCAGTATTGTCGCGGTATTGTTTTTGTGTGGGTAAGGGAGGGAGGAGGAGGAGGAGGAGGAGGTGTGTGTGTGTTGTGTGTGTGTGTGTGTTAGTGTTGTGTGTGTGTGTGTTAGTGTGTGTGTGTGTGTTAGTGTGTGTGTGTTTTGTGTGTGTGTGTGTTTGTGTGTGTGTGTGTGTGTTGTGTGTGTGTGATTGTGATGTGTGTGTGTTTAGTATATATATATATATATAATTATATATTATATATATATATAAAATATATATATATATATATATATATATATATATATATATATGGGTGTGTGTGTGTGTGTGTGTGTTGTGTGTGTGTGTGTGTGTGTGTGTGTGTGTGTGTGTGTGTGTTTTGTGTGTGTGTGTTGGTGTGTGGATGGATGGTGGGTGTGTATGTGTTGTACGCGAGCGAATGCGAGTACGAGTGTAGGTGCGAATGTGTGTGTGTGTGAGGTGTGGCGGCGTGCGCCGTGTGTGTGTGTTTTTCCAAAGAGACTTCTTTATAGCTTGGCTATAATTATCTCTGACGTCCAGCACCGCCACACTTACCTTCGCCACAATCTGCCACACCCTGCAAATTCTCAGCAATCTCAGTGCCAGCCGGCCGTATGCAAGAAACTATCGATGTTTAGCTACTGTATCTTTTTTTTTTTCTTTTCGTTTCTCGGCTAGATGTAACCAGTTTTTTTCCCTCCATGAAGGCAGCCGCATTTCGACTTCGGGAATGGGTCATTGTATGTGTACCAACCCCTCCTCCACCCAAAAACCCAAACTTTTTTGTTATAATGAGGTAGTGTTGATGGTTGTAACTGTACCTGTTTTAATCTTTTTTGTTCTTCTTTCCTTTCTATGCTCCGATGTTAGCAATTGTGAAACTTTTCGTGTGCGACCTATTTCACTCACCACTGATTAAGGTAGCCGCATTCTGACTTCTAGAATGGTGTCTAAACACGACACTGTGTTATCTGATCTATTTTTTTTAAAATACTGTTGTTCCCCGTTTCTTCTGACACAAAACGGCCTACTTTTCCGAAAGGCGAAACGGGTCTTAACGTGAGTGCAAAATGTTCTGCGTGCGTTTTCGCGCCGGGCCTCAGTTTATAGTCTCATACGAAAAATTTAAGTGATAGCGTTTTCTTAGCTTTTTTTCCGTTTCTTTGCTTGTGAGCTTGTCTTCTTTAAATAGAATTCCTCTCACATGTAATAGTGCTAAACATGGCATATCATAATTATCTTATACGTATAAAGCCATAGGCACTTATTATTCTATCACGAAAACCAAGATTCCTAAAGCCATAGAAGTGTTTCTTCTTTTTGTTACTTTTTTCATATAAGCTCGCATTCAACATACACAACACATGATGTGTGTAAAAGTACAAAGTCCATATTATGTATATACATTTATTTTATATATAGATAGATAAGAAGATAGATGATAGATAATTAAATAATGTGTTTTACGAATGAAAAGATAGACACATGTTATAGTTAGATAGAAATAGTAGGTATATAGATATATAGATATATTATATATATATATATATATATATATATATATATATATATATTATATATATATATATATATATATTAGAATTCTGGTTTCCAAGGCCACAGAACTACAGCTAGCTCACCAAATTGCTGCCTGATTCCTGCCACGTGCTAAAACCTCGGACATGATTGATTTTCCTCACAGCACGAGCTGTATTTCTCTGATGACTCTCTTCCTGTTTCACACTCACTGTCTGTCCTTTCCCCATGCCTCCCATTGCCTACAACGCCTGTCATGTTGCAAATACTGCTGTAAAAAAGCCCCGAACAAAACATCCCAAATACTGTAGTTTGTTTTCTATTGTTACAGAGACTGACCAAAGCGAAACGCGTCTTCTAGAAAACACGCTGTTTTTGCCAAAGAATATCATTTATGGAATTCTTTTCTTTTTTATTTAAGGCGCACAGAAAAATACTCTCCGTAATGTGTAGCCAGTGATTCCACCTGAACATAGATTCCCTGAAACTTGAACGTGTTTCTCCATCACATCAAATCTTCCTAGCGTGGTCATTTTCTGACAGAATTACGTAGACTTTTAACTGATACATCTTTTATCATCGCCACTAAACATTTTTTTTAGTAATTCGCTTTCCCATCTCAAGATCCCTACACTCACATTACCCTATCAGCTCTCTGCTCAGCCTGAAACTTGGAGGATTCTTTTTCGTTGAATGCTCAGACATCAGTTGTTGCTGTGTTATGCGTTTGTACGTAATATGTTTTGTTCTCTTGTGAAACTGTGTATGGATGCATACAGTTGTATCGGAAATGTAAAGATACACGTAGTTAGAGAGACAGACAGCCAGACACCCATACAGCCACACCGACCGACCGACCGACCGACCGACCGACACGACAGACGGACAGACAGACAGGACAGACAGACAAACAGGCAGACAGACAGACAGACAGAAGACAGAGTGAAAGAGACAGACACACACACACACACACACACACAACAACACAACACACACACACACACACACACACACACACACACAAAACACACACAAACACACACAACACGCCACCACAAACACACACACAGACTACACACACCACACAACACACACAAACACACACACACACCACACACACACACACACACACCACCCACACACACCACACACACACACACACACACACACACACACACAACACACAACACAACACAACAACAACAGAAGAACAAACAAAAAAAAAAGACACAGAAAAAAGAAAGAGAGAGAGAGTACATTTAGAGTTTCACATTTTCACCTACACTCAGTTTGCAGCATATCCAATTGCGAATCTGATTTCACTGTCTCTCTTGTTTTTGGAGCATTCAAACTTGGGAGTAATAGACACCAGCAAGATTTTAAAAAATGTTGTGAGCAGAGTATACATGAAATTGTGGAACTAGGAGAACATAGAAAAACCACTAAAAACAAGTAGAAATTAAAAAAAAACCCAAAATAAAAGTAAAAAAAAGCACCTCACGAAATCAAATACCCTCCCCAACGAGAAGAAAGATAAAATGATTTGTATCTCTGTCAGTAATTTGGTAGTATCATCTATTTGCTGCTGAAAAAAAAAAACAAAAAATGAACGTGGGCATTCAAAAGATCTTATTTCTTTGCAGATCAAAACGCACATAAAAAACACTGCAAGCACGAAGAGAGCAGTAAGAAGACCAAAAAAAAAAACACCACACACAATCAAAGCAAACAAAATAAGAAAACATAAAAAAAACTAGTCAACAAACAAACCAAACACACGACAATAAGAGCAATCAAGCATTTTCCAGACAAACAAACAAAACCCCAAACAGCTAGCAATTTATAAAAAAAAAAACAGAAAAAAAGATACAAACTTAACTACAAAACAAAACAGGCAAACAGACCCAGAGGACATAATCCATGTCAAAAACATCACAAGGCAACATGTTTTACTCATGCACCCAAATAATAATTAGTAAAAGAGCAATCCATCATAAGAATATGCAAACAAAATTTAAGAAAAAAGGTCATAGAAAATAAGCTTAATGGAACTGAAAAGCAGAAATTGGGCTAAAAAGAGACAGCAAAGTGGGGCAAAAGCAAAAAAAGGGAAGAAAAGTAAGAGAGAAGAGAGAGAGAGAGAGAGAGAGAGAGAGAGAGGAGAGAGAGAGAGAGAGAGAGAGAGAGAGAGAGAGAGAGAGAGAGAGAGAGAGAGAGAGAGAGAGAGAGAGAGAGAGAGAGGAGAGAGGAGAGAGAGAGAGAGAGAGAGAGAGAGAGATTTCGACATGGGAGAGAATAGCAATATGTAGTCTTTCTGGGGGGAAAGCAGATGAATACACCAAGAAGGTAAAACAAAAATAAACAAAATGATGCGAGGGGAAGAAAGGGAACATGGTAAGAGCAAAGAGGGGTATAGAAAAGACGAAATTCCCAGCACAGAATTTGTCGAAGGCGGAAATTTATTTTTGCTCCCTCATCTTCTGTAACGTCCCGTTCTGCTGTTCCTATGCCACTCATCTCAATGTCCCCGCCACAGCCATACCCGGATGGGGATGCCCTTTATACGGCATCCTCACGAGGGCCCGGATATGTATCACCTGTGCACTGTAGATACTGATGATAGCTGTTTTCTCCTCTACTCACTCTCCTCTCTTCTCTCCACCACATCTGCATTCTGTACATTTCTCTCCCCCTTACTTCAGGTTCTGTCATTGTGTGCTGTGGAAAAAGATGAATCTCTTCTTTCCAGGCATAAACTTTCCTTTCTTTTCTCTTGTGGTAGTTGTGGTTAAAAAAAAAAACAGTGGCTTCCTTTTGTATTTGACATTGATTGTGAAGTGGAATTATAGAATCACAAATAAGCGATTTACTAGCTTTATTTTCAGAGTTCTATTTGTTTGTTGTTTGTGTTTTGCGGTGATTTTTTTTCCATGCCTCCTCGGATAGAGCTCTGGTTACGAAAATGGTAACTTTTTGCGTAGTGGACTTTTTTTTTACCCACTATAAGGTAACACATTACGACTTCGGGGATGTGTTCATTTGTCTGGGTTTTTCAGTATTATGACATTGGTCAATAAGCATTCTTGTATGCGCTGTTTTTGCAAATCTGGTTTTTGTGTTCTTGTTCTTCAGTCGCCGAACGCTCAAAGAGCAACTCTTGTTGTTTGTCGTATAATGGAAATGCGTTGCGCTGCCTTTTAAGTGTTTGCTCACTGCTGTTTAGTTCATTCTTCATAGTTACGTGAGCGCATACCTAGACAAAATTTGATAAGCTCGCTTGCTTGTATTTTCCAAATTACAAAGTGCACCTGCATGGTATCAGAATTGAAGTAAAAATCTGCTTAAATCAGCTACAAACTGTATGTAATTTTTGTTAAGGATCACAGGCGTTCTTAAAGCGGAGTTTCATTTATTTATCATTTATTTATTTATTCATCTGTTCTTTATTTATTTATTTATTATTCTTTTATTTCGAGGATAATGGAATGAGCATTCATGTGATTTTTTTTTTTAATGTAATCCCCATGAGATGCAGTTTTATATTCTTCCCACTGGCACACGATGGCCTACTCTTCCAAAAAGTGGAACAGCTTTTAAGTGTGTGCGCAAGATTTTCTGAGTGCGTTCGCACATAGGACCTCGGTTTATAGTCTCTCTGAAGGACTTTTGGGGGAGTGGAGTCGCCATGATGTTTAGAGGAAAAATCCTATTAAACGAGATTCAAACCTGTGTCAGCAGATCACGAACGCATCACTCTGAGACGTGACTAAAAGCTGATCTAGTATTCTATCCGACTACTGTTATATACAGCATGTATAGTTGGTTGTACATGACATACCTGGGACAGATACTATATCACGACTGAGAGATAGTGTAGTATAAACATTAAGCACAATCGCGCACGTGTGTGTGTGTGTGTGTGTGTGTGTGTGTGTGTGTGTGTGTGTGTGTGTGTGTGTGTGTGTGTGTGTGTGTGTGTGTGCGCGTGCTGTGTCTGTGTCTGTGTTCTGTGTGTGTCTGTGTCTGTGTGTGTCTATGTTGTGTGTGTCATGTTTGTGTGTGTGTGTGTGTGCTGTGGTGTGTGTGTGTGTGTGTGTGTGTGTGTGTGTGTGTGCTGTGTGTTGTGTGTGTGTGTGTGTGTGTGTGTGTTGTTCTTTTGTTCTCTTCTCCTCTCTCTCTCATTACTCTCTTCTACTCTCTTCTCTCACTCTTCTATTCTCTCTCTCTTTCTCTACATCCTCCTTCTCTTCTTTCATATATATATAATATTTAATATTGTGTGTGTGTGTGTGTTGTTGTTGTGTGTTGATTGTGTGTGTGATGTGTTTTCGTGTCTTTGAATGATATGACTTCCTATGTACTTACTACACACTGACTTGCATTACTTTTATCAAACGTTATGATAAATCATCATTCGTCTTCACTTTTAATATCCCGATCGCTTGACTTTCATTATAGACTGAATCCTGATTAATTGATTGGTATGAATATGTGATTGATAATGATGACGATGCTGACTGATGATGACTGATTGCGAGATGACTGATGATTGAGATACTTATGACGCTGGCGATGATGATTGACAACTACTTAGATATTGACTGATGACTACTTTAGGAGTGGGTACTGAATATGATCACCGTATTTTACAAGAGGGGTGGAGGGGCAAAAATAAAGAGGGGACTGGTACAAAAAGGTCACCTTAATCCTCGCAAGATCTGATATGCATCTATACCACAAAACGCAGTAGCAGTCAAACAAAAAACCAACATCTCAAGGCTTCCTATCAGAATGCAAGCATCATGCAAAAAGTGCTCAGTGTCCAAGAAGTAGCTTAAGCCATAAGAAAATCTCTTCACACTTGACTTGAAATCTACAGACATTCCCCCCAAGAACTGTTATTGGGAGGATCTACTTGTCTATGGAAGCAAAATATATATAGGCTTTTTTCCTATCTAATGTTACAATCTGGAATCTTCTATGGAGGAAGGGTTCTTTTCGTGCTTGCAGAGGAATAAAGACTTGATATCTGTGATTTTCGAAATTCGGCAGCATTAAGAGTAAAAACAAGTTACAAAAGATAGCAAAGAAGTGGAAAAAAACGACTTTTCGTGGTATTTTTTTCCCCTGTCTCTGTGTCTGTCTCTCTCTGTCTCTGCCTGTCTGTCTTTCTCTTTCTCTGTCTGTCTGTCTGTCTGTCTGTCTGTCTCTGTCTCTCTGTCTCTCTGTCTTTGTTACTGTCTATCTGTCTGTCTCTGTCTGTCTGTCTCTATTTCCCTCTCTCTGCCTTTCTCTCTCTGTCTCTGTCTATCTGTCTGTCTGTCTGTTTGTCTGTCTGTATCCCCCCCTCTCTCTCTCTCTCTCTCTCTCTCTCTCTCTCTCTCTCTCTCTCTCTCTCTCTCTTCTATCTATCTATCTTCTATCTTCTATCTATCTATCTATCTATCTATCTATCTATCTGTCCCTCTGTCTTCCTTCCACTCAACCCTTACTCAACACCCACATCAGAAACACGTACCCTGCTATCAATGCATTCATGATTCGCTATATAGTATAAGAAAAAAAATACTAGCCTAACTTCTCTCTCTCTCTCTCTCTCTCTCTCTCTCTCTCTCTCTCTCTCTCTCTCTGTCTCTTCTTTCTCTCTCTGTCTCTCTCTGTCTCTCTCTCTCTCTCTCTCTCTCTCTCTCTCTCTCTCTCTCTCTCTCTCTCTCTCTCTCTCTCTCTCTCTCTCACACGTATTTCAACACCCACATCAGAAACACGTAAACACAGATCCTCCTATCAATGCGTTCATGATTCACTGCACAGTGTCAAGAGAATACCATTCGCCTAATCTCTCTCTCTGTGTCTCTC
>CM060316.1:29747755-29752394 GCA_030674155.1 Stramonita haemastoma
TAAGACAGGATGGAGCGGCTCCTTCAAGCTAGTGGAAAAAGAAAAAAAAAAAGGGAAAGAAGGAAAAAACTATATAAAAGTGAAACAACTGGCCAAATACTGTTTGCCTTGTGGGTTTTGTTTGCGGGCAATAAAGAGAGACGTGCCAAGTACCCGCGGAATAAAGCGCTAAGAAATAAAGCAAACAAAATAATACAGATACAGGCGATACTCTACTACTTGTATGCAACTGAAGCGAATAAACACAAGAAACAAAAACAACCGCAACCTCAACGCTAAAATGACACGTTTTGTGAGGCACCCAAACATCTGCACACAAAAATGAATCAGTCAAACAAACAGTCCAGTTACACATGGAGGTATTATTGTTTTCCTTGCTGTTTCTAGACTTCAGTGCAAATTCCACTAACTTGTAGAAAAGGAAATTTAGTGCAAAGTAACAAATAACTATGTCTCTTGAGTAGGCAGAAGCCAATCACAGTTGCCTCACGTACCATCAGTCATTTTGACGGGAAGTCTATATACATAACGGCTGGGAAATAGGCTGAGCTTTTGGAATTACCGACCATTGGTGAGAAACTGTCATTTTGATAACAAACCTGGAAATGCTTAAGCAAAGAGTAAAATAAAAAAAAAACTAGACTGAAACAACGAAAGGAATTGCCTGGGATGGTAAATTGCAGAAAATTACCGCAGGCTAGAAAAAATCCAAAACTGAAACTGGTATTGTAAACTTACAATGTTCATTACTTCTTATCGGCATTTAAACTGCAAGTGTAAACTTGAATCCACGTGAGGATGCCAGGGACCTGTCAGCATGAATAATGTCTCCATCTTCTGGAAGTTCTGTGTACGAATTTCTCCTTTTTTATTGCTCTCTTTGCTTCTGCCTTGGTCCTTTTCTTTTTGTCACATCCTTCTTGTTTATTTTCTCCCTTTCTTGTCCATATGCCTGCCTTTTCTCTAGAAAGACTTTACAAGATAATATTTTTATCCCACGCCGGAGTCCGATGCGCTTGATCTGACCTGCCAGGCGCTTTATCAGCAGCGCAACGTATTCGATTCTTGTTCATATGAGAGACAACAATAGTTACTGTCTGAGCGTTCGACGACGACGAAGAAGAGACACATTGAAGAAGTACACATTGAAGAAGTACACATTGAAAGGCCTATGCATTGGTAAAGTAGAAAAGATCCGGAGATCATCAAAGAAGGTGTGCCGGTAGATGATGCCGAAATACATATTAATTTATATGCACAGAGAGCTGTTCATTTGATGTTCATTTGATGTTCATTTCTGTAAAATGAAACAAATACCTATGATATATCTCAACATTGCTGAACTTTAATGCCAACACTCGTTTACTATACAGCAACACTTATACATTATTATTATTATGCTCAAAGTTTTTCCGCATGTGGTAACAGTGTGTTTCAAAGTATTACAGTACATGTAGAACTTGACTTTCAACAGTACAATTGTCTTTTTGTTTGTTTGTTTGGCCCTGTGACAGGTTTCTTATTTAACGTTATCCATCTGGCCATTTGGATGTTAAATGGTCAGTTGGCTGGTCAGTTAGTTGGTTGGTGAGTTTAGTTGGTTGGTATTTATAGGTTAGCTAGTTAGCTTGTTGGCTGGATTCTTGGATGGCTTTTTTTCTAGTTTCTAATCTTTATTTGTCGGGTTGCTTTTCAGCACAGACTAGTTACTCATCCCAACACAGCTAGAAAGGTAAGCGAAAGGTTATACCATTGGACAGGAAACGCCGTCAGGTAAATCTTCAAATATACCACAAAAATGCTTATCATATCTATCACTTCACCCTGTCCTCATCTCTGTTGTAGCTTACGCTTCTTCCTAGAAAAAAAGGAAAGAAAGGAACAAGCCAACAAACAAAAAAGACATACAGAACAAAAGACAGAAAGAAAGACAGAAAAAACCCAATGCAAACAGAAAGAATGACAGAGAGGCTGACAGAAAGCCAGAAAACATATTTTTTAAAAATCAGTCTCACGCAGAGAAAAAAAAAGACCAAAAAAAAGAAAAAGTAGAAAGAAAAACTAACGAACAAAAAAAAAACAGGAAAAGAAAGAAGAAAACACGACAAACATAGATCTAAATGTAAAGACAGAAAGAAAAAAAAATTAAAGAATGAAAAAAGATAGACAGAAGAAGGAAAGAAAGAGAGAGAGAGAGAGAGAGAGAGGAGAGAGAGAGAGAGAGAGAGAGAGAGAGAGAGAGAGAGAGGAGAGAGAGAGAGAGAGAGAGAGAGAGAGAGAGAGAGAGAGAGAGAGAGAGAGAGAGAGAGAGAGAAAGAAAATAGGAAACATAATGAAAGAACAAATGAAATAAAGCAAAAAGAAAATAAAAATATTATAGGAAAAGGGAGAGAAAGAGCAACCCCCCTCCCCCCCCCCCCCCCCCACCCCCAACCCCCAAAAAAAAAAAAAAAAAAACCAAGAGAGATTAAAAGAATTAAAACTGGAAGGAAGAACAAACAAAAAAGAGAAAAAGAACAAACAAAAAACCTATAGAAACAAACAAACAAAAACTAAGCGTAGATGAGAGAGGAGAACAATAAATCATTCAAACGCTTGGCATACTGTTAAAATTGATGGGCTCTCACATGAAACACATGAAAGGCCAACATTTCAGACAAGCAGATGCTCGGAGCGCTAACAAATGGCGGGTTGTGTGTTTGTGAAGTGCCATACTATCTCCCTTCCTTAGTTACCCCCACCCACCCCCACCCCCATCCTATCAACCTTATCGCCACCATCACCACACTCATACAGTGCAGAAGTCTTTGATTATCAGAGCTGGAACGAGATATCCCAAAGCATGATGGATGACAGGTGCTTGTCTCACATCCTTCACAAAGGGTTATATGTCTTTACATCCTCCAACTCTCTGTCTGTCTGTCTGTCTGTCTGTCTGTCTGTCTGTCTGTCTGTCTGTCTGTCTGTCTTCTGTCTGTCTGTCTGTCTGTCTGTCTGTCTGTCTGTCTTCTCTCTCTCTCTCTCTCTCTCTCTCTCTCTCTCTCTCTTCTCTCTCTCTCTCTCCTCTCTCTCTCTCTCTCTCTCTCTCTCTCTCTCTCTCTCCTTCGCTCTCTCTCTCCCTCTCTTCTCTTCTCTTCTTTCTCTCTCTCTCCCCCCCCCCCTCTCTCTCTCTCACACGAACGCACGCATGCACCCCCCCCCCAACACACACACACACATACGCACGCTATGTCACGTCAACAATAGCAACAAAAACCAATCAAACTTCGCACACCCACAACTCATTGGCACGTCAACAATAACAACAAAAAAACCAATCAAACTTCGCACACCCCCAACTCATTATCAGCCTGTCTTCCACACCATCCTTTATAGTCTTCACTACAAGCTAATAGTCTCTAACCTACAACAGATGACTGCTTCTTCAGCCTAACCAACCAACCAACGTGTGGCCTCAGTAGGCCCTAATGATGGTAAAAAAAAAGCCAGAACAGTCCAGAATATCAGCAGGGGGCCTGGCCTAGCAGGCTTACCTGCTGTGTGGGAGTACTGAAATTCGTGGAGTACAAGAGAGAAGGAGTACAAAGCGCAAGCTTGCAAGACAATGTCATTAACGCCTTGTTAGTTGGGTTAGTTGTTTTTTTTGTTGTTGTTCTAAACGCCTGCAGCTTTTGGTGAGAAGAAGAGCTATACAGGAGGTAATAATCATGGAAACTTCCATGAGCTTGGGTTTGGGTAGTACGTGAGGACCAGCGAGCGTGAACAAAACCACAACACACACACACACACACACACATACACACACACACACTACACACACACACACACACACACACCACACACACACACACACACACACACACACACACACACACACACAAGTGCTCCTGTAAACACGCAAGCGCATTTATGTGAACGCAACCGGATATACACACACATACACATACACACATACACACACAAACACACACACACACAAACACAAACATAAACACACACAAATACTCACACACACACTCACACACACATACACACACTCACACGCACACACACACACACATGTACAAACACGCAGACACACATATACACACAGAGACACACATATACATACAAACACACGCATACACATACACATACACATGCGCGTGCGCTCGCACAGACGCAGAGAGAGAGAGAGAGAGAGATCTAAATTTTATTTTTATTCTTTTATACCGAGGATAACAGAATAAGCAATCATCTGCTTTTTTTCATCCGGTCCCGTGTGTATGCAGTTTTTGTAAATCTTGTCATCTGTTCCCACCGGCACACGATGGCCTACTCTTACGAAAAGCGGAACAGGATTTAACGTGTGCGCAAGATGTTCTGCGTGCGTTCGCACACGGGGCTCGGTTTAAAGTCTCATCCGAAGGACTTTGGGGGAGAGTGGAGTCGGCACTGATGTTAACTCCAGGAGAAAAATTTCCTCAACCGGACTCGAACCCGGGTCTTCAGATTGCCAACGCAATGTTCTGACCACTAGGCTATCCGTCCCCCCTTAGAGAGAGAGAGAGAGAGGAGAGAGAGAGAGGAGGGAGAGAGAGGAGAGAGAGAGAGAGAGGAGAGAGAGGAGAGAGAGAGAGAGAGAGAGAGAGAGAGAGAA
>CM060316.1:29752494-29754994 GCA_030674155.1 Stramonita haemastoma
GGGGGGGGGGGGGGGGAGAGAGACTTGGAGAAGAGAGAAAGACACAGAACAGAGAATTGGACAGCTGAGGAGACTGATAGAGAAGAGAATGACTGAAAGTCAAACAAAAAGAAAGGGATGGACCATGGATGGTTATATGGGTATTGTATCTCTATGGAGTTTTTCGCGTGACTATCTCCATTCTTCTTCCACAAACCCCTTGCATACAGCAACGAATCCATACAAGGGTTGACAAGTGCACTCAGAGAGAGAGGGGAGAGAGAGAGAGAGAGGAGAGAGAGAGAGAGAGAGAGAAGAGAGAGAGAGAGAGAGAGAGAGAGAGAGAGAGAGAGAGAGAGACAGACAGACAGACAGACAGACAGACAGACAGACAGACAGAACAGACAGACAGACAGACAGACAGACAGACAGACAGACAGACAGAGACACAGAGACACAAGAGAAAGAGAGACAGAGAGAGAGACAAGAGAGAAAGAGAGAGACAGAGAGTCAGAGAGACAGAGACAGAAATCAAACCGGATTTGTCAGTATTTAGGTGGTGCAACACCTCCCGACCACTGACCTGTCTGTTTTTTTTCATCCTTGTAAAAGGTCTTACATTTGACATTTAAACAAAAGTGGAACGATTTCTATTCTTTCCAAATTCCAGATTTAGAATGATGCCAGAAAGACTAATCAGTATTCCTTGCCACCCCACCAGAACTACCACAGAAAACTCAGCCAAACTAAACCCAGCCAAATGTTACTTTAGCAAACATTAATTGATAGACACTCGGCAGCATACACACGCTGGGCAGACATTGCTGCAGACACTAGATAAGACAGGATGGAGCGGCTCCTTCAAGCAAGTGGAAAAACAAAGAAAAAAAAGGAAAGAAGGAAAAAACTATATAAAAGTGAAACAATGGCCAAATACTGTTTGCCTTGTGGGTTTTGTTTGCGGGCAATAAAGAGAGACGTGCCAAGTACCCGCGGAATAAAGCGCTAAGAAATAAAGCAAACAAAACAATACAGATACAGGTGATGCTCTAACTACTTGCATGCAACTGAGCGAATAAACACAAGAAACAAAAACAACCGCAACCTCAACACTAAAATAACACGTTTTGTGAGGCACCCAAACATCTGCACACAAAAATGAATCATCAAAACAAACAGTCCAGTTACACATGGAGGTATATTGTTTTTTCCTTGCTGCTTCTAGACTTCAGTGCAAATTCCACTGACTTGTAAAAAAAAAAGGAAATTTAGTGCAAAGTAACAAATAACTATGTCTCTTAAATAGGCAAAGCCAATCACAGTTGCCTCACGTACCATCAATCATTTTGACAGGAAGTCTATATACATAACGGCTGGAATAGCCTGAGCTTTTGGAATTACCGACCATTGGTGAGAAACTGTCATTTTGATAACAAACCTGGAAATGCTAAGCAAAGAGTAAAATAAAAAAAAAACTAGACTGAAACAACGAAAGGAATTGCCTGGATGGTAAATTGCAGAAAATTACCGCAGGCTAGAAAAAATCCAAAACTGAAACTGGTATTGTAAACTTACAATGTTCATTACTTCTTATCGCATTTAAAACTGCAAGTGTAAACTTGAATCCACGTGAGGATGCCAGGGCCTGTCAGCATGAATAATGTCTCCATCTTCTGGAAGTTCTGTGTACGAATTTCTCCTTTTTATTGCTCTCTTTGCTTCTGCCTTGGTCCTTTTCTTTCTGTCACATCTTCTTGTTTATTTTCTCCCTTTCTTGTCCATATGCCTGCCTTTTCTCCAGGAAGACTTTACAAGAAATAATTTTTCTCCCCACGCCGGCGTCCGATGCGCTTGATCTGACCTGCCAGGCGCGTCATCAGCAGCGCAACGTATTCGATTCTTGCTTCATATGAGAGACAACAATAGTTACTGTCTGAGCGTTTGACGACGACGATAAGGAAGAGACACATTGAGGAGAAACGCATTAAAAGGCTGATGCATTGGTAAAGTAGAAAAGATCCGGAGATCACAAAGAAGGTGTGCCGGTAGATATGCCGAAATACATACTAATTTATATGCACAGAGAGCTGTTCATTTGATGTTCATTTGATGTTCATTTCTGTAAAATGAAACAAATACCCATGATATATCTCAACATTGCTGAACTATAATGCCAACACTCGTTTACTATACAAGCAACACTTATACATTATTATTATGCTCAAAGTTTTTCCGCATGTGGTAACAGTGTGTTTCAAAGTATTACAGTACATGTAGAACTTGACTTTCGAAAGTACAATTGTCTTTTTGTTTGTTTGTTTGGGCCCTGTGACAGGTTTCTTATTTAACGTTATCCATCTGGCCATTTGGATGTTAGTTTGGTCAGTTGGCTGGTCAGTTAGTTGGTTGGTATTTAATTGGTTAGCTAGTTAGCTTGTTGGCTGGATTCTTGGATGGCTTTTTTTCTAGTTTCTAATCTTTATTTGTCGGGTTGCTTTTCAGCACAGACTAGTTACTCATC
>CM060316.1:29759994-29767494 GCA_030674155.1 Stramonita haemastoma
TAATAACTTATCCCCCATATTCTCTCCTGTCTCTTGTCTCTCTCTCCTTCTTCTCTCCCAAGATAAGTTGAGAGCAAGCCTAACCAACGACAAAACATTTAAAAACAGGCATTCGGTGTTTAGGCATCATCCTCAGAACTCAGAATATGGTACCTTAAGCTTAATGCTGGGAAAAAAACTTTTGTATATGCAAAAATCTCATCCATACCACCTGGAAGGCAAGGAAGGAAATAAGCAACAGAAAAGAGAAAGAAAAAAAACCCTAATCTTAAAATCTTGATTTATCGCCTTTTGTCACTCTTTACTTTCATTCTCCACCAAGAACCACCACATCAATCATCACCATTCCCTTTGGGCTTCGATGGCAGAGATGGATGAGGATGAAAGCCCAGCTAGCGGCTCCAGTAACAGCGCATTTGGCCTGGCATCAGCACTTAGGTAAATAACACAGTCCGAAATACTGATGCATCAGATCCACCCTGAATAGAAAGCAGTGTCGAGGTAATGGACTGCCTTGTCAAGTGTTTGCTAGGGAATAAGCCAGCGATTTGTCAAGCATAAATATGTGTATATATAAAGTAGATATGTATATATACATATATTGCCAATGTGTGTGTGCGTGCATGTGTGTGCACTTATGTGTGTGCATGTGTTTGTACATATGTGCATGCATCCACACTTATGTGAGTGTATATCTATGAACATCACATTAGCAAAAAACTTTTTGTCCATGTTAACACTCTAGCCTTCATGAATGCAAGTGCATGCATATACGTACTCATACAGACGTACTAACATGTAGGTACGCACATGCTCGCATGCATGGACCAAATACAAACCTCAATAATCAAACATCTCCCACAGCATATCATCCGATCTTGTTGAAGAACGGTAAAACTCACTCATCTGAAAATGTGTCCAACTCATCACGTTTATCAAGCCCCTGGGTACTCACATAGCTGTGAAAAAGCCACGTCAGATTGTCTGTGTTCTGCCTAAAGACAAAATGAGTTATTGGCCATCGTGGACCACAGGCAAGAGAGGTCTCTGCGTGCATTCCCCACACACAGGAAAGTGTTCTGCTTTGTGCGTGGTAAGAACAAGTTTTCTGGGATGAGTAACTTTAAAAATGTGTTTCTTCAGTATGAGAAAAAATTATGGAAGAAAGGGTGTTCCTACTTTAATTTTCTCAAGAATATACCTTTGTGACAATATTATTTAATGGTACAGCTTCAACTTATATTGGTACGTTCACACACGTAACTGTTAATCAATATTTTGTTGTTTGAATTAATGAACAAATTTATTATTCCATAAGCGTTTTCTATTTACATCATCTTTATTTTACATTAGATTGAATCTGTAGACATTATTACGTGTTTTGATTAACTCACAATATGCAAGAGTGAAAAAAAGCATGGAAGAGATTTATTTTCCTACCATGATTATCTGCGCCACAACAAAAACAAATAAAAAGCGAAACAGGAGCACAAAGAAATGGGACAAGAAAACGTGCGTACGTTCATACACCTACTCAAATACATTACACGTACATTTACGCACAGACACATTTCAATTAAGTGTTTAAGTGACAAATGTACACGGACTTCATCCAATTTATCTGAATTCCTCTTCTCCTCATCTAAACATCTGAGATGGTACGAGAGTGAGCATCATCTATTTCCCTTCACATCCGCCATTTTTTCTCTTTGGTATCAGACGAGTAACTATAAATACCACAGGACGGCTGGAAGCAAGCTCTTTGATATGTTAAGTGCTCCCTTGTTTCAGCCCACAAAATGTAACAGCTGCTTTCCTTTCTGCTTCGCCACTCCCCTCCCCTCCCCTACCCCTTCCACCCCTGCTACTGGCAGTAAACAGCACTCTTGTCTCCCTCCCTGTCAGTGTTAATTGCTGCTGGTTCATTTACACCTTCAGTCCATGCCAGAGATCCCACATAATGAAGTCCATTGATTAACACTGCTGTGATGACAGAATCTCTGCCCCTGTCGCTGTTTGTGCATATGAAAATAGGCTCCATAGTCATTGGGTTTCCCACAATACCTTTGGGGAAAGGGGAAGGGGGTGTTTTGTTGTTATTGCTTTTGTTGTTGTTATTTCGTTTTTCTGGTTGGTATCCATTTTATCTACATTTGTAATATTTTTGTCAACAACTGCAAAGAAACAAATAAAGCAACAACTAACTAATCATTTCGTAGACATTTTTCAATACTGTATGCTAAGTCAATAATAGAGTTACTGACGTTATAAACACACAGACAGATCAAATATCTTCACGAACGGAACGTAGAGTAATGTGTTGGTAGATGGGAAGAAAACAATCGAAAAGAAAAACAACAACACCCAATACCTTTCCCTATCACTCTTTCTTTATTCATCTAAGTAAATACTATACTCGTATTCACATTCCACTTCCTCGAGGGAACAACTTCATCTCAAGGGAACAAGGTTCTTCTTTCAAGGGAACAATATTTTCTTTTCTCAGAAAAACCCTTCTTCTCTCAAGAGAACAACTTCCTTCTCTCATGAGAACAACTTCCTTCTCTCAAGAGAACACTTTCCTTCTCTCATGAGAACAACTCTTCTCGAATGAAACAACTTTCTCATGAGAAAAACTTTTCTCCATGAGACACTCCTCTCTCATGAGAACAATTCTTCTCTGAAGCAACACCTCTTGAAATAACAATCTTCAACAGAAGCAACTTTCTTCTCTCAAGAGAACAACCTTCTC
Organism: Stramonita haemastoma; assembly: GCA_030674155.1. Classification (NCBI taxonomy): domain Eukaryota; kingdom Metazoa; phylum Mollusca; class Gastropoda; order Neogastropoda; family Muricidae; genus Stramonita; species Stramonita haemastoma. The sequence continues at coordinate 29,762,747 of CM060316.1, forward strand.
GAAGAAACAACTTTCTCAAGGGAACAACTTTCCGCTGTCCTCTCTGTCTGGTGGTCAGATTAATCTGAAGGCAACAAGCCTCTTGGAAATAAGAGCTAACAGAGCAATAATGCCAATTGACTTGACCCTCCATGGCTTTCGCCTTGTTGTCTGGGTCAGTATAAGTAGGTTGCAGGGTCAATTCTGCAATGTGACCGTGGAAAGCTGAGCAAGGGGCTCGTAAAAGACGTAAGCCTTTCAAAACCAAATGACAGGTCAGGATGCCTTGACACTGTAGACTTGGCTAGCCCTGGTTGTAGTCAGTGATTGTTCCGGAGAAGTATAATGTCTAAAGAACAGCGCTTTACAAAACAGGTATGCAGAATGATTTTGCACTATGATGAGATTGGTTATTTTTTATGTCCAAAAAATGGTGAAGAAGTAACAGAATCATCCAATTGTTCTATATCTCTCTCTGATAGTCTTTTTTATCTGGTAAAACGTATGTCCAAGCAATTTTTCCAGTCTTTATTGCTACTTCTTCCATTTGGGAAAACTATTATACGTCTTCCTTATGGAAAGCTATAGAATTTAATGAACACTTTCTTGTCAGAATTGTACCATTTCTTGTTTTTTTTCTGTCTGTGTGCAATTTTTTTCATCTATAAGAATGGATTTTGGAACAAAATTTTGCCAGAGACAACTTCTTGGCAACATGGGTTTTTTTAAATGTACTAAAAATGTTGTACTCTGGGTCTGGATTCATCTTTTTATCCAAAAGAGTAGCACCTAGACCACCACTATAGGTCCAGCGATGGGGAAAGTGTTCATTCAAACGGGGGATCAAACCCTTGACATATATATACGCTGTCTGGATGGTTACGTTACCCCAAGACCACCGGTCCACCAGTACGTGTGTTCTTCACGTGGCTGGACCGATACACATTCTACAGGATTATTGGAAGCAAGCCGTCTTGCTAGCGTGACCAAGATTCTATGGTTCGGATTTGACTCGTCCACCTTTCACTTCCCTTTTATTTTCTTTTTCCCGCCTCCCCCCTCCGACACTCCCATCCATCCCTTACTCATCCTTTATTCCCAGCAAGCAGCAGGACTTTGTTCTTCCATTACCTGATCTCCCAGGGGTGCTGGCAGTCTCTCTGTCAAAGCCAAGGACAAGTAATGAAGTCCAGTGTTGGGTGTTATGGGGAAAAAATCTTGGTTTGTTGTTGCACTTCTATAAGATTCCTGCTATAGTTTCCTGCTTGATGTCTTCTTCTTCTTCTTCTTCTCTTCTTCTTCTTCTTCTTCTTCTTCTTCTTGCTTCCATTCTTCTTCTTGCCTTCTTCTTCTTCTTCATTCTCTGCTTCTGCATCTCTGTCAATTCTTTTTCTTTTGCGCTTCCTAGCCAAGCTTCTGCATTGATAGAGTTGGATAAATTGCTATAGTGCCTGGTCTTTTCCTTGCTTGTAACTCTGCACAAGGTCTGCAAAATTACCTCAGTCAATCAGTCAGGCTTCGTGGCAGATCTATATACAAACATGATATAAAAACGTCACAACAATATTTGTCAGATCTACTTAAACAAAGGGGCAGAGTAATGAATATGGGTTGAGAAAAAAAGCAGAGAGAATGTAGAAATGCAAGATAAAGATATTAAGAAACAAAAATAGTGATAGAAAGGTAGACATGTTCTATCACCCAATTTGCAGAAGATGGGGATGTTGGCTATACTAAAAGTGATAAAAGAGCCCCTAGCATCCGCACTGAGCATTGCACTTGATTTCGACAATATTTTTTTTTTTAAAAAGGAATCATGCATTACATACAAATGGTTGTCAATTGCAACAACTAGCAAATACCTTGCACTGTGCCCTAACACAGAAAACATTAAACTAAATAATACTTTGATAGATAGTTGCCATATAACGCAAATATATTTGGCAATACAATGCCAAGTATGATTTTTAAAAAAGTGCATCATCTTTCCCAATTTTCCTGCAGCCACGTTTCGGAAGGAAACCTATGACTGATGTTAGAACTCTAGCAAGCAAACATCACAAAATCAAACAGGATAAACGATGATATAATTGCAAGAAAACTGGACCAAAATGAATACTTAAAATGATGAGAAAACAGTTGTTTTTTTAAGTGATACCTAATCAATCGTTTTGGAGACACTTCACTCAAGATCCTTTTACTATGATTTTCATGGCCTCTTTTGCTGGAAGAATATTAAGCTGGTGTCCATAACAGCTTTTTTTTTTTTTTTTTTTTTTTTTACTAAAACTTTTACTGTCCCTCTCGCTGAAACAGTATTAGTCCAGTATCTATAACGGCTTTCATTATTACTAAAACTTCACAGTCTCTGTTACCGAAGCAAGATTAAGCGAGTGTCCTTAATGGCATCAACCCATGCCTACAGTAAACATTTCATATTATTATTTTATTCTAATACTGCTCGCTTTAATTCTGTTATTTTTTCTGTATGCATCTGTCCCTTATGTTTCTCACAATCTCCGTTTTCATATATTTTAGTGTGCTTCTTTTCCTCACAACTGCCACACAATGCAAAAAGTTTTATCACAAGTAGACACTTTTTTTTTTATTCCGCTTATGTCATTCTAATCATTTCTCTCAATCTTACCAGGAACAAAGTTGACACGAACAAACACAGCATGCAATTTCCGACCAGGAAGAAATGTGGGCTTTTGCTAACATTCAATTTACCCAGGACACACTGCATAAAGTTTTAGCGCGGTTCCCCGGCAATATTTGTCAGAAGGGTAAAGAGAGAGAGAGAGAGAGAGAGAGAGAGAGAGAGAGAGAGAGAGAGAGAGAGAGAGAGAGAGAGAGAGAGAGAGAGAGAGAGAGAGAGAGAGAGAGAGAGAGAGAGAAGAAGAGAAGAGAGACAGAGAGAAAGAGAGAGAAGAGAGAGAGAAGAGACAGAGACGAGACAGAGACACAGAGACACAACGAGACAGACAGAGAGAGAGAGCTTCTTTTTGTCTCTCTTTCCGCTTTTCAGAAGAAATATAGCTCTGCCTATCTCACACCCTCTCACCCTTTTTGCCATCGATTTTTTACAACAGGGAATAGAGCTGAATCATCGTTCCTATCACGCTTCTTTTCCTTTTCTTTTTTTTGTTTTCTGCATGACTTGTTATTGGGGTTTGGTGCAAGCCACCCCATGAATTTTTTTCTCAAGACTGTGACCGACTTGAGTGAAATAATATGGGAGTGTTTCATGCGATTTGTATTTCAATCAGCATGCTACATACCCGCTAAGCTTTTGGCAAAAATAAAAGGGTACCGTATTAAACACTCTGCATATATTTATATATCCAGGCCCAAAGCTTCCAAATAGCGCATTTCCATTCTTCTTATGTTGCTGCAATAATCTTGTGATTGAACACGATCTGTTCGAACCAAAGAGAGGTTTGTATATTTTTATTCTCTCTTTAATAGAAAGCCAATGCAGTCGTGTAAAGTTGTAGCATACAAAGCTGTTCTTTGCGTGTCTTGAACAATGAGCAATGTTACATCTTTGACGTGCTGAAAGGGGCTGAGGAGGCTTGGCCCTTCAGGGAATTTCCCTTGACCACTTTCTACCAGCCTTCAGCGAGCAGCTAGGTCGCTCTAACGCAAGCTGGTCTCCAAGGGGCAATTCTATACTACCCGTCCTGTTAAAGCCAACGGCAGTGGACTATGGAGTCTTATGCTGAACAGTAGTAGCCTAGCAGTCCCGTCTTTGTTGAGTTTTTCCTGATATTCTGAAAGTGGGTTGTACGTTATTTTAGTTTTCTATCATTGCTGGTTTGTCTTTGTCTTCATTTGTTTGGTTTTATGCATGTCTATATAATCTTTGTGTCTTTGTCTACATATAGTGTCTGTCTGTCTGTCTGTCTGTCTGTCTGTCTGTTGTCTGTCTGTGTCTGTCTGACTGTCTGTCTGTCTGTCTGTCTGTCTGTCTGTCTGTTTTCTGACTGTATGTATGTCTGTCTCTCTTCTCTCTCTGCTCTCTCTCTCTCCCTCTCTGTTAATAACAATGACATGATCAAATGGGGCAATGGCCTTCTCTCTCCTCTCTCTCTCTCTCCATCTCTCATCTCTCTCTCTCTCCTCTCCTCTCTCCTTCTCTTCTCTCCCTCTCTCTCTCTCTCTCCTCTCTCTCTCTCTCTCTCTCTCTCTCTCCCTCTCCTCTCTCTCTCTCTCTCTCTCTCTCCTCTCCTCTCTCTCTCTCTCTCAGGGACCGGAATGTAAAAAAAACAACACATGACGCTTATTCATGATCCTCGAAATTAAAGAATTTGCCTTGTCTCTCTCTAAAACATAGGGCAGGTATCCATTTACAGATGGGTGAACTGGGGAACTGCACATAAATCAAGGTGTGTCAACAGTCACTCATCCACCAGGCGACCACGCTCAATTTTGTTTAGAACACTTAACTTCGGGACAGCATGTGTCCTGACCACCGGGATGTCCCATCAAAGTAATAATCGCTAACAATAACACAAAACAAAACGAACTTATAAGCAAAAACAGACAATGTTATGTCTTGGTGCTGTCCGTGTCTAGCTAGATCATTTCTCAGCACTGGGAATGTCTCAGACAATATCTGACTTACCATATCCTCCTTCGTTATCAGTCTCCCTCCAATCGTTGTTTTCTCCTGCCCGGTGTGGCTCAGTTAGTCTAATATTACCGTTTTGCGCCAAATAAGCCCTTGCTATCAATGTTCCTCATATATCACGGTAGCTTCGACTGAT
>CM060316.1:29779994-29787043 GCA_030674155.1 Stramonita haemastoma
AGAGGGCAGCAAGACCAAGCATCTGTTAATCAAAAGTTTACAAATATTTGACTTTACTCTCTGTCTCTCTGTCTCTCTGTCTCTGTCTTCTGTCTGTCTTCTGTCTGTCTGTCTGTCTGTCTGTCTTCTGTCTGTCTGTCTTCTGTCTCTGTCTCTCTGTCTGTCTGTCTGTCCTCTCTCTCTCTCTCTCTCTCTCTCTCTCTCTCTCTCTCTCTCTCTCTCTCTCTCTCTCTCTCTCCTCTCTCTCTCTCTCTCTCTCTCTCTCTTCTCCCCCCTCTCTCTCTCTCCCCCTCTCTCTCTCCTCCCCCCTTTTTTAAATATGGTAACCAGATTGGTAAAAAGCAACAACAACATCAAGGAACAATCCAAAACCGCAGTCTTCAAGTGTTTCATCAGCTTTTCTAATTGAAGCTTCTGGAAAAATCTTTTTGAAATAAATCGCCTGCTATGCAGACTCTAAACCTAATCTGACGTTTTGTGATCTTCAGCCTTTGTACACTATAAGTCTTAGCTGATCACAGAGTTTAAGAAAGAGTGGAACTATATTTTCTTTTCCTGCTTCTTCTTTTTTTCCTTTTTCGTTAAAATGCTTTGACAGTAATGCCTAGCTAAAATTTCGAGTTCAGATGAAAGTGTGGTTGGATGTACACGCATGCACTTACACGTACACACACATAGACACACGCGCACGCACGTACGTATACGACACACACACGCACGCACGCACACGCTCATACACACAAAGACACACAACACATGTACACACACGCCGCACACACACACACGCGCACACACACACACACACACACACACACACACACACACACAACACAACACACAATCATACATATGCACACGAGGGGAGAGGAAGAGGGCGTGTACGTACGCACACTCATGCAAGGCTGCAGAAAAAAGAAAAACAGAGGGGGTGGGTGAGGCAGGAGAGGAAGAGAGAGACACGGAAAGAAGAAGAAAGAAGAAGAAGAAGAAGAAGAAGAAAGAAGAAGAAGAAGAAGAAGAAGAAAGAAGAAGAAGAAGAAGAAGAAGAAGAAGAAGAAGAAAAAGAACAAGAACAAGAAGAACAAGAAGAAGAACAAGAAGAAGAACAAGAAGAACAAGAAGAAAGAGAAAACAACAACAACAACACAGCAGCAACAACAACAACAACAACAACAACAACAACAACAACAACAAGAAGCAGAACAGGAAGAAAAAAAAATTTAACCGGATATAAAGAACAAACAAAAGTTCATGGAGAAATAAGAATGGCAATGAACAAGCCACTCTTAAGCCAGACTCATTAATCACCCACGTAACTAACTAACACTCACTCACTCAGGAGAGTAGTACTAGTAGCTGCTGTTCATTTGGACAGGACATCCTGTTGTTCCAGCATCCTTTATGGGCATGACGGGAGTACGATGATAAAAGATGAGGGATGTCTTTGTCATTCAGCGTGTTATCAGTACGTCCTTCCTATCGCTCTGTCTCTGTCTCTCTGCCTCTCTGTCTGTCTGTATGTCTGTGTGTCTCCCTCTTTCTCTGTCTGTCTGTCTGTCTGTCTGTCTGTCTGTCTGTCTGTCTGTCTGTCTGTCTGTCTGTCTGTCGTCTGTCTCTCTCTCTCTCTCTCTCTCTCTCTCTCTCTCCTCTCTTCTCTCTCTCTCTCTCTCTCTCTCTCTCTCTCTCTCTCTCTCTCTCTCTCTCCCCTCTCTCTCTCTCTCTCTCTCTTCTTCCCCCCGCCCTGAATGTTTAGCTAGACAAAACTCCACAAAATGTAAAAGAAATCTTATTTAAAAAAAAGATGGCTCACACGGGCGCACACACTAATACACAGCTACACACATATTAAAATACACACACATAAGCACACACATAAAAGCGCACACACATACACACACACAACACACACACACACACACACACACACCACACACGCACACACGCACACACACACACACACACATACATACATACAACATACACACATACACACACACTAAAAACAAGTGGCGTTAGTTTACAATGAAACCTAGATAGAATAGTTCAGTGGGTGCTTCATTGGTCAGAGCACTTGCTTTCCCCAAGCCAATGTTAAGCAGCATCGATCATGGTTACTAAGTGAATGGATGACCCTTTGCTCACTTCGGCTTCAGTAGGCTACAGTCCCCAGTTCACCCAGCTGTCAATGGGTACCTGCCTCTTTGGTCAGGGACGGTAAGCAGCGAGGGAGAGGAGATGGGCGCTGCCCTCAATATGCTGGCCCCTAGAGAAGCTGCCAGTTTCTGATGCCTCGCTCATCTCGACCGCAAAGGTTAAGGGACACCTTACCTTTTACCTTTTGAATAAAATGACAATTTCCTCTGCAGGTTGCAAGATGAACAATGTCCAGACATCTGGTGGTTATAGCGATGCGATCGTGATCTGACGACTCACCTTTGAGCGCAGGTTTGAGGCATTGCCGATACATCCGTTCAAGGGGAATTTTTTCCATGGAGTTCACATCAGTACCAACACCACTCTCCCGAAAGTTCTTTGAATAAAGGAATTAACAGAGACCCCATGTGCGAACTATGCAAAATATTTGGCGCACAGTCTTAAACCTGTTCTGCATTTTGGAAGAGTAGGCCATTTAGGCTGGTGGGAACAGATGACAAAATTCATAATCTGCATCCACACGGTAAAGAAATGTAGAAAAGCAGATGAATCTATTCTCATTGAAATAAAGAACAAAACAGAATGAAGAAAGAACAAATAAGGAAAAGAATACAAAAGAAATAATTGGAACAATAACAACATTCAAATAAAGAAATGAATTTTTTCTTGTGTCTCTGCCAGCTTTTTCTGTTTTTTTTTATTTGTTGCCTTTTCCTGTTTATTGTTATCAGAGCTGTGTTTCGTTTCCATTTTATTGTGTCATTGCATGTTTACTTGGTTTAGGTTTGTTTGTGTTGGTTGTGTTGTGTGTGTGTGTGGTGTGTGTGTGTGTGTGTGTGTGTGTGTGTGTGTGTGTGTGTGTGTGTGTGTGTGTGTGTGTTAGTGTGTGTGTGTGTGTGTATGTGTGTGGCTGTATTTTATTTGTTCTGGGGGTTATTTTGGTGTTTTTTTTGGGGGGAGGGGGATGTTGTTATTGTTTGTTTTGTTTTTTGTTTGGTTATTGGTTTTTGTTGTTGGTTTGTTTGTTTGTTTAGCTGGGGTTTTTTGGTTTTGGGTTTTTTTTGGGGGGGGGGCTTTTTTTCGTTATACACCTGAACACCAATTTCTCAGTGCAAACCTGGTCGTCTGAAAATTTTGTTTTAATCGAAAATTAAAATGAACAAGTTCACATGTACTTTCTGTTGTCATTTAAAAAAAAAAATACTTAAAGCAAATCTGAATGAAAACTGAATTACAAACTGCTCAATTTCTACAACATAAAAAATCATAGGATTTAGTTGTTAGTGGTGGTGTCATGCTTACTGTTATTGTGTTGTTGTTGTTTGCCATTGTTGCATGTTCTTCTGGTTGTCACCCAGAAGTTCTGCACTCGTGCGTGCGTGTGGTTTGGTGTTGTTCGTGTGTTGTGTGTGTTGTGTGTGTGTGTGTGTGTGTGTGTGTGTGTGTGGTGTGAAGAGAAGAGATTGTGTGTGTGTGTGTGTGTGTGTTGTGTGTGTGTGTGTGTGTGTGTGTGATGTGTGTGTGGTGTGGTGTGTGTGTGGACAGACACTGACGGATAAGGCACCCCAGGCTGACTGTCGTCAGCAACATACAGAGCCATGTCAAGGCGGTCCAATCTGTCGTGTTCTGCCTCCAGTTCTTCATCTGTCTACCTCTGCATCTTCTTCCCTCAAATGTCCCCTGCAGGATAGATAGTCTTGGCATGAGAGCTGTGATGTGGAAGTGGCCAAACCTCGCCAAGTTCCCCGTTTTAAAATAGTCAGAAAGGGTACCTGTTTCCAAGCTTTAATAATCACCTATTTCCACACTGACTGTTGGTTAATGTGGCCCCCCCCCCCCCCCCCCCCCTCGAAAAATGTAACGAAGATTTCTGAACGATTTTTTTTTTTTTTACAAACGCTTAGATTATCAAGTACCAGACTTGCAACCAAAGACAAACCTCTAGTACTTTTCTTTCCCCCAGCTTACTTTCCAAAAGAAATTGTTTAGACTAAGAACTTTAGAATTTTGGTGGGAACTCTTCAGATTCTGCCAAAGTTTAGTAATCGTAAAACTGGTTGGAAAATGGGATGGGGAAATAAAGATAACAGAAAGGAGAAATGCACAGCTGCGAAGTATTAGGTATACTAAAATAAAGTAAGGGTAATATTTCACATAAGAGACCCGCTCCTTTGTCTGTCCATCTGTCTGTCTGTCTTTCTATTTGTCAGTATCAAAGCGGAGAAGAGGAGAGAGAGAGAGAGAGAGAGAGAGAGAGAGAGGAGAGAGGAGAGAGGAAGAGAGAGAGAGAGGAGAGAGAGAGAGAGGTGCACGCGCGCCGTGCGCGCATGTGTGTGTGTGTGTGCGGTGGTGCGTGAGTGTGTGTGTGTGTAAGTGTGTAGTGTGTGTATTGATGAGTGTGTGTTTGTAGATGTGTGTAAGTGTTTATGTGTGTGTGTATATATCTGTCTGTCTGTCTGCCTGTCTATTAGTTTATGTGTATATTGTTCTTTTCTCTCTCTGTCTCTGTCTGTCTGTCTGTCTGTCTGTGTCTGTCTGTGTTGTGTTGTGTGTGTGTGTGTGTGTTGTTGTGTGTGTTGTCGTGTGTGTGTGTGTGTGCGTGTGTGTTGTGTGTGTTTATCTCAAAAATAATCAACTATAAAGTTTAAGGACAACTGAAGTGCTTTCAGTATCTACTATAGACTAAAAAAACCAGATGACATCGTGAACACACAAACCAAAAACAAACGCACAATTTTTGTTTCACCTGTCTGAGACGTTGAACATCTTGTTTTTATATCCCTTTTATCCCATGAGAGAGAGCATACTCTAATTTTGCACTCAGTTTGGCTTTTTTCCTTGGAGTTTCGCCCCCTTTCTTTATGTTCATTTGGATTTGTTTCAAAGCTGTGTTAAGATTGCTATTTTGGATATATACTCTTTATCGTTCTTTTCTTTTGGTAATGATGTTTGCATAACTAGCTATATCATCATGCAAACGTCATTAACAACAACCAAAATCAACAACATTGTAACATCTACAAGGAGTTAACAAAGGGAACCACCACCGGCACCACCACCACCACCACCACCACACACCACCACCACCACACCCACCACAACACCACCAAAGCAACCACCACTACAGCCACAAAACACTACCACCACCACCACCACAACAACAACACACAAACCCCCACCACCAACAGTAAAAACAACAACATCAACATCAGCAACAGCCTGTTGTAATTGTGCCACTTTGGCACATTTTATTAGAGAAACCCACATGAAGAAAAAAGAAAATGTTTACCAACTTTACCTTCTTCCCTCTACCTCCCACACTTCAACATCTTCCTACTCCTACCCTTACTTCTAAAACCGCATTTTGGAGAGTGAAGAAAAATGAAGGAGCGGACGAAGAGAGGAAATGGGTAAAAAAGAGACAGTTGTTTTCCAGTGAAGTTCATGGGAGGGAGGAGTGAGGGAGGAAGGGCGAGTGATGGATTTGAAAACAGGAAATGACGTAAACGTGTGGCAAGGCCAGACAGCTGATAATGAAGAAGAACGGAATACTGCATCCCATTCCTCCTCCCTCCCTCCCCCCTCCCCTCTCTCTCTATATATTATGTATATATATGTATATTATATATATATATATATATATATATATATATAATATATATATTGTTGTGTGTGTGTGTGTTGTGTTGTGTGTATATATATATATATATATATATATATATATATATATATATATATAAACACACACAAACAAACACACACACACACCCCAACACACACACACACACACCCAACCCCCCAACACTACACAACACTCCAACACACACACACAACACTCACACACACACAACACACAACACACACACACACCACAACCACAACACACACACACACAACACACCACACTCCAAACACACACAACAAAACACACACCCCCAAAAACCCCCTTTCCCACCCCCAAACCCTAAAGTTTTTTAAAAAAAAACGTATTAACACTTATCACCCAAAAAAAAGGGTCCTGGAAAGGGGGGGCAAAAAAACCCCCTTTTTCCCAAAAAAAGAAAAAACAAAATTTTCCCCAAAAAATAAAAAACCCAAACCGGGGAAAAATTTTTAAAAATCATTTTTTTATTTTTGGGGGGGGGAATTTTTTAACCGGTGGTTTAAGGTAAAAGACTCCCTTAAATCCCTTTTTCTTTTTTTTCCTTTTCCCGGTTTTTTCCCCCCCCAAAAAAAAACAAGCACACAACCAAACACAAAACAAACCACCCCCCCCCAAAAAAATTTTTTTTAAAAAAAAAAAATTAAAAAATAAATAAATTTTTAATAAATAAAAAATTTAATATAAAAATTTTTTATTTAAAAAAATTTTTAAAAATGGGTAACCTTTTTGGAAAAAAAATATTTTTTTTTTAAATTTAAATTTTTTTAATAATTTTAAATTTTTTAAAAAAAACCCCCCCCCCAAAAAAAAATGTATTAAAAAAAAATGTTATTTAAAAAAAATAATAAAAATTTTAAAAATTTTTTTTAAAATTTTAAAAATATTAATTTTTTTTTTAAATTAAAAATAAAAAAAATAATTTTTTATTTAAAAAAAAAAAAATTTTAAAAATTTTTTTTTAAAAAAAAAACCCCCCTTTTTTTAAAAAAAAATTTTAAAATAAAAAAAAAGGGGGGGGAAAAAATTAAAAAAAAAATAAAAATATTAAAAAAATTTAAAAAATAAAAAAAAAAAAAAAAAATAAAAAAAATTAAAAAATAAAAATAAAAAAAAAAAAAAAAAAAAATAAAAAAATATTTTAACAGAAAAAATAATAAAATAAATTAAAAAAAAAATTTTTTTAATTAAAAATTTAAAAATAAAAATTTTTTTTTTATAAAAATATAAATAA
>CM060316.1:29787143-29799643 GCA_030674155.1 Stramonita haemastoma
TTTTCCCTCTTCTTTTCCTCTTCTCTCTGTCTCTCTTCTTCTTCCTCTCCCTCCTCTCTTCTCTCTCTCTCTCTGTTCTCCCTTTTCTCTTTTCCCTTTTCCCTCTGCCTCTCTTTTCTTTCTCTCTCTTCTTCCCTCTTTTCCCCCTTCTTTTCTTTTGTCTCTCTCTTCTCCTCCCCTCCTCCTCCCCTCTCTCTCTCTTCTCTCTCCCCTCCTCTCCTCTCTCCTCTCCCTCTCTCTCTCTCTTTTCTTTTTTCCTCTCTCTGTCTCTCTCTTTGTCTTCTCTCTGTCTTGCTTTTTTTTCCCTTTCTTTCTTTCTTCTTTCTTTGAAGACTGAAAGAAACAGCATGTAACTTTATTTTGTTCCCCTTGGAGGCAAAAAAAAAAACAGTTTTTTCCTTTCCCTTAATGCAATGTAAAATTAAACCCCAAAAAAAAGTAAAAAAAATGAAAAAAATTTTTAATTTGTTAAAACTTGAAAAATTAAAAGTAAACATAGCATATTATGTTTTGGGGTTTTCGTTTGAGAAACTCTATGTCAACCGCAATAATAAACCCACATAACAATAGAAAAATAAAAATAAATAAAAGGCAGTTATTTCTAGGAAATAAAAGACAAGAGAAAAAGAAAAAAAAAACGATTAAAAGTCGAACTCCTCAAAAGCTAAACTTTTCACAAGGAGGTACGAAAATGTCCCATCTTTCTGGCATTTATCTTTGTTTCCATTCAGTTTGTATATATTTTTCATGTGTTTTGCTACGTTTAGTTCTTCGTTTTGTTTGAATCCTTGTATTATCGTTTTTTCATTTTTGCGCTTGCTAGCCATGCACAGCTGATAGCCAGCTGTCTTTTGTAAAACTACTCCACATTCTCTGCTGTTTTGTTTTCATCGTCAAACTACAGTTAGCGAACACATACCTCAAGATTTAAACGTGTTATTTCAAAACAAACCGAAATAACATTCAAACAGACGACGTGCATTTTTTAAGGTTAAAAAAAAAACCCACAAAATAATCGCTGATGATTTTTAGTTTAAATAAAAATGTTTAAACATTATTTGAAGTGTAAGCAAAAGAACATACAAACCACACGAAAAAGTTAATTCAATTTGTCAACAAAAACTCAAAACTTTCCTCTTTTTTAACATCAAATTAAATGAAGACAATCTGATTTTACAAGCTTTTAAAATATTGAAGCGTTTGAAATAGATAATATCAGCGAGAGCTCGGAAAATATTGTTAACATAAACTTTTGCACAAAGGATCACCAAAAGAAACTGAGACAGAAAGCCAAAGGGAAAGAAGGACAAACATGTGAAATGTGTACAGCGATGAAAAATGATAACGGGACGGAAGAACAGAAATGTTAGGGAAAAAAAAAGAGAGAGAGAGAGAGAGAGAGAGAGAGAGAGAGAGAGAGAGAGAGAAGAGAGAGAGAGAGAGAGAGAGAGAGAGAGAGAGAGAGAAATGTAGGCAGCAGATATATAGCTTTTCTTGAACAACATAGTTAATGGACAAACGTGTAAGTGTTTCCTTTATGACTTTTTTTCATTCTAACTGCACTCTAGCTGACGCTCTGGGAACAAAAACACCATCATTTTGGACAAGCATTGTTTCTTCACCTTCCTTCCTATCCAACCCTCTCTCTTCCTTCCCTTGCTCAAAGCAAGCTTTGTCTATTGGTGATGTACTTAATACTTTAGACTTCATACAGCATTAACATGTTGTTGGGGTTTTTTTTAAAAAGAAAAATAGGTACTACTTTCTATATTTCAACCACAACAAGCACCAAGGCCTTTATCAAAGTATGAACCGTAAACACTTTACTTTGAGACTGTCTTCCTCCAATAACGAGCCTTATAAAACACCTGTAAGTTTAATTAAACAGAAAAAAACCTCTGAAGTTGGTGCGTGGCTGCCTATCAATCGTGAGGTACTACATACACGCAAGCATCTCATCCACCGTGTATTGAGGATCTCATAATGAAATATTCTGAGATGTGAGACGTGTGATCAGAGTACCTACATTATCCTGGGTGACACCTCTGGTTGTCTTGATCTAAAGAACCCCTAAAAACAACTACACCTACAGGAAAAATGCATGCTGACGAAAAAAGGAAACGAACAGAACAAACAAACATTTTTTTTTTTTAAACGTGGGAGCAGGGTGGCAAATGAAAATCTCAAATAAATTTTGTGATACCATACGGCCAAAATCAAAATTTCAAAAACCAACGCAACATCAGGAAGTTGAGCGCAAGCTATGACGGGACGGATCATCTGATGATTTAAACTTTAACATCTTCATCACTTTATGAGATGCTGCTAGCTGCTGCTGCTCTACACTCGTCACTGTCTGTCTGTCTGTCTGTCTGTCTGTCTCCTGTCGTCTGTTCTGTTTCTGTCATCTCGTCTTTTTGTCTCTCTCTGTCTCTTCTGTCCTGTTTTGTCTGTCTGTCTCCTCCCTCTGTCTGTCTGTCTGTCTGTCTGTCTGTCTGTCTGTCCGTCTGCTGTCTGCGTCGTCTCTGTCTGTCTGTCTGTCTCTGTCTCTCTCTCTCTCTCCTCTCTCTCTCTCTCTCCTCTCTCCTCTCTCTCTCCTCTCTCTCTCTCTCCTCCCTCTCTCCTCTCTCTCTCTCTCCTCCCTCCCACCCACCCATCGTAAGTACTCCCCAAACAGGGAGTCATTCTGAAACGCCACCTTCCCCTTCTCCCTTCGTCCTTCCCCAGCCCCCCCCCCCCCCCCCCCCCCCCCCCCTTCCCATCTCCTCATTGCTGGAATTTGTGGATTAAGAAGCGATGATAAGTGAGGCATTTCTTGTCAGTACCCCCCCCCACCCCCCTATTTCTGTCTCTGTCCCTCTTGTCTCTGTCTGTCTGTCTCTGTCTCTGTCTCTGTCTGTCTCTGTCTCTGTCTCTCTCTCTCTCTCTCTCTCTCTCCTCTCTCTCTCTCTCTCTCTCTCTCCTCTCTCCTCTCTTCTCTCTCTCTCTCTCTCTCTCTCTCTCCTCCCTCTCTCTCAAAAGGCTTAAAATGCCGCTACAAATATTTCTGACGGCTGTGCATGGTTCATAAAATCTCTGACTGATGGGCCTGTCATTGCGTTTTGTAAGCGCCACTTTCGGCAAAATTAATAGCACGGTGAGGTTAGAAAAGCAAGAATTGTGCTTTATCATCTCTATCTGTCTGTCTGTCTTTGTCTGTCATCTGAGTATCTGTCTTTCTCTCTGTATCTCAGTCTCTGTCTCTCTGTCTCTCTTTCTCTTTCTCTTTATTTCTGCTCGTTTTTCTTTTTTACAATAAAAAAGCAAATGCAGTCATACAAAAATGAAATAAAAAAGAAATGTCACCATCAAACAATTTTGGTGTGAAAAAAACTTTTTAAAAGTTCTTTTTTTCTTCACAAGATTGTTAAATTAAAAATTTTGCCGACCACAACAACAACAATAACAACAAATGAGCAACAATAAATCCAACTAAAGAAATGCCACAATGATGAATTAGTTTAGACTGCAATATCCAAAACGAAATAAAGGAATACAATGCAATAATTTAAAAAATTCCATCAGTTTTTTCACATCAAAAACTTACAGCAGCAACAAAAGGTGCCCTTTGTCTTGTATTAAGTTGTTTTTTTGTTTTTTTTATGTTTCTTGTTTGCTTGTTTATTTCGGTGTTTTGATGATGTTGCGTGTTTTTTGATTATTTACCCTATGTTCTGTTGTTAGTGTTGGTCCCTTTTTTTTTTCTTTGCGTGTTCGTGTGTTGTTTGTTAACTGTGTACAGTTGTGCATACTTTATCAATCTTGTATGAACTTTCACATTTTTCAAATGCAAACTACAATCACAATGATTGTTCTCGATTTTTTTCTTTAAGAATGTGAAAAAAAAAAACACCCCAACTGTTTGAAAAATCTCTTCACGGAAACTTCTCATCCAGTGTGCACTCAAATAGTGATTATCAGGTGGGATGTATGAAATAAGAGCATTTTGTTTTCTTCGTTTTCTTTCGAGGATAATGGAAAAAGCACTCAATGCTTTTTGCCATCCAGTCCCCGTGTGTATGCAGTTTTGTAAAATAAAATTGTCACCTATTCCCACTGGTAAACACTGGCCTACTCTTCCAAAAAGTGGAACGGCTTTTAACATGTGCGCAAGATGTTCTGCGTGCGATCGCACACGGCACCTCACTTTATAGTCTCACCCGAAGGACTTTTAGGGGAGTGAAGTCCGCTCTGATGTCAACTCCAGAGGATAAATTCTTTTGAACGAGATTCGAACCCGGTAGAAAATGATATTCTAAGTAACTCGCTTCAGCTGAAGAACGCATAACAGCCAGACCAACAACGTTTCTGCCGCTGTGTACCAAAGAATCCGCCTTGACTTTTGATAAAAATGATAATCACCAGACTTGCAGCCTGAGACAAACATTTAGCATGTTATTGTTATCCTTGTTGTTGTTTACCAGTCTCCAACGCAACATCCTGGAGGTCATCATGTAAGAGTATGCACTCAGACTATCTTATCCTACCTATCCTGCTTAGGATTCAAAGCAAGGCTGTTAAATTAAGTACACACTCAACAAAAGGTTAGCCTGTGTGATCGTGTTCGAAAGTCTTGCCATCTAAGCAACCATACTCTGGCTTCAAAGAAGTTTTAATCTTAGCCAGGTCAGGATTCAAAATAAGACTGTTAAATCCACACTCGATGAAAGGTTTACGTGTATGTTTGTGTTTTAAGAACCTTGTCATCTGGCTTCAGAGATATTTTTGTATCCTTACCAGCTCAAGGTTCAAAATAAGACTGGTAAGTCCTCCTGGATGAGATGTTTGCGTGTATGATTGTGTTTTAAGAACCTGGCCACCGGAGCAGCTATACTCTGGCTTCAGAGCTATGTTTTATCCTAACCAGCTCAGGATTCAAAATAAGACTGTTAAGTCCTCACTAGTTGAAAGGTTTACGTGTATCATGGGGATTTTTTGTCCCACAACCTTGCCACCTAAACAGCCAAACTTTCATGACTTCACACATTCATGTTTACCTTTAAACGAGAGTGTGTGTTGTTATGGTAAAAGCTGGGGATTTGAGGCTGAAGACAGACAATCTCAGCTCTTATATTCTAAAGCGTAGCACTTAGCTGAAAATAATCCAGAACTGACAAAACTTTTGCCCAGATCCCTAAGCTCCAGGCCATTTTTTCCCAGTCAGCTGACTGTTATAAGAGATCTGCTGACCCAATCCCTCGAGTTTGGTGACAACTCTTTGGATCCTGTTTAAAAGTTTGGTCATTGTGGAGCCGGTAGGAAATGGGGTGGAAATTGAAGATAATGAAAAGAGGAAAGGACAGCTGTGTAGCAATAGAGAAAGAATAAATAAACTTTCCAGCTATCCCCCCCACCCCCTACTTTTTTCTGTATGGTTGGCTGTCTTTGTCTGTCTCTTGTTTCTCTGTCTCCGGTCTTCCATCTCTGTCTCACTAGTCTGTCTGTCTGTCTGTCTATCTCAGTCTCGGTCTCTGTCTGTCTGCATATCTCTCTTCCACACACACACACACACCACACACACAACACACACACACACACACACACACACACACACAACACACAACATACACACACACACTCTCTCTCTCACTTTAACTCTCACTCTCTCTCTCTCTCTCACTCCCTCTCTGGTGCTATACTACTACTAGTGGAAACAGTCATGATGACAACAAAATAATGCAAAACTGAAACACAGCTGAATTCACTTAACAGGGATCCTACCTGAGAAAACAAAAACCAGATTTTCTCGTGAACACACACAAAGCTACAGTGCTTTTACCGCTAATGTGCTAGGGTTTTGTTTGTTTGTTTTGTTGGGGTTTTTTTGGTCATCTGGCTCCCTCCCTCTGCTGAAAACTCCACTACTTTGCATTCAATGCAGTTTCTGCATGCACCTTTTTTTCCTCATCTCCAACTTTAAGGTATTTTCTGTTCTTATAGGGTTGTCAGGTTTTCTTAATGTTGTGTAGCAGGGGTTTTGGTTTTGTTTTATTTTGTTTTTGGTTTGTTTGGTTTGTTAAAGCTCTCATTATAGATAAAGTCAGACCAGAGATTACAAGACAAAGCTTGGCCTGTAGTTTTATTAGAGAAATTCAGTGTTTGCGGTTCTTTCTCTCTTGTTTCTCTACCCGTTTGTGTCTTCTTTTATCTGTGTGTTTGTTTGTCCGTCAGTATGTTTGGCACTCCGTCTGTCTAGTGTGTTTTTCTGTTTTTTGTCAGTATGTATATATTCATTTCTCTTCTCTCTGTCTCTGTCTCTGTCTTTCTCTCTCTCTCTCTCTCTCTCTCTCTCTCTCTCTCTCTCTCTCCTCTCTTCTCTCTCTCTCTCTCTCTTCTCCTCTCTCTCTCTCTCTCCTCTCTCTCCTCTCTCTCTCTCTCTCTCTCTCTCCTGTTTGTGTGGTGTGTGTGTGTGTGTGTGTGTGTGTGTGTGTGTGTGTGTGTGTGTGTGTGTGTGTGTGTGTGTGTGTGTGTGTGTGTGTAAACAATATGAAAGAAGAAAGGGGAGAGAGAACAGACGGACAGACAGAGACAGAGTTGGAGAGATACAGACAGACAGACAGAGAGACAGAGACAGAGAGGGGGGAGGGGGGTAAGTGATGGAATAGATCCGGTGTCAGTAAGAAAAGAGAGAAATGAATGCTGTTGGACCTATACCATGTGTTTAGGGACTTGTGCTCATGAAAGAACCCACGATAGTTGAACATCGGAATGAACAACGAGATACCTCCTGACTGTCCAGATAACATTTTGATATCTTGAATTTCCGAACTGTAGTCCAGATGTTGGAATGTGGCTACCTTAATGGTAGGAGGAAAAACAAAACAGTGGCATAGTAAAAAGAAATGTCATCATTGGTGAACCTCAGAGAACTAGTCAAGAAACTAGAACAAAAGTCTGTTGCATCCCCAACTGTATCCTTGAAGTCAGAATGCAGCTACCGCAATGGTGGGGTAAAATAAAGCGGTCGCATACATAAAAAAGAATCTATCATTGGTGAACCTCGGAGCTCTAACTGGGGAACGAAAAAAAATGACCGTTTTTTTTTATTTTCTAAAAGGACATTGTTTCTGTAATTTCTCATCAGGATTTCTTTGGACTTTGGGGTTTTGTTCGTTTGTTTTTTGTTTTTTGTTTTGTCTTCTATGGATTAGTCTGGATTATCCTAAAAGACTCGTGTATGTGTTTCTAGTGCTTGTAGAATTGGTGGAGTTCAGAAGGGAGATTAGAGGACAAAGCTTTGGTTGTCATGTTACGGAAAGGACGTATAATCTCTGTCTCTGTCTCTCTCTGTGTCTATCTCTCTCTGTCTCTGTCTCTCTGTCTCTCTCTAATATATATATATATATAATATATATATATATATATATATATATATATATATATATATATATGTATGTATGTATGTATGTATGTATGTATGTATGTATGTATGTATGTATGTATGTATGTATGTATGTATGTATGTTATGTATGAATACATTATGTGTGTGTGTTTGTGCGTCTGTCTGTCTGTTTGTGTCTTCGTATCTCTCTGTGCACGCACACATGTGGACATGCATATTAATATACATACGCAAGTTCAGCACTTACTTCTTCTTACACTACTTATTCTACCACTACTACTTCTACTAATATTATTACCACTATCACTTCTACTACTACTACTACTACTACTACTACTACTACTACTACTACTACTACTACTACTACTACTACTATTATTATTATCACTTCTACCACTACCACCACCACCACCACCATCCTCACTGCATCACTACCACCACAACTACTGCTACCGTTTTCACCGCTGAAGTGTCTGCAAATCTCTACAAGTGGCCTCCGTCAGATGCTTAAAGCAAATTAAGTTGACTGGACTGGTTCCAGCCAGCGAGAGAGCACAGACAGAAAACAGAGACGTCAGCTGAAGAGCTGACGTCAGGATGGGAAATCGTCACAGGGCTGCTTTCCCAACACCTGCTCTTTCCCACTGGGAAAAGTGGACGGGGGGGGGGGGGGGGGGGTGGAGGAAGGGATGGGTGGATAAATGAGATGGAAGGTGGTGGGCTGTAAGTGTTCCTTGGGAACTGCAGATTATTACATGGCTGACAAAAATGAGTACGTCTTTTTGGGATTGTGGTTTGGGGGTGATAACCTCTGATACCCCCATACCTTACCCTCCTTCTCTTCGTTTTCTGTGAGAAATAGGATTTCTTACTACACATTTCAAGACGTTGGAACGTGTGGGTCATTATTCTCTCTTTTTTGGTATGTGTCATGGGTGTGAAAGCATGCGGCTTCTTCGTGGAGGAGAAAAGGAAAAGTAGCTGTTGGAGAAAAAAAAATTCCATGCTTGACATATTTAAAAAATTTTTCTTCCACTGAGGAGTGGTAGCCTTTAAACTACTCTCTTTTAGTTGATATTTGGGGTTTCTGTATCTTTTTTATTTTCAAAAGCACTCCAGTTATCAGAAATTCCGTTTGCATGATTTTTTCCCACTGTTTGCTGCCATTTGTATAAAAAATATGGGGTGTCCTACATGAGTATTACAGAAAATTGCACATCATTTTTTGTTCTGGAGTATTCTCTTTCTTTTTTCTTCGCCGTGATCATCATCATAAAGGGGATCCACCTCCTCCTTATCATCATCATCATCATCATCATCATTATCTTCTTCTTCTTCTTCTTCTTCTTCTTGTTCTTCCTGTTCTTCTTTTTCATCTTCTTGTTTATCTTCTTTTTCATCTTCTTGTTCTTGTTCTTCTTGTTCTTGTTTTGTTTTTCTTTTTCTTCTTCTTCTTCTTCTTCTTCTTCTTCTTCTTCTTCTTCTTCTTCTTTTCTTCTTCTTCTTCTTCTTCTTTCTTTCTTTCTTTCTTTCTTTCTTTCTTTTTCTTTCTTTCTTTCTTCTGCTCTTATTGTTGCTGCTACTACTACTACTACTACTACTACTACTACTACTACTACTACTACTACTACTACTACTACTACTACTACTACGACTACGACTACGACTACACTACGACTACGACTACGACTACTACCACTATCATCACTATCATCACCACCACACACACCACCACCATTATCATTGTTATTGTTCCTAGTGCTGCGATGGCTACGATGCTTTCTTTAAAAATAAATACATCCTTCGTCAGGTCTAGTTTAGCTTTAACTTGCTCTTGTTCCAGACTGCAGAGAGAACACAGCATGCAGAAGAGAGAAGCAACAGCTGAAGTAAGTGTGAGATGCAGGAACCAACATCGCCACAGTGGTGCTTCTAACAACCCCTACTGTTGCCCCACTGGGGAAAGGAGAAGTTGGATGAGGTGTGTGTGTGTGTGTGTGGGGGGGGGGGGGGGGGGGGGGGGGGGGGCTTTGGGATAGGGGGTTAGGTGAATGCGATGGAAGGAGGCAGAAGTGTATCTGGGATCTGGGAATTGCAATCGACGTGGTTGACAAATATTGGTTCGCCTTCCCTGGGTAGTGGCTATACTAGGGGTACGTACGTGTGTGGAGGAAACCTTGTATTGCCCAATCTTTCCTTTTCCTATTATTTTTTTTCTTTTCTACGTGCACCTGCCTGATCAG
Source organism: Stramonita haemastoma (assembly GCA_030674155.1). Classification (NCBI taxonomy): domain Eukaryota; kingdom Metazoa; phylum Mollusca; class Gastropoda; order Neogastropoda; family Muricidae; genus Stramonita; species Stramonita haemastoma. Next base: position 29,796,769 of record CM060316.1, read on the forward strand.
AGGAGCAGCAGCTCCCTGTTTTATTCTTCATCGTTTTCTTTTTTTCCAAACTTAAAAAAAATTCTTGGTTACATAGTTATACAAAATGAAAAATATGTAAAACGGTTTTGTTGACACTGAAAGAATAAAGAAAAAAGAAAGAAAGAAAGTCAGAAAGAAAAACGAAAGAAAGAAAGAAAGAAAGAAAGAAAGAAAGAAAAAGAGAAAGAAAGAAAGAAAGAAAGAAACAAGAAAAAGAGAAGAAAGGGAGATAGAGAGACAGAGACAGGAGAGAGACAGAGAAGAAAGAGAGAGACAGAGAGAGAGGTCTCATAGGGGTATTGAGTTCAGCAGAGTCAGTATATGTGGGTTGATACATACACACAAATACATACATTATATATATATTATATATATATATATATATATATATATATATATATATATATATATATATATATATATATGTATATATAATTATATATATACACACATATATACATATATTACATATGCATTTTGTATATCAAAACAAAATCAGGTGTGCGTGTGTATGTTTAATATCAAAGTGTGTGTATGTTTAATATCAAAGTCTTTTTTTGTGCGTCAGGCCTCCACTGGAGGGGTCATAGATGAGTGATATTTACAATGCTGTTTTCTGTAGCCATGTGTGTGTGTGTGTGTGTGTGTGTGTGTGTGTGTGTGTGTGTGTGTGTGTGTGTGGTGTGTGTGCGTGTGTGTGTGTGTGTGTGTGTGTGTTGCGCGCGCGTGTGTGCGTGTGCGTGTACACTACAAAAAGTGCATTGATAATTCAACATCGAAGTGTTGGGTGAGAGAATGGAGAAATAAAGGTATAGCTGGATAATTGGATAGGTGGATAGATGGATGGATGGTTGGATAACTGGATAGCTGGATGGATGGATGGATAGATGGATGAATTGATGGATGGATGGATGGATGGATGGATGGATGGGTAGGTAGGAGGATAAATATATGGATGGATAGGTGTGTGGATTGATGGATAAATGCATAAAAGAATGAATAGACGGATAGCCAGATAGGTGGATAGATGGATGGATGGATGGATGAGCGGCCGTGTCCGGGTATGTGAGTAGATGGGTGGATAATTGGAAAGGTAGAAAGAGAGATGGCTAAGGGTTGGTGGATGGAGGGGTGGGTGGGTGGGTGGGTGAAAGGGTGGATGGATGGGTAGTGGAAGGGTGGTAAATGAATGGCTATATATGGATTATCATCATATTACCATACTTGAAGGAAAATTCACAAAACGAGAAAACAGTGGGCTGTACTTGAGAGGTTTCAGATCATAGCTGTACCAGCTAATTTTGCGTTATAATATATATATATATATAGAGAGAGAGAGAGAGAGAGAGAGAGAGAGAGAGAGAGGAGAGAGAGAGAGAGAGAGAGAGAGAGAGAGAGAGGAGAGAGAGAGAGAGAGAGAGAGAGAGAGAGAGAGAGAGACATCGTGAGTATTACTTTCCCCGGGGGCCAGTAACTGGAGTAAATTTTAGATACCCTTCCTGGTTCGTTCATTGCACTTTTAGCCTGTAAAAAGAAGTATTAAAGTATAAGGTTTCTGATTACCATGTTTTGTAGGGCTTTGGGATTTTTCTCCCTGTGTGTGTGTGTGTGTGTGTGTGTGTGTGTGTGTGTGTGTGTGTGTGTGTGTGTGTGTGTGTGTGTGTGTGTGTGTGTGTGTGTGTGTGTGTGTGTATGTGTGTGTATATGTGTGTGTATGTTGTGTGTGTGTATGTGTGTGTGTGGTGGAGGGGGCTGCTGCTGTTGCTGCTGCTTCTACTATGGTAGCAGAGGGTACTGCTGATGATGTTGATGATAACAACAATGCTGCCAACACAAAACCTGGCGGCTACTGCTTCTGCTGCTACTGCTAATGCTACTGCTGCTGCTACTGCTACTGCTGCTGCTTCTGTTATCATTACTACTGCTGATGCTGCTTCTACTGCTACTATTGCTGCTGCTATGGTAGCTGTAGATAATGCCGATGATGTTAATTATAACAATTCTGCCCACACAAATACTGGCTGCTGCTGTTTCTTGCTACTGTACTGTTGCTACTACTGCTTGCGGCTTTTGATGTTACTGCTTTGCTGCTTTTGATGCTACTGTTGCTGCCACTTATGCTACTGCTGCTGCTGCTTTGCTGCTGCTGTGCTGCTGCTGCTGCTGCTGCTGCTGCTGCTGCTGCTGTTCTAGACATGTCGACGGAAGCACCAAGAGAAGCTGATGCTATCTCAGAGAGGTAACGGTGTAGATGGCACATCCGCTGCACCTGCCTAACCCCACAGGGAGAGAGAGAGAGAGAAGGGGGGCGGGGAAGAGCAGAGAGCCAGGCCACGGCAAAGTTAGTTCGATGTCTTCGAGGGCAAGCAGATTACACAAGCCATTATTGTCTTTGTGTCTTTTCCCTTGACTCTGCCTACCTCCCCTATCCCTCTCTGTCTCTCCACATTTTGTCTGTCTCCGTTTTTCTGTAGGTCTGTATGTCTCTTTGTCTCTGTCTCTGTCCTCTGTCTCTGCTGTCTGTCTGTCTGTCTGTCTGTCGCCGTCTCTCCCTCTCTAACTTTCTCTGTCTCTGACCTCTCTCTGTCTTGCTCTGTTGTCCGACGTCGGTCTGTCTGTCTCGTCCGTCTTCGTCTGTTGTCTGTCTGCTGTCTGTCCGTCTCGTCCTGTCTGGTCTGTCTGTCTGTCTCTGTCTCTCTGTCTCTCCTCTCTCTCTCTCTCTCTCTCTCTCTCTCTCTCTCTCTCTTCTCTCTCCTCTCTCTTCTGTCCCTACCCTTCTCTCTCTCTCACCCTCTCTCTCTGTCCCTTCCCCACCTCTCTGTCTGTCTGTCTGTCTGTCTGTCTGTCTGTCTGT
>CM060316.1:29802143-29807143 GCA_030674155.1 Stramonita haemastoma
TATTTTTCTTCTTCTTCTTCTTTCTTCTCTTCTTCTTCTTCTTCTCTTCTTCTTCTTCTTCTTCATGTCCTTTTTGTTCTTCTTGTTCTTTTTGTTCTTCTTGTTCTTGTTCTTCTTGTTCTTATTCTTGTTCTTTTTGTTCTTCTTGTTCTTCTTGTTCTTCTTCTTCCTCTTTTTCCTCTTCTTTTTCTTCTTCTTCTTCTTGTTCTGTTCTTCTTGTTCTGGTTGTTGTTGTTGTTGTTGTTGTTGTTGTTCTTCTTCTTCTTCTTCTTCTTCTTCTTCTCTTTGAACAATGTAAGTGAGCAACATCCGAGTTCTTCTCAAAGAGTGAGTGAGCTGTGGAATGTAGTGCAGTGCCAAGGTTTGAAAAGCAATTCTCTGTCAACATTGGACAAGTTCCCTGTGCAGTGTAGCGCTTTTCCATTTAAAACTGTCTTTCTACAACAAAAGGGATATTAGTCAGGAAGGGGAGTGAAGTAGAGTAGGGGGTGTGGGAGGGATAGGGGTGGGGGTGCGGTGGGGGTAGTTATGGGTGCTTGCTCTTTTTTTTTAGGTCAATGGGGAGAGAGGGAGGGAGAGGGAAGGAAATCGAGAACGAGAGAAAGGGGGGAATCGGGAGAGAGAGGGGGAGGGAGAGACAGAGGCAGACAGAGACAGAGACAGAGAGATAGAAAGAGACAGAGAGATGTGTCTGTGTATATGTACGTGTGTATTATATTTACATATACATACATATGAATATTAGATTTGATATATATATATATATATATATATATCAATATATAGATGTGTATATATGCATACATATTATATAATTTTGATATAGATAGATAGATAGATAGATAGATAGATAGATAGATAGATAGATAGATAGATAGATAGATAGATAGACAGATAGATAGATAGATAGATAGATAGATAGATAGATAGATAGATAGATAGATAGATAGATAGATAGATAGATAGATAGATAGATAAACAGACAGACAGACAGATATATAGATAGATAGGATCATGATAATTTAAGTGACACAAGAAAACAAAAGGAGGATTATATGATCCATTCTTTTGTAGGTCATCATCAATCAGTATCTAAAAACGGAGCTGCGAAGTAAGTGAAGCATATAATGTATCGGATTGGAGAGGTCGGCATATTGTTCTGCGTGATCAGATTGGATTGCACTGGATTGGATTAAGTGTTGTCCCAAGTCAGGGTGACGTGCCATAGCTCTCCACGTCAATCTGTCTCCTGCAAGTCCTATACACTTAGCTAGTCATCTGTACTTACTGTCTGTCCAATCTTTTACCTCTTCTTGTACAGCGATGTCACCGCTGTCCTCTACCTTTCTTTCTTTATTTCCTCTTCCTAACTCTCTATGTCAGCGCTGTTTTAGGTTAGATTAGATCATCATCTCTCATTGTATGGCAAAAATTTTGACAGTTTTAAATGTTTAGCTGTTTTCAATTGATCGTTATACACTTCGTGTAAATTAAAGGCTTAATCGGTTGGGCATTCTGTTGTTTTTTTTTAATAGAATTTTACCATTTTTAAACAGACCCTCATTTCAAAGCCTCTCTCTCTCTCTCTCTCTCTCCTCTCTCTCTCTCTCTCTCTCTCTCTCTCTCTCTCTCCCCTCTCTCTCTCTCTCTCTCTCTCTCTCTCTCTCTCTCTCTCTCTCTGTTCTTTTTTTCTTTTCTTGCTTAAACATTCATTAGATCGTTTCTAGATACTACCTTTAAAACGTGACGGAGTTTATTCTAAAGCACCTGAGGGGTCGTCTGTACAGTGTCATTCGGGTAGTCGACTGCATTATTCACGAAATGGGTACTTGCAAGTTAATGTTAGTAACAACTAGGTTAATTACCTCCTGGATTAATTCTAATACTGCGTCTTGAATCAGTGACATTTCCATCACCTAAGCGTTTCATCTTCCTAGTGCAAGAAAAAGAAAAGCGGATATTTAACAGAAGTAGTCAAAAAAAAAAGGCACATGCTTTCAAGTAAACAACGAAATAATTATCGTTATCTATATGCAGATATAAACTATTAAGTGTTGATTAGTCTTAAAAACTTAAATTTGAAATCAACTTTTTCACCTTTTTTTTAAAAAATATTCTTTATTATTCTTTTACTCTCTTATAATTCGAGGATAATGGAATAAGCAGTCGTGTGCTTTTAGATCCAGTCCCCATGTGTATGCAATTTTGTAAATTTTGTTAATTATTTCTCGGCTAATTAGAGCTCTGAAGTTCTCCAATAGTGAAACTTTGTGCGTGCAACCACGTTTATAAATTATTAAGGTTAGCCACATTCCAACTTTGGAAGTGGAGGTTCATTATAATCTTAACGCAATTTATATTAAAAATGTCTCTAAACAGAGATTGACAAAGAGAAAATATGCTGAAACCAGCCTCTCAGATTGTGTGCATAGAAACACACATGTACGTGCACACGCACACACTCACACTCACATACACACACACACACACTCACACACACATACACACACTTATATATATATATTTATTTATTTATCTATTCATTTAGATATGTGTGTATACCAACACACGCACACATACACACACTTACTCTGTTTCTGTCTCTCACTTTCGTTCTCTCTCTCTCTCTCTCTCTCTCTCTCTTCTCTCTCTCTCTCTCTCTCTCTCTCTCTCTCTCTCTCTCTCTCTCTCTCTCTCTCTCTCTCTCTCTCTCTCTCTCTGTTTGTCCGTCTCAGTCTCTCTCCCTCTCTGTCTCTCTGTCTTTGTGTCTCTGGCTCTGTACCTCTCTCTCTCTCACGACAGACAGACAGACAGATAGACAGACAGACTATAAGACAGACAGACAGACAGAGGAAAGAGAAAGAGACAGACAGACAGACAGCAGACAGACAGGCAGACAGACAGAGAGAAGAGAGAAAGAGACAGAGACAGACAGACAGAGATATTACAACAGAGACACAGAGAAAGACAGACAGAGACAGACAGACAGAGAGAGATATTAAACAGAGACACAGAGAAAGACAGACAAACAGACAGACAGAGAGACAGAGGTACAGGATAACAGAGAGACAGAGAGAGAGTGAAGAAGGAGAGAGTAAATTGACTAAAGTGAACCAATTTTGGGTTCTCACCCTCTCCTCCAAAAACAGCCTGAAGTTTGACAAAGCAGCAGGCAGCCCTCAGATGCCTAATTGAACACACGCACTCCTCTCTTCCTACTGGCCCCACCAACAAGAAAAGGGCGGGGGTAGGTAGCAACACATCCATCACTGATTGCTGTTTGTGTAACATTAACACTACACGCACACACACACATACACACGCGTGTGCGCGCGCGCACACACACACACACACACACACACACACACACACACACACACACACACACACACACACACACACACTTCTCTCTTTCTAGGTGGTTGTAAGCCTATTGCTTTTTTCAACTGATTATGAAAACTTGCCAGTGAATTAATACAAAAACGGTGACAAGCGTGATCGCAAAATATATTATGAACAAGAAAGTAACTAACAAAGTGTGTTCTAAAACTGAAACATCGCCATATCCACCGGACAAAACCCCAAATAATCAGCCATAAATTATTCCAAAAACAGATCTATGTGAGAAGTATAAATAATAGCAAGTGCACTCTAGCACTGACATCATGTACTAGCGTGTAAACAATAAGCGTGTTTTAAAACTCTCCCTTGATGTCTAAAAGCCACGCAAGAAGACTCTCTAACTTTAATATTATCTCGGAATGAAAACAAAGATGTGGCAAACGAATGGTTTCTAAATCTTCCTAGCATAAAGACAACAAACCGTATGATATGTTCTAAAACTCTCCCCTGTGCAAACAAAACTGATGATAATAGTAATACAACATTTTCTCTTTTTTTGTAAGCAAAGTTAATACCGTATATATTCTAAATATGTCCCATGACTAAGAAAGCAAACGACATAATGTAATCTACAACAAGCCATCTCGTTAAATTTAAACAAAAAGTATCAACACCTAGGCTTTAAAAGTGCTTCACCTACAGGACAATCTATAACTACTGTTGTCTAAAACTATGTCGTGCATAAGAGATTAAACAACCAGGATGTACTACAACCATTTCGATCACACCAAAACAAATACACAAGCAGGAGCACAGGAACATTTTCATGTAAGGTTCAAAGGAGTTGAGGTCAAACTTATTTTGCTGGGGGTTTTCACGTTCCCTAGCTTAACACCGTGAGAGTACATGAATTCTGTCTTACTCATTCCACCTGAGAATCACTAGGAGAGCATGTACTTAATGAAATATCTTTGACTCTTTTCATAAACTTCGCCATATAGAGAGATCCATATCCCCCACTGCAGATAATTTCAGTCTCTTGCCAAAAGAAGAGTACAGGTTGTTATGATGAAAGCCTGCCATGGCTGAAAGCTATGTACATTTTAAAGCGAACCGCCACCATTTGAATACAGGCTTAGACACTTGAGCTGACATCCTAACTGACAAACCTTGTGCCTGGGCCAGAATTGTACGTGGTGTTGAATGGGATGATGTTCTGATCCAAACTACAAGCAGATTGAACGGTTGACCAACGCAGTCCTGAATACTTGACAGTCACTTTCCATTTCTCTGACATGTGGCCTGCATTATTGACCATAATGGGGTCATCTGGGTCATTTGGGGATACTTGATACTTTGACATCTAGGTCCTGTGGGTCACCTGGGTCATGTGGGTCATTCATTGTGGAACTACAGGTCACACAGTTCTATCCGTGATTTCCGCCACACACACACACACACACACACACACACACACGTACACACACACACACACACACATACACACACACACACACACACGTACACACACACACACACACACACACACACACACACACACACACACACACACACACACACACACACACACCACACACATACACACACACACTAAAAGAATATAATAATAGTCGATATTAAAGAATAAAATAAAACAC
>CM060316.1:29812143-29814643 GCA_030674155.1 Stramonita haemastoma
ATGTGTGTGTGTGTGTGTGTGTGTGTGGTGTGTGTGGTGTGTGTGTGTGTGTACGTGTGTCGTGTGTGCGTGCGTGCGTGTTGTGTGTGTGTCTGTGTGTTTCTGTGTATGTCCTTGTCTGTTATGCGCTTTCATGTTGTGTAGTGGATTGTATGCCTTGCTATAGTATACTTCCTTTTTTTTCTCTCCCTTTCCATATCTTTCTCCCCCAGCCCCCCCCCCCCCCCCCCCCCCTCCCGCACTTCCCATCCATTGTGACCTTTACCCCTTAGTTCTCTCTTTTAGGTCTTTTTTTTTGCCTCGAGCCGCTATCGGGCCTGCTGGTATCTAGAATATTTATGCGTTCTATAACTCACATACCACACTCATGTACTTTTGACCTGTGAGGCAGATGGGCAGACAGCTGCACACACATACAGGTGACAAACTTGTCTTGCACAATCAGGATTTTGGTTTAAAAAACTGGTTTTGTTTTGAAATGTTTTGTTTAGTTTTTAAAAAGCATGCTCGAGACGTTTGCTTATATCAACATTACGGTTTATTGTTCTTCGACTTTAAAACCTGTTTGTGTCGTTTTCGTTTAAAGGTCTGTCATTGATTTTTATTTGTTTTTTGTTAAAAATAACTGACAATAATGTTTTCAAAGGACATGTATCTTGATAAGAATTTTTTTTAAGTAGCTGAGGTCTTGCTCTTCTTGTAAGACACAAAACCTTAAAGAGAAAAAAACAACATATCAATGCATTTTACTCTTTGCTTGTATCTGAAAACCTACGAATTAGATATTATGTATTTCTATTGCTGCTTACCCTATACAATGATTTACATTCAGCAGAAACCCACGTCAGTGCTTTTATATAAAAAACATTCTGTTGTTTTGACGTTAACCTTATTTTCTTTTTAGGTCTACAATGTCCATAACTTATAGCCTATAAGGGAGGTTGGTTTGTACACAAAAGGCAGTATTGCAGGTGTCAGGGCAAACATGTCAGCAGAAAAGTTTTACCCCCTACAAATGCCAATATCGTGGTTGTGAGGACGTAGGCTAATAGTTCTCTTGTCAGGAACACATCAAGATACCTGCCATTTGTCTGGTTACCGAAGAAATCTATCCCTGGACCCGTTCACATTCAACCTTTGCTTTCATGTTTCGCGAGAGGAATGTTTTCGGGTTAATGTTTTCACTTTCATATAAGTAAGCCTACTTCCCATAATATGAACACACGCCAGGCAGATGCATAAGAATAGGTGATTTTTTTACGATTGCGAATTGTAGGTCAGCTTCATGACAAAATTTTCTGAGCCGCATCACGCTATTTAAAAGCATGAATATTTATAGAAGATTTTTTTTTCAACAAAAACCTATACTCCGTATTTTCCTATATTTTTTTTTAATGTGAAATAGGCCATACATCTTGTAGGCCGTTAGCTTTTGATAAAGGATTTGAAACTCAGAGATTCTCTGCTACTGGAGAGAAAATTTCTAAACTTCAGATCTAACGGTGTATAGTGCTACCGAATGCTGTACCTTTCCAATGTTTACATTTATATGAAATTGCAAACACAGTTTTCCTGATAGAAAATTATGTAAACCTGCAAAGTTTGGGCCCCAAACTTTCCCCCCCCCCCCCCCCCCATCCATTAGACCTTGAGTGGAGGTCTGGGCCTAGTCTTCCGGATGAGACGATAAACCGAGGTCCTGAGTGCTACACATCGTTATTTAGCGCACGTAAAAGAACCCACGGCAACAAGGAGGATGTCTCTGGCAAAATTCTTTAGAAAAAAGCCACTCTGACAGGGAAACATAATTATAGCGTTGTAGACAGGAAAAAGAAGAAAAAATTAATGGATAGGCGCTGCGCTTGTGGCGATGCGCTCTCCCTGGGGAGAGCAGCCCGAATTTCACGCAGAGGAATCTGCTGTGACATAAAGTGGTATAAAAAATAATAATAAATATGTAATGTGACGACTTTGTTTCATGATTCAAAAGCACACAGATGTAATACATCATCGGGACAAGCGTAAACATTTACTTTGTAGAGTGTTTCATATTTTTTCCAAACCTGCATTTAATTCTTACAAACCAAATGCCACACCCTCCCTCTCACCCCATCCCACCCCCCCCCCCCAAAAAAAAAAATGACTATACCCATCCACTACCAAAGAGAAATGGCTTTTTTTCGGTAAATGTTATATCTGTCTTCCGCAAGGAATTTACACTGAACGTAAGAGAAACAAACAAAAGCAAAGCAAACCAAAATAAATAAGCAAAAAAAAGGACTCTAAACAGCTTGAAAAGAAATGTTACCCATTTCTGTCAACTTAGGATTAAGCTGCTAATCTGCTTCACATAATATTACATAATAAATATTTCAGACAACTTCGTCCCTATCCATACATTTCCACAGACTTAAACTCCAATCCCACCAAGTTTCCTCAAAAAATTTCCTGCGCATATTTATTATTTTTACTCAGAAACGTGTCAGTATATCACCAGCTT
>CM060316.1:29824643-29829643 GCA_030674155.1 Stramonita haemastoma
TTCTTCCAGAAACAAGCAACATGTCAAGAATTTCTCGAGATCGACATGAAACAAACTGACGTACTTGAGAAAAAGATCCAGCAAAATAAAAATCGGTTTGTGGAGATCAAAACACTTGGCATCCTTTTGAAAAGCGAGTTTTCTTTTTTCCTTTTTAGCACTTTTGGATAAAGTGGCTTTCCTAACATTTTCCCCCCAGAGGCTATTTCGCTGTCATAAAGATGAATTCGCTTCCTTTGATTGTGATTTTGCCTTTTCGAGTTTCAAGCTTAGCTTTATGTTTTTGATTTTTGTTGTTGTTGTTTTTCATTCTGTTTAAGATTTCAATTTCCTTAAACAAAACATCGAAAAGCGAGGAGAACAGAACTGTTTAGACGTTAGTATAATTACATTGATGTGAGTTGCTTTAGCTTACAAAACTCTGAGAAGTATTAATGTTTCTTTAATATAAAAACTGATAATGACGACTAACAATCAGGGCTGAGTCATATCAAATGCACTGCAAATTTTAAAAAGTACAAAACAACAACAACAACAACAAATCCAACTAATGGATAATCTTTATATTTCAGAGCATCAAATCATAAGAAAAATGAAATAAACAACAGATACAGGAGACGTAGAGAAAAGGTAAAAAATACTTTGAACAGAACTGAAACAAAATTTGGTGAGCTTAACAAGTAAAGTGAAGGTTTTCAAAATTAGGTAAGAGATGTCCGTGTATGAATGTATTCTAAAGTGTGTGTGTGTGTGTGTGTGTGTGTGTGTGTGTGTGTGTTGTGTGTGTGTGTGTGTGTGTGTGTGTGTGTGTGTGTGTGTGTGTTTATTCTTTTATATAAAGAATAATGCAGTAAGCACTCATATGCTTTTTTTTACATCTAGTCCCCATGTGTATGCAGTTTTGTAAATGTTCAACCCCACACGATGGCTTACTCTTTAGAAAAGCGATATAGATTTTAATGTGAGCGCAAGATGGAAAAAGCACTATGTGCCTTTTTTTTTTATTTTACATGCAGTCCCCCACCCACCCACCCCCCATCCCCCCGCGCACGCGTGTGTGTGCCTGCGGGCGAGTGTGCGTGCGTGCTTGTGTGTATGTATGTGTGTATGTTTGTGTGTGTGTATGTGTGTATGTGTTTATATGTGTGCATGTATATGTACACCTGCATTTAAGTTTTAGCGTGTGTGTAATGGAGTTTAGCACACGCGCATGTCCTAGAATCATTCTCCATGTCACTGAAATCACTGGAAACAAGGTATTAGTGCCAAACACGATCAGTGAAGAACAACGAATGGCTCTTCGCTATACTAACGTTGGCACGAAAAGCAGAGTGTACCATCTGTAACTTTCTAAATCCCCTCTGTCTACAGTCCAGTTCAGGCGACATCGTGACACGTCACCCAGCCATCGAACAATCCCTCGTGGCTCGAGATGCTTAGCACTGCGATTCTAAGAGTAGGCCATTGTGTGCCGGTAGGAACAGTTGACAAGATTTACAAAACTGCATACAAACGGGGACTAGATAATTTAAAAAAAAACAACACACGAGTGCTTGTTCCGTTATCCTCGAAATAAAAGAATAAATAGATGAATAAGTAAAATAAATAAATACATAAATACATAAATAAATGAATAAATAAATAAATGAATAGATAAATCCAACAAACGCTAGCTGTCGAGGAGTATTGGTTTTGAGGTGGGAGGGTGAGGAGGTGGGAGTTTAACCCCCACAACTCCCATTGCGTATTGTTGTCGATAGATTAGGACGGCTAAAAGATGACCCCACTGAATTTGGTAGAGCCAACTGATGGTTCTGCACTGTACACCACTTTTAGTCACGACAGATTTCTCTGCGTGGATTCGGGCTGCTCTTCCCGGCCAGAGCGCGTCGCCACAAGATCAGTGCCACCAATTTGTTTTTGTGTTTGTTTTTTTCCCTGTCCGTATGTGTATAAGTTTCTCTATCAGAGTGGTCTTTGTCTACAGAATTTTTCCAGGGACAACTCTCTTGTTGCCGTTGGTTCTTATACGTGCGCTAAATGCGTGTTACACGCGGAACCTTGGTTTATCGTCTCATCCAAGAGACTAGCCTCTATTCCATCATTCACGGTCTAGTGAATCGGGAAGAAGGGGTGGGTGGGGGAGGGGGGAGTTTCGTGCACCAAGGGGGCTCGAGATACCACACACTTTAAACTCAGACGTTTCGCTTTTTAGGCAAGTGCGTTACCTCTAGACCACCTACCCCGAAGGTCCATCAACTGATGACGGGATAGGTCTGGTGCACTTTCCCCAGCATGACACTCTGGGGATCATTCCCAGTAGGGACTCTGCCTCATTCATCTCATCTGAGAATCAGTGTAACACTCACTGAACAAAACAAAAAAAACACAAAAAAACACTCATGAATGAGAAATGCGTGCGTGATCCCACCGCTACACAATCTACACAATGGTCTACTCTTCCGAGAAGTGGGAAAGGTTTTAACGTGTGTGCGCAAGACCTCAGTTCATAGTCTCATCAGAAGGAGTGGGGTCTGCACTGATGTTGACTCCAGGGAAAATTATCCCCTAGAACCTGATTCGCACCCGGTCAGCAGATTACGAGTGCGAGGCCTAACAGTCTAACCAAGCAGGCTATCCATCCCGTCCCCCAGATCATGAGATATCAAGATTATTTTTTGTGTGCATTTTTCATGGAGCTTCTGTGACCATCAAGTCCTCTTTTGTTGGAGGAATCCATGGTAACAAAAAGCCAGAGGCAGAAAACAAAGCACATATTCTGTTCAAACCTTCAGAAGCCAGAAAATGTTAAGACATCTGTCAAAGCCTACATGAAAGGGTCTGGAGGGACTGAAAGAAAAGACAACAAACCATTCTGCTGAGATCAAAACACTGGCCACCCTTTTGAAGAAAGTATTTTTCTTTACATTTGTTCAAGGAGGTTACTTCGATGTCCATAAAATGAAGTCTTTTTCTTCTTTTCTTTGATCGAAGTTTTGCTGTCTCCATCATTAACCTGGCTGGGTTTTTTTTGTTTTGTTTTGCTGTTTATGTCAATTAGGTCTCACAAAATATTCATTAAAAGACGAATGCACTGTGAAGACAAATACTAATGCAGAGAAGCATAGGCTCGTAATGTACTTCGAAATGATAAATAAAAAGATCAATTAATTAATGAATGATAAATAATGTATTTGTATAGACTGGCTGCAACTGAACGAGATGCTATTGCATTGATTAAAACGACACTTTATCTCAAGACAAGAAACTTTTTCTCAAGATAATGAAACTGAAATAGAGAAAGAAAAGAAGATCAAAGCCAAATAATAAAGTGCAAGAATAGTTACAAGATTCAGTTTGATTAGATTCTTAAAATATCTTTTCAAAAAATTTCAAAATTCAAAATTTTATTTTCAGATGGTACATTGAGTAAGCATCGATTAGCTTTTTTTCATCAGGCCTCTTATTATCTTTCAGGTTATATGTACTTTTGTGTATCTGCACACACACACACACACACACACACACACACACACACACACACACACACACACACACACACACACACACACACACACATACACACACACACACCACATACACCGCCGACTCCGGCGCGCTCGCGTGCGTGCAATCTTACTGTTTATGATTTTTTTTTTCGTGAAGATTTGCTCATATCTGCTAAAGAAACGCCTAAAGCCTCCTCAAGCTTTAGACCAGACTCCAAAGCAGAATATATCATAATCAGCACGACAGCCATCCTCCTCCCCTCCTCTCCTCCTCCTCCTCCCTCTCTCCTCACTCCTCACTCCTCATCATCCTCATCATCATCTCATCATCATCTTCCAATCTTCTTTCATTCTTTTTTTCTTCTCTTCTTTCTTCATTCTTCTTCTTCTTCTTCTTCTTCTCTTCTTCTTCTTCTTCTTCTTCTTCTTCCTTCTTCTTCTTCTTCTTCTTCTTCTTCTTCTTCTTCTTCTTCTTCTTCTTCTTTATGGTGGTAATGGTGGTGGCGTTCTTGCTTTTGTTGTTCTTTTGTTGTTGTTGTTGTTTTTCCTGTTGCTGTTTCTCTTGCTATTACTGTTACTGTCAAGGAAAATTGGTGATAATATTCAACCCTGCGATGATAACGAAAGGGATAGCACGAGCTCAGCTACGTGGCTTTCGAGTCCAATTGAGTTTCCTTCAAGCTGTGTGGCCTGCATGCCGATCCCTCGATATTAAACTGACTGTCCTAGGGCTCGCATAGAACAAACACAAAACAGGACGGTGTGTTTGCACTCTTGGGATTCAGATTCGCGAATCGAAGTCTGAAGTCAATACTGGAATGTAGCTGAAGTTTCTTCGGCTAAAGATGGTAGATGTGACATTACGTCATAGGGCTGGGCTTCTACACACACACTGATCGGGGAAATACTCTGGGAGTTCCAGATTTGTGTAAACGATGTTCTGGAACTGGAATGCTGATAAAGAAGGACGTAAAGTGGATGTGGCGTTACGTCATGGGAACAGTGGGACATGTGATTACCGTGGTGGTTGTGTGTATCTCTTTCCTTGTTCACCGATCTCTGGAGGGTTAGCCTATGTAAACGTGTTATCTATAAAAGCCCTTTGGGTGCTAGTTGAGACAAAAGGCAAGTTCTGATTTTTTTTTCTTGACTGGTTATTTAGTGTTGTTGTGTGTGTGTGTGTTGGTGTGTGTGTGGGTGTGTGTGTGTGTGTGTGTGTGTGTGTGTGTGTGTGTGTGTGTGTGTGGTATGTGTGTGTGTGTATGTGTGTGTGTGTTGTGTGTGTGTCTGTGTTGTGTGTATGTGTCTGTGTTTGTGTGTGTGTGTGTGTGTGTGTGTGTGTGTGTGTTTAGCTGTGCCAACCACAAAAGAATTGAAGGATTCGTAATGGTGTCAACAAAAATCATCACAATAAAAAAAACACCAACATGAAGATTTACAGGGCCTTTTTATGTACACTGTGTTTTCAAGAAACCGATGTTTACTATGTAT
>CM060316.1:29834643-29839643 GCA_030674155.1 Stramonita haemastoma
GCCACACACACAACCACCACACACACCACACACACACACACACACTGAACTAATTTCTAAGCTTTATCATAAAAAATAAAAGCTTTCTATAGCTTCTGTCCATTGTTCAAACCTCCTTTCCATCTACAACCTCCTATCTTCTGTTTCTTTTTCCATCCTTGTCCCTATCTCTTCTCATCGCCTCTCTCTCTCCCTCTCTCTCTCTCTCTCTCTCTCCTCTCTCTCCTCTCTCTCTCTCTCTCTCTCTCCTCTCTCTCTCTCTCTCTCTCTCTCTCTCTCTCTCTCTCTCTCTCTCCCCTCCCTCCCTCCCTCCCTCTATCTCCCTCTCTCTCCCTCCCTCCTCTCTCGCATGTCATATCGATGCTAGCAAGAAGAGAGAGAGAGAAAAATATAAAAAGAAAAACGAAAGTGAAGGTGCCTGTGCCGCTGCAACCACTGCTGTAAAATAACCACATGTTCTCCCAGGGGACTGCAGTCCAAAACTTCACGCAGAGAAAATCATATAAAAACGTCCTAATCATATTTCTCAGATTTGCTTGAAATTAAGCAAAGAGATTGGACAGGGAAAGCAGAAAATAGGCAAGAGAGAGAGAGAGACGGAGGAGGAGGAGGAGTAGAGAGAGAGAGAGAGAGAGAGAGAGAGAGAGAGAGAGAGGAGAGAGGAGAGAGAGAGAGAGAGAGAGAGAAGAGAGAGAGAGAGAAGAGAAGAAGACTTACAGACAGACAGACACAGACAGACAGACAGACAGACAGACAGACAGACAGACAGACAGACAGACAGAGTTAAAGACACAGAGAGACAGAGAGAGAGGGGAGAGGCAGTTTCATCTATAAGTGATCATTGACAAAAACAATCAAATAATATACGTCCCTTTGGATGAAAATATACGGATATCATCCAGTAAACGACAGAAAGAGTCGAGAAGACAGACACAAATATACAAAGTTAGCTCAAAGAACAAAACAAAACAAAACAAAACCAGCAGACAAAACTTAAACAGAAAGATGGATCCGTGGTCTATAGGTAACACATCTACCTAAATTCTAGAAGTCGTACGTTCAATCCTAGTTTGAATCGTAAGTTTCCTTTCCATCCTCAAGACCCTGAGATGTCGTCTGGGTACTAGTATTTTGTTTGACACAATAAACGAGCTGTCGTGTGTAAAAGAACTCACGGTAACAAGAGAGTTTTTCGTGGCAAAATGATAAACGAAAATGTCACTATCGTAGGGAGATCAATAACATTTCAGACAAGAATAAAACTGGGTGGTGCTGCTCTTGTGGCTACGCGCTTTCCCCGAGATGAGCAACTCAAATGTTCATGCAGCAATGTCTGCCATGAATGAAAGTGCTCTACACACACTACCATACGCACACAAACACACAAACACAAACACATACTCACACACCAACACACACATACACACACACCAATCCAATCCAATTAGTTGCACACAACCACAGACACACACACACACACACACACACAACACACACACAACACACAACATCACACACACACCACACACATCACTCACTCACTCACTCACTCACCACTCACTCACCCACTCACTCACTCACACACTCACTCACTCACTCACTCTCCACTCACTCACTACTCACTACACAAACACAAACCCACAGAAGGGTGGACATTGACAGACGAACAGACGTACATACAGACCATTAACCATTAATGAGACAGACATCGTCATTAGAAAAGACAGTAAAATGATCTACCTTTACTGATTTTATGACAAAGTAAATCTTGACTCAGGCGGTGTTTTTTTTCAGGTAAAAGAGAAAAATAATCAATCCATATGGCTCCGAGTAGATATTCATGATGGTAATGTCTGACAGTATGAACAGCATTACAATACTAGAACGACAGATAAAAAGATACCATAGTTATGACGATGATGGTAATGAGGAGGGAAAAAGCAGAGGAATAAAAAATAATTTGTATTTTTGATGATGGAGTGATGACGATGAAAGAAAAAGAGAAGATAGATAGATAGATAGATAGATAGATAGATAGATAGATAGATAGATAGATAGATAGATAGATAGATAGATAGATAGATAGATAGATAGATAGATAGATAGATAGATAGATAGGTTGATAGATAGATAATAGATAGGTATAGATAGATAGATAGATAGATAATAATAATAGATAGATAGATAATAAGTAATAGATAGATAAGATAGATAGATAGATAGATAATAGATAGATAGATAGATAGATAGATAGATAGATAGATAGATAATAATAATAGTAGATAATACGATAGATAGATAGGTGACATAAGATAGATAATAATAGATAGGTAGTAGGCTAAAGATAAACATAATAAGTACTATAATAAACATACATACATACATACATACATACATACATACATACATACATACATACATACATACATACATACATACATACATACATACATACATACATACATACAACAACATACACACATACATAATACAACAGACAGACAGACAGACAGACAGACAGACAAAAAGACAAATACACAGAGACACATAGACGATGAGAGACGAACAGAGACTGACAGAGCCAGCAGAGAGAAGAGATTATTTTTAAAAGGGCAGAAAGAGGGAGTGAGACAGAAGAGGAAGACAGGGAAACATTAGAGAGTGAATAAAAAAGAAATAACTGAGATACCAACAAGGAGAGAGACGGCACCAGAAAGGAGAGCAGACAGACACAGACAGACATACAGTCACACAGACAACTACAATGAATGAAAAATTGGGAAGTTATATTTGTATTTTGTCAGGCGCTTTTAACGGCAGTGCAAGGCCTGTTCGCTCATAACCATGACAGACAACAATAGCTGCAATCTGAGCGTTCAAAGAAGAAAATAATAACGAAACAGTATTCGTGTCTATCAACAAATGGTGATAAGGACAAGCCCAAAAAACCGAACACAATCCCAGAATGAACAAAAGACAGGAACCATCAAGTAACAATTACAATAAAGCACAAAACAAAACAAAATGAAAACAAAACAATGGTATAGATACAAACAAGACTACAGCCTCACAGACTCGAAAAACAAAACCATTAAAAGCTAAGAACAAAACAGAAACAAAAAAAGGAATACCCAACAAAACTTAGCTGTATTATCAAAAGTAAGGCAAACAGACAGACAGATGCACAGAGAGAGAAAGACAGAGAGAGACAGAGAGAGACAAACAGAGAGAGACACAGAGAGAGACAGACACAGAGAGAGACACAGAGAGAGACACAGAGAGAGACACACACAGAGAGAAAGACACAGAGAGGGAGAGAGACAGAGACAGAGAGAGAGATTACCCAGAAACACCAAACAACACCAAACTTACCACGTAGAATTCGTACATGCTGAAGGTTCCATTCCCGTCCAACTCCACCTCCACCAAGATGTAGTCCACATACATGGACCCATTGCCGCCGTACAGCACATTGCTCATGTTGTCTCCTTCCATTCTGCCCAGCTCCATACACCAATACGTCCTCACATACAAAACCTCAGATTTTAAATGTCACACTTTTTTTTCTGCTTGTGTTGTCCTCAGTCAAAACGTAGCCATCTCTGATACTTAAGACTATATTGCTCTCAAGCCTTGTCACAAATTTTGACAAGCCGAAAACTTTTTCTGGTCAGCCAAAAACAATTGTGACTCAATGCTTTCAATGGAAGTGCTATCATATTATCCTTGGGGGGGGGGGGTTGTTGTTTATTAACAAAGTTCTGGCTCTCACACTGCACTGAAAATTTTGAGTTTACAGAATTCTTGGATGTGATTTGTATACACAAGATTTGTACTGTCTTGGGGAAAAACTGAAATGAAAAGTTTCACATGAAACAATCTCCAGAAGACGAACATTAAAAACGAAATCTGTATCAACGAACACTTGTGTTTCTGTCAATCATAGAACAACTGATGGCTAAATTTGACGTCAGCTGAGAGTGTGCTATGACTGTCCGCGCCAAGTCCAGTGTTAGGCTCTCTCTGCTGTCCGTGTTGCCTTTGTGCTACTGGGTTAGCTATGTAGTACATACACCTCTCCTCGCCTTTGCTCTTCCCACACTTTGATGTTGACCGCTGCTGTTTTGTACACAGAGGATAGAAGTCACACCTTCTCTTCTGTAGGGTCGCCTTACTTCTGCTAGACAGGTTATTTAAACGTGTGGTCAAGTATCGTCCTTCGCATTTTGTGTGTTTTTTTTTTTTCTCTATTTTAGGCTTGTTTGATGTCGTTTATTGTTTCTGCACAGAGAAAGCACTGGTGAGGAGAATCGCAGTAGGATTTAAAGTCAAGGGTAACTGTAAAATAAGATATGCAAGTGTATAAAACATTTTTTTTTTAACACAAAGCATAGATTTTTTTTCTTAAAACGTTCTGCTTTAGAATTAAAAAAGCTACATTGCTTGATTTTTTATTTCACTTTATCCAGCCTCAACGCACGTTAACAATTGTGTATGTACATATTTTGTTTTTGTGTGGTTTGATTTAGATATCATCATCCTTTTCATATATTGCGAATCTTTTCTATTCAAACTTTCTGTATTAGCGTAGCCTCAAAAGTATTTCCAATTCTCGAAGTAAGGAAGCTAGAATATGACTGCCTTAATAACAAAGTCCTTGAGAACTAGCCGTGCTTGCTACAACCTCTCATGCAGTGTGTACTTAAGGTCTTAGCGTGATTCCTAGCTGCTTGGCATCAGACAGACTGCATGCATCGTATAAATGATCCCCAGGATGTTCAGCTGAGGAACGCTAACTGGCACCACCACCACCACCACCACCACCATTACCACCACCACTATTTCAACAAAATATTCTGTCGTTAGCAAACGTGTTTCAGATTCAGACATATCCCAGAAGTCGGAATACAGCTACCTTCATGACAGGCAAAAACAGCCACATGCACAAAAAATCTCACCGCTAATAAACCTCACAGCTCTAGCTAAGGAACGAAAAAAAA
>CM060316.1:29842143-29852143 GCA_030674155.1 Stramonita haemastoma
GGTTCAAATCGCAGGTAAAAACAAATGACAAGGTCTGAAGAAAAAACAAAACAAAAGGAAAATATTTCAGCTAAAAGAAAAGCAGTGTAGTGATGTAGAAGAAGGGAGGCTAGCGAAGCAATGCCAAGTTGAAGACAGTGTGTGAAGAAAGTTCAGTGGTTCTAACAGAGGATGTAGAGCAGAGCATAGTAGAGCAGTCTGTCAGTAAGGCATGTAACACTAAAGAAAGTATCCCAAACTTTTAGAGACACAAACTACTATAAATGTGTGTGCGTGTGCGTGTGCGTGTGCTTGTGTGTGTGTGTTGTGTGTGTGTGGGGTGTGTGTGTGTGTGTGTGTGTGTGTGTGTGTGTGTGTGTGTGGTGTGGTGCGTGCGTGTGTGCGTATGTGTGTGTGTTTATGTGTGTGTGTGTTTGTGTGTGTTTATGTGTGTGAGTGTGTGTTTGTTTATGCGTGTGTGTCTTCCAAAATGCATGGATGTATATGTGTGTGCGCAAATATGTCCGTGCGCATATGTGTGTGTGTGTGTGTGTGTGTGTGTGTGTGTGTGTGTGTGTGTGTGTGGTGTGTGTGTGTGTGTGTGTGTGTGTGTGTGTGTGTGTGTGTGTGGTGCATTTATGACAGAGACAGAGACAGAGAGGACAGAAAGATGGACAGACTGACTGACATTTAAGAAATAAATGTTATATATCATTGTGTATTTTAACTTTTCTTCACATTAATGTTAACATTATTATCAGAACTAGTATTTTTTCCTTTGCTAAATCACTTCAAAGTCAGTATTCTCTCTGAGTGAATAAATAAAAATTCTTGTCACTGCATATTCCATGTTTGAGATTTTATTCAAATCAAATCAAAACTTACCTGATACTTATGATCACTTATTTAAAGCAACAACAGCTTCATCGACATGATTGAAAAAAAAAACGCGTTTACAAACTACTCCTAAAAAAATATTCACCAACACATTGCCCACCATTGTTGTCAAACTCACAATTCGTTTTTTTGTTGTTCGTTTTTACGAAAAAAAAACCCACACTTTCAATCAGCCAGATCAATCACTTCAACATTTCACTTCAAACAAATATTCTTTTTTTTTCTTTTTAAAAAGCACACTCAGTTTAAAACAACAAAACATTCACTAGCAATAACATACATTTTTCGTAGAAACACTGATGATGATCATTCCTAATATATCAATTGACTATCAAAAACTCATTTTCCTATGAAAAGATGGTAGAAGTCTCTTTTTTTCTCTCACTCACTATCGTTTTGTCTCTCTTTCTCTCTTGCGGCGCGTGTAGGCGTGAAAAAAAAATAACCACAGAGGAACTGCTGGCTCGCTTGGTCGAGCAGAAGTCGACGATTGTCGTCGCATCTTTGGTGGTGTTGATGCTGGTGCCTACAGCGCGCGAGCCACATTGTGCAGACTCTCTCTCTCTCCTCTCTCTCTCTCTCTTTTCTCTCTCTCTCTCTCTCTCTCTCTCTCTCTCTCTCTCTCTCTCTCTCTCTCTCTCCTCTCTCTCTGTTCTCTCTCTCCTTCTCTCTCTGTCTCTTCTCTCTCTTCTGTCTCTCTCTGTCTGTCTCTCTGTCTGTCTGTCTCTGTCTGTCTGTCTCTGCTGTCTGTCTCTGTCTGTCTGTCTGTCTTCTGTCTGTCTGTCTGTCTGTCTGTCTCTCTCTCTCTCTCTCTCTCTCTCTCTCTCTCTCTCCTCTCTCTCTCTCTCTCTCTCTCTCTCTCTCTCTCTCTCTGCTTGTTGTCTGTGTCTATCTATCTGTCTGTGTGTGTGTGTGTGTCTGTCTGTTTGTCTTTCTGTCTGTCTATTTCTCTCTCTTTCTCTCTCACACACACATACACACACGTAGGCACGCACGCACGCACACACAAGCACACACGCGCGCGAGCACACACACACACACACACACACACACACACACATACACACACGAACACACACACACACACACACACACACACACACACAGACACACACACACACACACACACACACACGCACGCACGCACCACCACACACACACATATGAGATGTTTTACGAGATATCGTCATCCACAATCTTCTGTATCCCTATCTGCTAGCCGTTTCATCCCAATAGCTTACAGGGTTATTTCCACGTCCTTCAACTTTGGGAGTCAATGTTCAATTCCCAGGCATTAGCTTTGTATCGTCATCCACAATCTTCAGTGATCATTTATTGGTGTACAATCTTTTTTTATATCGCTATTGAACAGTCCAGTTGGTTCCTTACTATGATTATTGCGGACTTTAAAGACACTCTGTTTTAGTAGAATAGTTTCCCATTTCTTGGTTATTGTTTGACATACGGTTTTTACTGTTCTTATGTTAGATCTGATTACCAATGTGAGTTTTGGGGTCGTTATTCAATCTGAAATTTTGTTATTGTTGTTGCCTTTTGTACTTAAATATCATTCAGTAAATGCATTTTGTAGCATCCATAGTAGATCAGTCATCTGATTTCAATTTATTTGTCATCCCGTATTCAAAATATGTGGGCATCCACCTCTACACAATGGTCCAGACTCCACCCTTCCCCTCACTCCCCTTTTTGTTCGTCTAATATCACAATTTGTGAAGAGACTGAATGAATCGAACACATGCACACACACTTTCTTCTTCTTCTTCTTCTTCTTCTTCTTCTTCTTCTTCTTCTTCTTCTTCTTCTTCTTCTTCTTCTTCTTCTTTTCTTCTTCTTCTTCTTCTTTTCTTCTTTTCATTCTTCTTCTCTTCTTCTTCTTCTTCTTCTTCTCTTCTTCTCTTCGTCTTCTTCTTCTTCTTCTTCTTCTCCTCTTCTCTTCTTCTTCTTCTCTCCTTCTTCTTCTTCTTCTTCTTCTTCTTCTTCTTCTTCTTCTTCTTCTTCTTCTTCTCTTCTTCTTTTCTTCATTCTTCTTCGCAATTCTTCTTCGCAATTCTTCTTCGCAATCTTCAAATTCCTGCTTCTTCGCAATTCTTCATTCTTTTTCTTCTTCTTCTTCTTCTTCTTCTCTTCATTCTTCTTCTTCTTCTTTCTTCTCTCTCTCTTCTTCTTCTTCTTCTTCTCTTCTTCTTCTTCTTCTTTTCTGTCATGTCTTTGACAACCGTCCCCAAATGGCAAGCAAACAAAAGAAATTCCGCCGTACTCAGATATTTTTTGGGCCCATAGGCCTGTATAGATCAAAACTAATGCATTATCTATATCGTCTGTATCTCTGTGCTAGCCGTTTCATCCCAAGCTAAAAGGGTTATTTCCATGTCCTTCAACTTTGGGAGTCAATGTTCAATTCCCATGCATTGGCGTTGCCTCTGCCTTTCATGTGATAGAAGAAACCAGGGCTCTGATGTCTGGCGTCTGTTCGCATTCTGTGCTATTGCCTTATCCTCTGATGATATCCGATGTAGGAAAGATGAACCTTGTCACACAGCTGTTTTCATTCATGTTGCCGTTTGTTTATTCCTGTTGCTTAGAGTCCAGCTCACCGTGAGGGTCTGTCCGGGTTCTACCACAAATCGGGGTTTTGCTGCAAACCTCTTTGTGTTTAGTAGTACAACGGCTGGAGTTTGGTTTGGGAAATTTAAACATATCTGAGATGTTTGAGTCCGAATTCTTGTTGAAATGTTGGTTTGGTGGGATTTGTGTTTTCCTCTTAAGAGTTGGTTCCGATATTGGCTTTTACTCTATGTACCCAATTTCTTTGCTAATTCTTCGAGTGGGTCTATAATTAATCCTCAAAATTTAGAATCGTTACTATGCGCATGATATTCTTATGCACCGCAAGAAATACCGTCTTTTTTTAAAAAATCTATTTGTTTGTTTGTGTGCTAGCCTGCTGGTTTGTGTGTTTATTTGTTTTGTAAGTGTGTGTTTTATTTCTCCTGATGATGATTTGTTCATCTTGTTTGCTGATTGTATTTCTGTCTTGCCTTTTTTCATTTTTGTTTCTTCTATGACTTCTTCTTTTTCATTTCCTGATTTTTGGATGAGTAGAACAGTAAAGAAACATTACATTTCTTTTTTTTTTTAACTGATCTTATTTTCACAGCTTATCTATTCAATGTGCATGAATTTGGGGAAATGTCTTTTTTTTTAGGTAGCGCCCTGATATGGCCTATCTAGATGGCGGGGCTATAAACAACATGATTGGATTGGATTGTCGATTATTTCATTATCTGTGAATGTTATGCTGTTATCACTCTCTTAAGGTTTTTTTTATACACTCTTCTTCTCTGGTCGTTATAGGGAGAATTAGCTGCTATCTAAATGTTGATGCTGTACTTGAGCACACTACAATCCACTAGCTTGGTGCTGCTATGCTGAATATGTACTTCATGTGTATTGTTCCATGCATTAATAAACGAATAAACGCTATCTAAATTAAAAAATCTTCGTCTATCTTTTGTAGCAGAGTAGTCAGCCAGGCACATGATATAGTTAACTGAATATGCCAAGCATGCATCCTGTGACCTTGAGAGGTCTGTACTTCGCCTAGTTGACCTTGCCCAAAACAGTTTGCCTAAGGCTACACTCCATTTTTAGCTTCCGAGTCAAGTAACAGTTTCTTTATAAATTGCTAGTTCGAAAAAATTCTGCTGATTTTCATAGATTTTTTTTAATACCAAAAATGCATTGTGTTTATGGTTTTAAGAAGCGAGTGCAGCGAAATCAGGTAGTTACGAGAAAATTAGAAATGGTCATCAAATGAAGATTACTTGTGTTTTACAGCGTTTTGACACCCACACATGCTTATTGTGCTTAAGGAGGCTAGCAGACGACCAAGACCTGAGGGGTACAGTGTTTACTGAAAAATAATACAAACATATAAAAATTTTAGCAAAATCACGTGAATTTGAGTTCGATGTAGGTCTTTCACAAAGAGTGTTATGTTTTTATGGACGCCTCCTCAACGTGCAGATTGAATGTAAGTATGATGTAGGAAAACACAGGGAAAAGTGGCCCAAAGTACTGGTGGTGTGTAGCCTAAAAGCTTCAGTGCTCGGTCCCATTCATTCTTCAGAGATGTAAGTGAAAATTCAGTCAATCTGTCTCTTTCAGTATTAAAATGAAAAAGTAATTCAAAAACATCAAAAACAACTTTAAAGTCGGAATGTGTCGGCTAAGACCAGCGAAACAGACTGGACATTCTGCAGAGCTACAAGCACAGGAGAGAAAAAAAACCCAAAAAGACCAGACACTATATCAATACTGAAAGAGACAGATTGACTGAATTTCACGCAGAGAAATCTGCTGTGACATTAAGTGGTATAAAATAAAATAAAATAAATCTATGTCCCACCCAGTAAGGCAACGCAAAGAAAAAAAACATACAAAATAACAAAGAAAATAAGGACAAAATATGATATGTGATAACAATGTGTCCGGGATCCAAGCTGCTGGCAAAGGCATGGGTTTGTCCTCTCTAACCTGTGCCAAGAATGATAGCATCATTCCCCGAGCATTATGAGAAATATGCTGATGTTATGAGTTAGTTCAGCACTGGTCGATTTTTCTTTTAGGAGAAATATGTTGATATTATGAGTTTGTTTAGCACTACTCGATTTTTCTTTGATGAGAAATCTGTCAATATTATGAGTTAGCTTAGCACTGCTCGGTTTTACTTTTATAAGAAATGGTAATGTTACAGTTACTTAAACACTGCTTGATTTGTCTGTCTAGAACAAGTGAACTGAAAAAAACAACAGCAAGACGATCAAGACAACACGAACAAATAACATCGTAGATTTTTTTTAAATTTCGAAACTACGCAGTAAATGATGTGTCTGTATTCTTCGTGCCGTAGAGTATGAATATGCCCTTTGTCTCCTTCCAAACTAGCCCTTTCACACGATGATCATCCTAGTCAAGATCAACCTTTTAATGAAGAAAACCTATGAAGCACTCGGTGTTCTGGAATTGTGATAAACAAAAGGAAGAATTTTTGGAGGGGGTGTTGGGTGTTTTCCAGCTGAACACACTGGGGAATCTCTCAAACTATACATTTTGGCTCACTTCTCACACCTGGGAATCACTGGTAGGAGACGAGAGATACGCACTGTATAGAATGCTTGCGTGCATGGTTGTGTTCAAGTACCTCGCCAAATAGGCAGCCATACCCTGACTTCATACATACACACACAGATACGCGCGAGCGCGCCGCGCCGCACGCACGTACGCATGCATGCACACACACACTACTACATGACTTCAGAATTGAAACAAAAGGAGCTGTGTGTGTGTGTGTGTGTGTGTGTGTGTGTGTGTGTGTGTGTGTGTGTGTGTGTGTGTGTGTGTGTGTGGTGCCCTCGGGCGTTTAAGTGTTTCTGTGTGCTTGCATGCAAGTGCGTGCATGCGCTCGAGAGAGAGGAGGAGAGAGAGAGAGAGAGAGAGAGAGAGAGAGAGAGAGAGAGAGAGAGAGAGAGAGAGAGAGAGAGAGAGAGAGAGAGAGAGAGAGAGAGAGAGAAGAGGGAAATGGGGTTGAAAATCAAAGATACTGTAGTGTGGAACAGCCTTAGGCCCAATGCATTTCAAAGGACAATAGTGGAAAGGAGATAAAATGAAACAGAGCTTTGTTGCAAACTTAAAACAAACTTTGCCATGTAAACACAAATGTCCATGCTGGTCTAGAAGGATAAGTTCTGTTTCAGACAGAAAAAGCTTCAAGGCAGAATACAGCTTATGAAGTGTGTGTGTGTGTGTGTGTGTGTGTGTGTGTGTGTGTGTGTGTGTGTGTGTGTGTGTGGTGTGTGTGTGCTGTGTGTGTGCTGCATGCTTGTGTGTGTGGTGTGTGTGTGTGTGTGTGTGTGTGTGTGTGTGTGTGTGTGTGTGTGTTGTGTGTGTTGGTGCTGTGTGTGTGTATGCTTGTGTGTGTGTGTGTGTGTGTGTGTGTGTGTGTGTGTGTGTTGTGTGTGTGTGTGTGTGTGTGTGTGTGGTGTGTGTGTGTGTGTGTTGTGTGTGTGTGTGTGTGTGGTGTGTGTGTGTGTGTGTGTGTTTGTATGCGTAATGTGTGTGTATGTTGTTTGTATGTGAGTGAGTGTGTGTTTCTCTGTCTGTTATTTGTGTCTATGTGTGTCCGTGTGTGTCTGTGTGTGTCTTTGTATGTAAGTGTGAGTGTGTGTATGTGCGGTGTGTTAGCGCGCATGCGTGCGTGAGAGACATACACACAAACAGAAGACAGACAGACAGGCAAGTAGGCAGACAGGCAGCTGACAGGAAAAAAGCCTTTAGACAGAAAAAGCAAAAGATAATGTATTTTAGCCTGCATGCACCTTTCCTTTTCGTTCATTTTTTTAAAAAACACAGCAAAGAAGGAAAAAAAAACAGAACAAAGTATAAAGAAATTTTACGATAGTTTCACAAACGGCTAAACCATCTCATGCGTGGAACAAATCAAATCATCGATAAAACTTTTCTTTTCTCTCGATCTATAGAATAAACACAATCACGTCCTGAAAAAATCAAATAGGCAATGCAATTTTAGCATAAAGACCTCTTGGGTTTCCCCAGTCGATTTCAATATCGCTCATTTGCGGGCCACAATCATACACGATTTTTTTTTTCTTGCATAAAGTTCAGGCTGCTGGCTTATTCACGACTGGGCGAGTCGCTACAATAAGTGTACACGTCTCCTGCATAGTTTGGTTGTTTTTTTTTCTGGCGGAATTTGTCAAAGACAAAATTCACTTGTTGCCATGGACTGTCTTTTTTTTTTTTTAGATTTAGCTCAGGACAAAATCTTTGTCCAGTGTTTGGGGTAAGGTAAGTGCTAAGGTATACATAAAAACTATAGTGATGCTATGCCCTAAAATGTTATACTGGGGTTGTCTTCAGCCGAAGCAAGGTTTTAGCGTAAATGTCTATAAGTCTTTAAACAGAGAGAAATAATCTCTCAAATTTTAGTATGGCTTCATATATATGGCACGATATTGTAAACGGCCATACGGTGGATCGGTGGTCTTAAGGTAACACACCTGCCTAGAAAGCAAAAAGTCCAGGTCGGGAGTGTGCGGTGGTTCGAACCCTGTTTGGGCCCAAATCTCCCCCCCCCCCTATCCATTAGACCACAAGTGTGAGGGGGGGGGTCTGGGTGCCAGTTTTTTGGATGAGACAATAAACTGAGGACCCGTGCGTTACATAAAATTATTTTACGCAGTAAAAGAACCTACGGCAACAACAGAATTATCCCTGGCAAAATTCTGTAGATAAAAACCACTCTGATAGGGAAAACAAATATAGTTGCAGACAGGAAAGAAGAAAAATGATGGGTGTCTCTGCTTTTGTGGCGACGCGCTATTTTCCGGGAAGAGCAAACCGAATTTCACGCAGAGAAATCTGCGTGACTTAAAATGATGTAAAAATTAATGTAAAACGTCAATGTACATTCTCATTCAGTGTTTAGCATGTGTGAAGAGGGAGTCAGAGGGCATATCATTCTGGGTAACTCCAAGAGTGTTAAGCTGGAAATGCCCAACAGGACGGTTCATGGATTGAATCTGTACTGCATTTAAGACATATCCACTGCTTAATCAAAATACTAAGTATCCCGAAGTCGGAATGCGGCTACCTAACGCGTGTGTGTTGTATGTATTGTATGTGGTGTGTGTGGAGAGAGAGGAGAGAGAGGAGAGAGAGAGAGAAGAGAAGAGAGAGAAGGGAGAGGAGAGAGAGGAGAGAGAAGAGAAGAGAGAGGAGGAAGATGAGAGAGGAGAGGATGAGAGAGAGAACGTCGCATATGCATAAAATCTCACCATTGGTGAACCTCGGAGCTCTAACCGAGAAACGGGTAAAAAAAAAAATACGCAGCAGACACGTCAGCACTCGAGATTTAAAAGATTCGGAAAATAAAAATTACTCTGTACGCCAGTAGAATTCAAACACCGCTTGCTACATTACTTCAGTGCTGACATTCCATTCCTCCAGCCAACCATAGCTAAAAAAAATAATTTAAAAAATTCACAGGGACAACCTGAAACTAAACACAGCCGAAAGAATCAGGAAGGTAGCAGCCGTGAGAGGCAGATAAGTCCAAACGCATGTATCTCCTTTTAAATTGCACAGAGCTTATCTACAGGGCATCCATCAGCACACAGTCTGCCTGCCAGCCTCCCCTGACGTCTGCTACCATTAACTAGGGGCTGGGTAGAGTATACCCGACACCACACGGCACGCAACACAGACATACACACACACACGGAGATACATACACATAGATACACACACACGACACACACGAACACAACACACACACACACGCACGCACGCACGCAAGCACACACGCAAACACGCACGCACGCATGCACGCACACACACACGCACACACACACACGCAGCACGCACGCACACACACACGCAACACACACACACGCACGCACGCACGCACGCACGCACACACACACACACACACAACAAAGCAAGCACTGTAAGCCCATCTGCTGACCGTATTTAACAATAATGGTACTTAAACGCACAAATGGAAGGAGGGTAAAAGTAGCTTCCTGTGTTAAAAACAACAACAAAAAGAAAACGAAGTCCGCTAGTGTTTGCAGGTAGCAGTTGCCAGCATAGAACTAACAGCACTACGAGCACACTAACCTAGAGAGCAGCTCTATTACATAACACCTGCTGACAAGCTGTTAAGTTTCATATTCTGTGTCTTATTTAACAATCAATGGTACTTCTCAGAACGCCAACAATCAAAAGTTATTCCTATCATCAACAAGCAAAAAATCTGCTTGTCATGTTTTTATAGAGGTCTCTGAGAGAACAAGCACTGACAGCCATCTCTTACCTCCATCAAGTGTTATTTATACCACTGTAGTCGAATCCTCTCATCAAAGTGTTTTCTTATTTTCGTTTCTGCTATACTACGAGACCAATGAAACTTTCGAACTGCAACTAATTTTGCTCATACCATGAAAGCTAAAATTCCTGATCTTAAGGTAGCGCTGGTAATGTCGATGTGTCCTGCAACTCTCCGAAACGCTGTTTACATTAC
>CM060316.1:29857143-29869643 GCA_030674155.1 Stramonita haemastoma
TCAGCTTTAGTTTCTGTCTCTTATGCCAGTCTGGCACGGTTATGCTGTTCTCCAGATACCTTAATTTCCATTCTCTGTATGTATAAAGATATATAATAACTATATGTGTTGACGGTTTAGTTTTTCAAGCAAAGCATCCCCGCGTTCAGGCTATTCCATACGTGCTTGAATGCATCTGCCGAGAAACCACAAAGCTGACATTCTACTAATTCTAAATCTTACTGCGCTTGCGAAATATTAGAAGCATACTTTGAGTGCTTATACAAACTACAAAACATGATTCGTTTTAATTTAAACATAAACCGCACTTGATTTTGAACTGGTGGGCCTGTGTACAGGTGGATCGGTGGTTTACAGGTAATGCACCTACCTAGAAAGGGAAAAGTCCGGGTTCGAGGTATGTGGTGATTTTATCCCTGTTTGGGCCAGAAACTTTTCCCCCCTTCCACTAGGTCGTGAGTGGTGGTCTGGGTGCTAGTCTTTCGGATGAGATTATAAACCGAGGTCTTGTGTGTTGCACATAATTATTTAGCGCACGTAAAAGAACCCACAGCCGCAAGGAAGCTGTCCCTGGCAAAACTCTGTAGAAAAAGCCACTCTAATAGGAAAACAAATACAGTTGCAGACAGGAAAAGAAAAAAATGGGTGGTGCTGCTCTTGTGGCGACGCACTCTACCCGGGGAGAGCAGCCCGAATTTCACGGAGAAAAATATGCCGTGATTTACAGTGATATTTACTACAAAACAATACAACACAACACAAAACAATACAATATAAACAATCAACACAATACAATACAACACAGACAATACAATACACAATACAACACATACATACAATGCAACACAGTACAATAGGATATAATGTGATATAATACACAAAACTGAGTAAAGGCGCTGGGATGTCTGCCTATAGGTATAACCTGGCTTTCTTCACATTCACCTTCACCTGTCCCGTAGTCCTGTGGACCGTGGGGGAACAACTGAAGATTCTGCAACCAGTTTCCTCCACTCTGACTTTGGAAACTTCAAAAAATGAGAATATTCTTCCTGAACCAACAACGAGCTGGGAAGATGTCAATCCTGTATTCTGATGCCATGAGGAGGGGGGAAGTCCTTACACTTAATCCACGCGGCTTAGCACACTACACAGACAAAACGACAACTGCGAGGCGAGGGGGACTCTGCATATTGACACGAGTGCACCTAGACATGGACATCTCTACTCGTTTCACCCAACACAAACACAGTTGAGTGAGTGCGGGGGAGAGGGGGGGGGGGAGGGGGAGTAATTTGCAAGTGATGTCCCGGAGACACAAAATGCCCAGAAGAAGTGGAGAGAGACACCAGGGAATCGCCACACTGATCAGTCAGCCGTCAGTCACGGAGACAAAAATCACTGTGCTTTCTCCACAGCCAGGCCTAGAGTGCCAGCCCCGGTCATCCATAATCTGAAGCAACACTTTTTCTTTTATACTGCCCCAGAGTAGTTTAGTTCAGTGGTCAAAGTGTTATGTTCATGATCTTTAGGGGGCATAGGTTTGAGGACTCTTATACTGCTGACCCTTTTTTTGAAATATGGAATCTTTCACTGTTAGGTAACGCTGGTTTTGAATTTATTTTCCGTTTCAGTATATACTATTTTCTAGAGAAAACAGGAAAAAACTATCAAAACCATATATGAAGACTCTGAAGACCCACAGCAGTACCTACACTGTTAGACATAGCTATTTGTCATAGAGTCAAAACCACATAATTATTTATAATAATAAATAATGTGACTCTCCACCACGAAATGAGTCGCTTAGCACATAATCAACTTTTCCGCTAGGAGCCATTAAAGGCAGGTGGGGGTGAGTTCGTCGATTTTGATATTTCCATTGGTTATAAAACTATAGCACATATTCTACCTTGTAGTGAAATATCAAGGCATAATTCTGTTTCCTTTTGTCTTTAAACGTGCTGTGAAAATAGCGAAGCCCTCATTCTGACCATCTATTAGGATGCTAAACTTGTCAATTTCTCATTTTGACATTTCCTTCAGTCTATCATTTCAATTTGTAATAACTTTTGATAGAATTTTTCGATTTTCAGTCTGTTTTTTGTGTGTGTTGTATAGCCATTCTATTAAACAATTGAAGAAGGGGAAGTCCCCTGGAATCGATAACATCCCAGCTGAACTCATAAAAAATGGAGGGAATGAAGCAGCAAAGCGATTCACAGATCTTTGTCAGAAGATCCACGATACCAAAAAATGGCCAAAAGAATGGACACAGTCTCTTGTAATACCCCTGCCAAAGAAAGGAAACCTCAAGCAATGTCAGAACTACAGAACCATCAGTCTCATAAGCCATCCTAGCAAGATCATGCTGCAGGTAGTCCTCAACAGACTGAAAAAACAAGCAGAAAAACTCCTGGCAGAAGAACAAGCGGGCTTTAGACCAAAACGCAGCACAATGGAACAAATTTTCAACCTGAGAATTCTGATAGAAAAGCATCTCCAACACCAAAAAGACTTGTACCACAATTTTATAGACTTCAAAAAGGCCTTTGACAGGGTATGGCATGACGGCCTCTGGCAAGTACTCAGGCACTTCAACATTGACAACTGCCTAATTGAAGTCATCAAGGCTCTGTATGAGAATGCAAGAAGTGCAGTTTTCATGAACAATCACGTGGGCGAGTTCTTCAAGACCACGGTTGGAGTCCGCCAGGGCTGCCTTCTCTCACCTGTACTCTTCAACCTCTTCCTCGAAAACATCATGACAGAGACACTGCAAAACCACCACACTTCCATCTCCATTGGTGGAAGACCCCTTTGCAACCTCAGATTTGCAGATGATATTGACCTCATGGGCAGCAGCAAACAAGAACTGCAAATCCTCACAGACAGTCTAACAGATCGAGCGAGCGCATACGGCATGGAGGTCAGTACAGAGAAATCGAAGATCATGGTCAACAGCGCGAGTAATGACAGCACGGAAATAAAGATGAATGGAGAAATATTGGAAGAGGTGAGCCAATTCAAATACTTAGGCTCCATCCTAACAAAAGATGGCACATCAAACAATGAAGTGAAAGCTCGCATTGCAACAGCAACATCTGCTCTAGTCAGACTCCAGAGGATCATCAGAAGCAACAACATCAGCTTCTGCACCAAATACCACCTCTACAAATCCCTCGTGATATCTATCCTCCTATATGGCTGTGAATCATGGACTCTGACAGCAGAGTTAGAGAGAAGAATCCAGGCATTCGAGAACAAGTGCCACAGAAGACTCCTCAAAATATCATACAAAGAACACAAGACCAATAACTATGTGAAAGAAGAAATCAAAAAGCGTGTGGGCCCCCAAGAGCCTTTGCTCTCCACCATAAAGAGGAGAAAGCTGATGTGGTTTGGTCACACCACAAGACACAACACCCTAGCAAAAACCATCTTGCAAGGAACAGTCGAGGGCAAGAGAAGAAGAGGCCGCCAAAAGAAATCATGGGTTGACAACATCAAAGACTGGACTGCCCAACCCCTGCGATGCCTCCTACTAGCCACACAGGATCGTGAAGCATGGAAAATATCTCCGTTGCGTCTTCTCTCATGTCCCCCCTACGTCCTTTGGGACATGGGACTGAGTGAGTGAGTGAGTGAGTGATAGCCATTCTATTGCAAATTAATAGCATGTCAATAGCTAAGAATTGACCTCTGGTGCAACGCGACTCCTTATATGGTGGAGCGTCACCATTGTTTTGTTGTCGGTTTCTTTTTATCAAATTAATCAGACCGGCACAACCAGTCAAAATCCATGACCTAAGCACATACAACCGAAAAACGTTTCTAACCTTCTTTCCATCCTGCCAACGACCATTTAGTTTACCATTCTTAACAGTGAAGCTTAATTGATCAAGATGACTGCCGTGTTCACTGTCTGAAGATACTGGTACTTGAGATCTCTTTACATCAGACCTCGTTAATGTCACAGGTAACCCAGTTTGCTATGAAAGTTGATCTAGCGTGAATGTGCGGTCAAAGCAGAGTCTACTGAAAAGCACATCAAGCTCAGAAGTAATAAAGCTCTACGAAACAGTCTGTGTACATTTTCATTTTTTTTTATTCGAATCCCAGACAGGTAAACATATAAGCAGACGAGCTAAAATAATCAACAGACAGTCAGGCACAGAGATAGAATAATCAACAGACATACAGACAGGCACAGAGATAAAATAATCGATAGACAGACAGGCAGGAACAGAGATACAATAATCGATAGACAAACAAACAGGCACAGAGATAGAATAATCGATAGACAAACAGGCACAGGGATAGAATAATCGACGGACAGGCAGGCAGGCACAGAGATAGAATAATCAGGCACAGAGATAGAGTAATCGCTAGACAGACACAGAGATAGAGTAATCGATAGACAGACAGGCACAAAGAATAATCGATAGACAGACAGTCAGGCACAGAGATAGAATAATCGACAGACAGACAGACAGGCACAGAGATAGAATAATCGATAGACAGACAGGCAGATACAGGGATAGAATAATCGACAGATAAACAGACAGGCACAGAGATAGAATAATCGACAGACAGACAGACAGGCAAGCACAAGGATAGAATAATCGACAGATAAACAGACAGGCATGCACAGAGATAGAACAATCGACAGACAGACGGGCAGGCACAGGGATAGAATAATCGACAGACAGACAGGCAGGCACAGACATAAAATATTCGACAGACTATCAGGCACAGAGATAGAATAATCGATAGACAGACAGGCAGATACAGGGATATATTAATCGACAGATAAACAGTCAGGCACAGAGATAGAATATTTGATAGACAGGCAGGCACAGAGACAGAATAATCGATAGACAGACAGGCAGGCACAGAGATAGAATAATCGACAGACAGACTATCAGGCACACAGAGACAGACGGACAAGTGTAGGGTTAGACAGGAAGCCAATGAAGCAAACTGGCCGACATAAAAGGGAGGGCTCTTCTCCAATTAGCAGGAATGTGCTCACACATAAAACTCCACCACCTCCCTCCAAACGCTGCCACACCCTGTCTGAGGCAGGAATGATCAATGGACAGGATACAGGACACTTCCCGGTGGAGAAAATTCAGCAACTGCCGAACAAACACAAAAGACAAATGAAAGCTCTAAAGGCTCTTTGAAATATCTAGACTTACATACATAGCTTTCGAAATCCTCTGAAGTCGGAGTATAGTTGCCTACATGGCGCAGTACATGAACAATAGCCATACGCATAAATTTCTTATCTAGGGTATACTCACTGTCTCTCAGTTAATTCCGAGGTGTGATGAGTAAGACAGAGTACATATCCGAGGTGACCTTATGAGTGTTAATCTGGGGAACATCTAACAACAACAACAAAAGCAATAACAACAATATCGACAACAGCAAGATGTGTAAGCACAAGGTAAACAAGAGTATTTTTCCTCCAGCCTACAATCTTTTTCTGTGATTTTGATTCCCCCAAAAAAGTATTTTCAGGGTGTTAATCAAGATGTTGGATGCTTTCAGGAATTGAGATTGATTTGCAAATTGTCGTTCAAATTCATTGTCGTTATTTTTTAGTTCATGCGGTTGACAACACGGCTGATTGCAAAGAGCAGAAGTAATAGAACTGATTTCATTCTTGCCATTTAGTGGAAACTTAGATAGACTGACAGATAGACAGACAGAGACAGACTGATAGGAAGACACACAAAAGGGAAAAAACACGTACACACATAATATTATACTCCTCAGCATATATACACTTGCGCCCGCGCGTACGTACACATATACACACATGCATATAAGCACACATACCACACACAAGTGTGCATTTACACTCACATACACACGTACACACACACATACACACACACTCACTCACTCACGCTCTGACTGACTCACTGACTCACTCACTCTCCCCAAAAGTCCTTCGGATGAGACTTTAAACCGAGGCCCCGTGTGCGAACGCACGCAGAACATCTTGCGCACACGTTAAATCCTGTTCCGCTTTTCGTAAGAGTAGGCCATCGTGTGCCGGTGGGAACAGATGACAATATTTACAAAAACTGCATACACACGGGACCGGATGAAAAAAAGCACATGATTGCTTATTCTGTTATCCTCGATATAAAAGAATAAATAAATAAATAAATAAACATTGACAGGTATGTAAGCAGACATAACAAATCTTCTACACACACACACACACACACACACACCACACACACACACACACACACACACTCCCTCACTCTCTCCCTCACTCACTCGCTCACTCACTCACTCGCTCACTCACTCAGTCGCTCACTCACTCACTCGCTCACTCACTCACACTGACAAGTATGTAAACAGACAAGAACAAATCCTCTGCACTGAGTCCACCCCCCTGGAACCTCCAGCAACGCCTCAGGACTGGACAGAAAATGGGTAACACGATCTATCTTCCAGCAGAAAAAGACAAGACTGTCACAAACACCCAGACTAATAACAATCCTGGGGACCCCTGAGACTACCTACCTACGCTCATAGACACAGACACCTGTCCCACGGATGAAAATCACTTCATTTGTTATGCAGTCAAGGCAGAAGAAGAAGAAGAAAAAAAAAACACATAAAATCTCATCTACTTATAATCTTAGACAGAAAACTGATAAAGCCCGACTTTCCATTTGTCTTGGGGATTTTCTGTTTTTGTTTTATTTTCTTTTTTTTCTTTTTTTTTTTGGCTAGCAGCAACTACTTTTGGGTGATTAGGATCAGGATAGATGATTATACAAGTGACTTAAAATGAAAGTGACAGGTGCTTTTTACTGAATGGTGATGGCAAGGAAGATACTGTTCTTTTCAGTTTATTTGTTTTTGTAATGTTTTTCACTTTAATGATGAACTACTTATACTGGTGATATATGCATTGGTTATGCTGGTGATATATTCTGTTAGATGTGTTTAAATATTCATTGTGTTATAATTTTGCTTTGTTACTCTTAACCATTACTGGTTTCTGTGTCGCGCGCTTGTGTGTGTGTGGTGTGTGTGTGTGTGTGTGTGTGTGTGTGTGTGTGTGTGTGTGTGTGTGTGTGTGTGTGTGTGTGTGTGTGTGTGTGTGTGTGTTGAGACATTAAAGTATTCTTGAGTCTTGAGTTGTAAGTTAGTTTTTGGGGGGTTGAGACATTGATCAAATAAATGCCAGTTGTAAGTTTTAACTCAAACCCAGGAAGACTTATAACATAAAAACACCATACACTTTGTTACTCTAAGGTTATTATTCAAACGGACGTATCAATACATGAGTAGAGGCATTATAAGATAAAGGCCAACTAATACCAAAATTAGCACATACAAAAAAAATTGAGTATGATTTTACAAAATCTTGGGTTTTTCTTGCTGCGTTTTGTTAACTACTGACAAGAATTATAGCAATGTATGTGAAAAAGAAAGCAATTTCTTCCTTTTTTTTAAATTCCTCTCTTTTATCAGCCAAAGATGGCAAGTTGTCTGTGTGTTTTGTTTTTTTTTTCTTTTACTTTTTCAGCTTATATGTAAGGTAAAGTTTTTGTTTATCATGATTTTTTTTTACTTTGAACTCGTTTCCAGCAATCTAAGCTGTCTTTCAGGTGTACTGCAGTCGTCTTCACGATGGTTTTTGCCAAGCGACAGGGGTGGAAGACCCCATATGTAAAAGAATTGACCTCCTGAGAGTGTTTGATTCCCCACTGACATGTTTGTTCGAGGGGTTATTTTACCATGAATTGACCATGAGTGCTGATTCCACTGCCAGCGGTGTCCTTAAAAAAAACAACAACTAGAAACGGGGTTCTTGGTTGCAAACGCACACGAAGCATCTTGTGCACACGTTAAAGCCCCATCTAGCTTCAGTGAACGGGTAGGCCATCTGTGACATTAGGGTGGATGACACAAACATGGGATCTGCCATGTGTGATTGACCTATGACAAACTGCCGGAAACCTCCACACCAGTGCCTCAATGACTCAAAGAAATTAGTAGGAGAGAAGCCAGTCAGTCATTGTAATGTAGGGCAGTAGCTCCACTGCACGGGGAACTGAAATATAAGTTTGATTTTCGGAACTATTTATCCTTGTTGGAAAAAGTTTGCTTTTTGAAGCAGAAATGGTGCCATAAGGCTGCAGCCGTACCATTTTGAACCCGGAAGTGTATGTATTCACAGCATCAGTATGGAAAAGCAGCTCAGAGCCCATACTGGATATTCCCTTAGGCCTGAGGAAGGGGTGCGTGCAGCCTGGTGCAGTGCATGCTGGTATGCAGAGAAGGCGCACAGGTTATTCAAACACTGCCTCATTTATCAGTGACTGGCCAACTGTCTGACTTCTTCATTAACTCTGTAAGAAGTCAGTGAAGAGCAGCCACTCCATGAACCAAGATGGAATTCACTTAAACGACTTTCTTCTGGTTGATGTTGACCGGGATATGTGCAAAAGGACTAAAGATTAATTATTTGTGAAGGAATCTAGGGCCATTCAATTTAAGCCTTGTCAGCGCCAGATATTTTTATCTCCATTTACCAAAACTTTCAATATTTACTTTGAAAACCCAGTATAGCAAATGGGATGTTCAATCAAAGTTCCATGGACAAGCATGCTTACATAGCATGTGTAAAAAGAAAACCTGCAACAAGAAAAAAACCCCTTCCTTTTCACAAAAGTCTGTCGCGGCAATCCAGTCTCTCAAAGAAGACATGCCCAGACCATTTCAATCCAACACTTTCTCTCGCTGTTAAGATAAGATCGAGCAATTTTAAAAAGTCCTAATCGTCATACAGTCAATCATAAACTGTACGAGCTTTCCCCATTAATGGTTCTAAACGGCTCTTTATCAACTTCAAATTAAACCACAGTTTAAAACACTAAAAGCTGTACTGCGTGTATTATTTCAACTAATCGGAAAACTATTTATATCTTTTTTGTGATGTATAAGTAAGAACCATACTAAATCAATTACAACATTTTTAAAGCCATACACAAAACCACATATCAGGACAAAGGTCGCCATTTCCTTGACAATTCAATCATGTTCAATTTCATTTATTGTTCCCCGACCACAGAGACTAAATCAGGACTCCTACCTCGTCAAAAACTGACAGATTGTGTCAACTTGAAGCTGTTGACAAAAGGCAAAGGAAGGCGACAAGAAATATCTACATTAAAGAAATGACACATAGTAAAGGTAAATGCAAAAAGTATAGCCATGAACATATGTGGCATTGTAGATAACAACGCATAAAATGGACTCTAAAAATGTACAATATAAATATATAGTATAAATATATAGTATTTATTGATTTATTATGATTGATATAAATATAATTGTATATGAATAAATTATTTATAAATATATAAATATACATATATATGTGAATGCGTGCGTGCGTGTGTGTGTGTGTGCATCACTGATTCTGGTGCCTTTCCCAGAAATGCTTGTGTAAAGGGGTCACACTCTCCACAAAAAGTGAAGAGACAGCAGCACTCACTGACATAACATTAATTACCAAAGACGTTAAAGTGCCAAAGTCTGTATTATCATCTCTCAGTCTCTGCATCTCTGTCTCTATCTCTCTGTCCTCTTTATCTGTCTCTCTGTCTGCCTGTCTGTCTGTCTGTCTGCCTGTCTGCCTGTCTGTCTGTCTTTCTGTCTGTCTCTGTCTCTGTCTGTCTCTCTGTCTCTCTGCCTCTCTGCCTGCTCTCTCTCTCTCTCTCTCTCTCTCTCTCTCTCTCTCTCTCTCTCCTCTCTCTCTCTCTCTCTCCTCTCTCCTCTCTCTCTCTCTCTCTCTGCATGCGTGTGCACACACGTGCATGTTTATGTGTTTGTGTTTTGTGTGTGTGTGTGCACCGTGCGTGCGTGCATGCGTGTGTGCATGTGTGTGTGAGATTGTGTGTGTGATAGTGTGTGTGATAGTGTGATTTCCAAGTCTTCTCTGGCACTGGCAATCAGTTCACTGAGAAAAAAAAAAAAGAGAGGCTGCCTTTTATTGTTTTCTCTGCACGTGCATATAATACATAGGTTTTGTGTGTGAAGGCCAGGCAGATTGTGTCTTGTAAGCTTAGTGCTGTGTTCATGCTTGTTGACTGGACTGTGCTAACCACCTCAGGGCCACTAATTCAGAGAGCCCCACTATCAACACCACCTCCCACCCATCTCTTTGGCAATTAGTTCAAGGTTCAGGTGGGTGAGGGTGGTGAGGGGTGAGGGGAAAGGGGAACACACACAGGGCACAAATCCAACATCCTGAAGTCAAGAGTGCTATATTTAGCACATCTTTTTCTTTTGTGTAGTCCAAGTGTGGTCAGTTCCTTCTATAAGTAGCACCAGCTTATAGCCCTGGCCTAGACTGGGATGGGGTGGGATGGATCAATTAGCAGCTGAGAGGAGCTGGAAGTGGGAGAAACTAACAGTTGTGAACAGTTTTTTTTTTTGTCAATTATTTCTGCTAAGTCTTTGCCATTGCAAGTGCTCACCTTCTATGTGTTTGTCCCTGCTTTTTGTCTTGGTTGGTCTGTCTGTCTGACTGTTTGTTTCTGTCTTTCTCTCTGGTTCTGTCTGTCTGCTTCTGTTTGGTATGTTTCTATGTCTTCCCTCTTTGTCTCTGTGTTTGTCTGTCTCTGTTTAGGTTTGTCCGTCTGTCAATCTGTCTGTCTGTTTGTCTCTGTCTCTGTCTCTGTCTGTCTGTCTGTCTGTCTCTCTGTCTCTCTGTCTGTCTGTCTGTCTGTCTGTCTGTCTGTCTGTCTTCTCTCTCTCTTCTCTCTCTCTCTCTCCTCTCTCTCTCTCTCTCTCTCTCTCTCTCTCTCCTCTCTCTCTCTCTCTCTCTCTCTGAGGAGGAGGAAAGCCACATGCATGGTGGTAGGTGTGCGCTGTTGCTGTGATCTCAGGGACTGATCTGACCCTAAGCACTGAGGTCAGATTCCTCAGAGATAACACCTGGCCACTGTGGACAGCCTGTGATCTTCTGTAGCCAGACCTAAAAGAGGTAGGTTTAAAAACAGTTACCTGTTATAGCCTTCTGTAGGGGCTTCCTTATTGCTATTGTGTATCTTCTGGTATTATTTTGTCTCTGCCTGTGTTTGTTTTTATGTTGCTCTATTTCCCCCTATGTGTGTGCGTGTGTGCGTGTGTGTGTGTGTGTGTATGTGTGTGTGTGTGTGTGTGTGTGTATGTGTGTTTGTGTGTGTGTGTGTGTGTGTTTGTGTGTGTGTGTTTGTGTTTGTGTGTGTGTGGTGTGTCTCTCAAATTGAACTTTTATTGTTAGTGATGTAGGTTTGTAGGGTAAGGGGTTGCTATTTTCTAAATTTAATGTTTTTTTATCTATATTCCCTATGGAGGGAAAAGGCCAGATGAAAAAAATCATTTAATGCTTTCTCTGTAACCCTTGAAAAATAAAGATAATTCAAAGATTATTCATTCCTCTCTCTCTCTCTCTCTCTCTCTCTCTCTCTCTCTCTCTCTCTCTCTCTCTCTCTCTCTCTCTCTCTCTCTCTCTCTCTCTCTCTCTGTATGGTGCATGCACACTGGTTAGTGTGTGTATATGCCTGTGTACCTGTGTGTACCTGCACATGTATCTCTAGTGTTCTTTAGCACTGGCAATTAGTTACAGGGGAAGAAAAAGAAGCTGCCTTTTAGTGGTTTCTGTGCACGTGCACACATAACGCGTGTGTTTTGTACGGAGGCCAGGCAGACTGTCTCCTGTAGGCTTAGTGCTGTGTCCAAGCTTGTTGACTTGACTGTGCTAACCACCTCAGGTCCACTATGATAGAGAGCCCCACTATTAACTCCATCTCCAATCTCTTTGGCAATTAGTTCAAAGCTGTTGGGGGAGGGGGGGGGGGGGGGGGGGGCAGTGGGGTTGAGAAGACAGTTTCCTTTATGGGTTTCTGTAAAGTCTTTGCCCTTTCATGGGCATGCCTTGGTTGTTTTTCTTTTGTGCTTTTGTTTTGGTATAATTATCTGTTTCTGTCTTTCTCTCTGTGTCTCTGTGTTTGCTTCTCTGTTGCTCCATCGCTCTATCTGTTGCTCTGTTGCTCCACTCTCCCCAAAAGTCCTTCGGATGAGACTTTAAACCGAGGCCCCGTGTGCGAACGCACGCAGAACATCTTCGCACACGTTAAATCCTGTTCCGCTTTTCGTAAGAGTAGGCCATCATGTGCCGGTGGGAACAGATGACAATATTTACAAAAACTGCATACACACGGGGACCGGATAAAAAAAACACATGATTGCTTATTCTGTTATCCTCGATATAAAAGAATAAATAAATATAAAAGAATAAATAAATAAATAAATATCTCACTCTGTGTCTCTCTGTTTCTGTCTGTCTGTCAGTCTGTCTCTGTGTGTGTGTGTGTGTGTTTATGTGTGTGTGTGTGTGTGTGTGTGTGTGTGTGTGTGTGTGTGTGTGTGTGTGTGTCTGTCTGTCTGTCTGTCTGTCTGTCTGTCTGTCT
>CM060316.1:29874643-29877143 GCA_030674155.1 Stramonita haemastoma
GCAGTATCTCTCCCCCCCCCTCCAATATTAGTTAAAAAAAATTTTCCCCCGTTTATCCAAATGTATGATTTATATCACATGTATAACTTTTGACAGATGGTGGTGGATTGATGTTTCCAGTTGTTTATTTCATCTTGTTCTCTTGTTTGCTCTTTACCTATTAACACTTTTCTATTCTTCCATAATCAAAATCCTTTTATTGTGACTTCTGATTTTGTCTTCTGATCGAGTGCATTTTTATTACCTTATCATATTTAGTGTCCTTATTCTTGTGTGTTGCTTGGTACTGCGTAAAATTTTATTGTTTAGTATCTTTTCATCTTGATGTATCCCTGAAAAGGGCGGGGACTGGATGTAAAAAAGCACACGAGTGCTTATCTATTATCCTCGAATAAAATACTTTGCCTTGCCTTGCCTTGCCTTTTCTCTCTCTCTCTCTCTCTCTCCTCTCTCTCTCTCTCTCTCTCTCTCTCTCTCCTCTCTCTCTCTCTCTCTCTCTCTCTCTCTCTCTCTCTCTCTCTCTCTCTCTCTCTCTCTCTCTCTCTTCTCTCTCCCTCTCTCCTTCTCTCATTCAGCACACCTGGGAATCACTAGGAGACTGGCTTTAAGTACACACAGTGAGTAAGACGTTTGCCAGTGCCCCTATGTTCAAGCACCTTGTTATTATAAACAGCGCTGCTTCATCTTCAGAGGGGTCGCTCTGATCTTCTTTGGCTACACTCCACCTTTAGCTACTGGGTCAAGTAGTATCTTCTATTCAGTTCAATCACTTTATCATCTCATATTATATCTCCCTATAAAGTGCTGTCCTGTCGGGTAAAAGAATGACTGATTTTTTACAGATTTGTTTTCAGTATGAAAAAATGCACTGTACATTTCTTTTTTGGCAATGGAAGACATACATCAATATTAGATAGTCACAAAAAAGAAAATGATAATCAAATGAGAATTACTCGAGTTTCCATATTGTTGACTTCGCGATTGCATACTGTGGTTAGGAAGCTAGCAGACGACAATGAGCTGAGGGGGGGGGGGGGGGGGGGGGAGGGGAGAGGAGTTACAGGTTTTGCTAAAAAGAAATCAGACCTACCAAATGTGTGCAAAATTACGTCAGTTTTTATTTCAGAGGCTTGCGCTTCAAAAACAGCTTCACAAACAGCGGGGTTCTTTCATTTCTGTGGATA
This sequence comes from Stramonita haemastoma, assembly GCA_030674155.1. NCBI lineage: Eukaryota > Metazoa > Mollusca > Gastropoda > Neogastropoda > Muricidae > Stramonita > Stramonita haemastoma. The sequence goes on from CM060316.1 coordinate 29,875,828, forward strand.
TGCTAGTTCGTGCGGTATAAATACAAGAGTAATATAAGGAAACGTAAGGTAAAAAGTGGCAAAACAAATAAAGATGGTGTGCAATATTTACCAGAGAGTATAAGACAGGCAAGGGCTTTGGCTAGTTATTGGATGAAGACAGTCTTAAGGTGATATTGCAAAGTGTATCATCACACTAACGAAAACCGTTGTGCCTTGTTTACCGTCATAACTGTGCAAATCTGTTTGGCGTTAATGCGAAATTATAAACAACAGTAACAGATAAAACACACACACGTATCCCCCCACCCCCCACCCCCCACCCCCCCAAACGTGGGCACACACATACACATTTGCACATGCACGTGCATGCTTGTGTTTGTGCTTACGCGAGCGTGTTATGCCTATAATGCTTGTTCTTGAATATATCAAGTCTAGGACAGGATCATAATCTATCCTGGGGAGGGGGGGGAGTCCCTGAGGACAGAAAAAGCGAAAGAAGGCGAGCAATCCAGCGGTAAGGGAGAGATGAATCATGAAAGCGACAGCCACGTGTGTGTGTGTGTGTGTGTGTGTTGTGTGTGTGTGTGTGTGTGTGTGTGTGTGTGTGTGTGTGTGTGTGTGTGTGTGTGTGTGTGTGTGTGTGTGTGTGCGTGCGTGCGTGCGTGTGTGTGTGAGTGAGTGTGTGTGTGCGCGCGCGTGCGCGTGTGTGTGATGTGTGTGTGTGTGTGTGTGAGTGCGTGTGTGTGTGTGTCAGACAGACAGACAGAAAGACAGACAAAATAACAGAGACAGACAAAGACACAGAGAGATAAATGAAGTGAAAGAATGGGAGAGACAGAAATACATTCAGAAAGTGAGAGATAGATGAGATGGGATACAAAGAGATAGAGACATGAAGAGAAAGACAGACAGACAGACAGACAGACAGACAGACAGACAGACAGACAGACAGACAGACAGACAGACAAAAATCAAACACAGCAAGTTTGGCATTGAGACGTGAGGAAAGCAGAGAGTGACAGAAGAAAAAATAGAAGAAAGAGGCATGCAGGCAGGTAGGCAGGCGAACAGAAACAGACAGAAAGACACACAGACAGACACACAACCACAACCACAACCACAACCACAACCACACACACGCACACACACACACACACACACACACACACACACACACACACACACACACACACACACACACACACACACACACACACACTCCATGCCAGTCTGTCTCTCTTGCACATGCCAACTTCTTTCATCTGTATTATCCAAACATTCCTAGAAACGAAAGTGATATACTGGTAGGAATTGGCAAGGCCAGACGAAAGCAG
>CM060316.1:29892143-29907143 GCA_030674155.1 Stramonita haemastoma
GGACACCTTTACCTTACCTTTATATTCATCGTAATTAAGCGTAATAGTTAGACCAGTACGCAGTAGATATAAGCTGAGAGGTTTGTTTTTTTAAAACAGAACCTGGCTCTAGATAATAATATATTTGGACATCCAAAGTCAGATTGTAAAGTGAGTGGTACATCACTTGGCCTGACAACACTAAAAGTTTTGCTGTTGTCCCAATATTGAAACAGTAAATGGGTTTTTTCTTGACATTCAGTTTCCTCTTTTTTACGTCTACGATTTTCCGATTTTCCTTAGCTATTAAAAAAGGCGGGGAGGGGGGGGGGAGGGGGGGGGGAGTAAACTACTCAAATTTAAAACAAAATATTTTTCGAAGTTTGTATCCCTATCTAAATCTAGCTGATTCTTTAACACTTGGTGCAGATTTGAGTGCTGGGATAAGGATTGCAAAGGGGGACTTCTCATCCTGTCCCCGTGTGTATGCTTCTTGCACACAATGGCCCATTATGAAAGGTGGAACAGGTTTTAAAGTGAGCACAAGAGGTTCTGCGTGCGCTGACACAGGGGACCTCGAGTTTGTTTCATTCAAAGAATTTTCGGGATAAGCACAATATGTCGGTTCCACAGCTTTTTATGCCCATAAAAATTATGGCAATTTAAACCTTTTTCTTTTTTTTTTTCGGGGGGGGGGGGGTGTATCTACTTTGAAGGTTATTCTTTACTTTTGTGTAATTTGGGGATGATAAATCGAGCACAATCGCTGGCGTCCTCAGCACAGCCTGGTTTTATGGGCCTAAAGGGATGAATTTAATCATTAATTTCCACATCTATTTTTCGAATTGACGGTATGGGTTACTGGAGGGAATAAGGTCGTTATGGTTTAGAACTTGGAAGTAAATGTTACTACTAGAGCCGCACACTGACTGAATTGACAGCCCTGATATGGCTTTCGTGATCAATAGGGCTTTAAACATAAAATGAAACAAAAGCTGGAAATCAGTGCCAGAGAAATTAAGACACGTATCATGCGTTTTGTTTCAGGCTGGCCAAATCAAGCAGACAACAAAAATGCTATCCTGATGGTACCCATGGCAGGGAATGTGCAGATCCTGGCAACTCGCGCTATCCCTCGTCTTCCGTCCCTCTCGCAAGGTAAGAGAATTTTCTATCAATTCAAGTGCATTACATCTTCTAAAGCAAGCGTTACTTATAATTTTTCCTCGGCCATAGCTCCGAGGTTTGCCAATGGTGAAGTTTGTGTGTCGGCCACTGTTATTTACTCACCATGATTGTAGCGGTATTCTGACTTCATGGATGACAATTATGTTTACGTGAGACCAGAGTAGTTGAATTTTAATTTTTGCATAATTCTCCGTACCGTGGGTATGTTAGGGGAGGGGGGGGGGGGGGTTGGGGGGCGGGGAGGGCTGCCATTATAAAATTATTAGCATCCACCTTCGGAGAAAATGTGCTCTCTCTGACTCTCTCTCTCTGTCTCTCTGTCTCTCCTCTCTCTCTGTCGCTGTTTCTCTTCTCTGTCTCTAACTCTGACTCTGTCTGTCTGTCTCTCTCTCTCTCTGTCTCTCTCTTTCTGTGTTCTCTCTCTTTCTGTGTGTCTCTCTCTCTTTGTATCTCTGTCGGTCCGTCTGTCTCTCTGTCTCTGTCTCTGTCTCTCTGTCTCTCTGTCTCTCTGTCTCTCTGTCTCTGTCTCTGTCTCTCTCTCTCTCTCTCTCTCTCTCTCTCTCTCTCTCTCTCTCTCTCCTCTCTCTCTCTCTCTCTCTCTCTCTCTCTCTCTCTCTCTCTTGCACATATGCTCTCCCACGACCGTATTGGTTATGGGACGCTTTTACAGATCGGATACGTTCACACAACGTCATAAACTCTAAAAACGCACACGCACACGCACACACAAGCACGCACACGCACGCACGCACGCACGCACAGGGGAATAGCCTAGTGGTCAGAACATTGCGCTCGCAATTTGTCGACCCGGGTTCCATTCCCGGTCGAGGGGATTTTTCCTCTGGAGTGCTGACTCCACTCTCCCCAAAAGTCCTTGGATGAGACGATAAAAAGGCCCCGTGTGCGAACGCATGCAGAACATCTTGCGCGCAGGTTAAATCCTGTTACGCATTTCGTAAGAAAAGGCCATCGTGTGCCAGTGGAAAGATATTTACAAAACTGCATACACACGGGAACTGGATGCAAAAAGCAGTGCTTATTCATTTATCCTTGATATAAAAGAATAAATAAATACGCACAACCATACACACACTCTCTCCCCCTTCTCTCTCTCCTCAGAATATATACCTATCTGCTTTCTTTAAACATTGATCTTTGATGGAGGTGGTTGCTTGTTTGAGTTGGTTGTTGTGGTTTGGGTTGGTTGTATTTGTTTCGTTTGGAGGTTTGGGAGTTTTTTGTTTTTTGTTTTGTTTTTTGGTATGTTCTAATCGGTGGCAAGGGTGGGATGAAAATTGATGGGTTTTTTATTCTGTAGCCCTTGATAAAATGTTGATCGTCTGTATCTGTGCCTCTGTTTCTGTCTCTGTCTCTGTCTCTGTCTCTCTGTCTCCTGTCTCTCTGTCTCTGTCTCTCTCTCTTCTCTTCTCTCTCTCTCTCTCTCTCTCTCTCTCTCTCCTCTCCTCTCTTCTCTCTCTCTCTCTCTCTCTTCTCTCCAAAATTTTTCGAAGGAAAGATGTTAAATGGGAAAGCAAAAAAATGATACCATTTGATTGTTGTTACGTAACCTATGGCAGAAAAGGAAGTTGATTGTCTTGTACATTTCAGAATTCTGTATTTTACAGTATTCTGTTTCTTCCCCCATTTCTCGGCTAAAGCTCCCAGGTTGGCTAATGGTGATATTTTTGCATAAACGACTATTCTTGATAACCATTCAGATAGCATCGTTCCCACTTTCAGGATGGAGTCTAAACACACCCGTGTGTAGGAACTTTTTCCAGATATTTCTGTAGTTCTTACCGCACAAAGGGGCCTACTCTTCCAAATTGTGGAACGGGTTTTGACGTGTTCACAAGATGTTCAACTTGTGTTCAGAAATGGGACTTCGGTTTATAGTCGTGAGTAGATTAAGGGAGCAACACTTTAACAAACAGGCAGCAACACTTTAACAAACAGGCCCCTCCCATCCCCTATCGTAGTCGTGTGTGTGTGTGTGTGTGTGTGTGTGTGTGTGTGTGTGTGTGTGTGTGTGTGTGTGTGTGTGTGTGTGTGTGTGTGTAAAAGGGTTAGTATAGACTAAATACTGATAGCTGTTTTCATGGTCTGTCACCAGATCTTCGCCGGTGGAAGTGTTCCTTCTCGCCAGAGATCACGGAGACGCCATCGCCAGGATGATGTGGCACATAACCCTGAACTTGTCCAAGATCCCCATGACTAAGTAGACAGATGTCAGATCTATGAGAAGGAAGGGTTTAGAATAGGGGATAGGAGAAAGTGCTACATCTTATCCCTGAAGGGCAGACTAGTGTACAGCCTGGTTCCGTTGCCCAGGGATCTAGGACATATATGTCATCTGTCTTCATCTTCCACTGGGTTTAGCAGCAAAGTAGGTAGGAGTTCGGGGGCTTTAGTATCAGAGTGGTGTTTATATGACCTTCCACCTCTGCAACACTTCGAGGGAGCAAAGGCGATGAGAGCAGGAGGGGCTGTGGTCCTTGGGGACATCCGCAAGTCGACATAGAACCGACAGTAGAAAGAGGTAGGGTTGCATAGAATCCGAACATGCAACCCCTGTCTTGCACACTTTGCCTGGCGTGTCCATACAGAGTATGATCTGTCAACATGTGTGTGCTCAATGTCCACAAAAGTCGCCCCGTCCCTCCTAGTTTCTGAGCTCGAAGCAAACTTTGTCCCGGAAGTTTTCCGCAAGGCTCACTGACCACAAGGTTGAGTACTCCCGTCAGTATCCGTTCAACCTTTTCCGCTGTGGTCACACAAAGGGAGCCCACCTAGAGTGGCGTGGAACAAAGATTTGGGTGTCATAAAATGGCACAGCCTGCCTACCCTCGCATACCGTGCTCATGAGGGGAAGGGACACCTCACACCCCCAAACACTTTCTTAAAGCACTTCCCAGACCTTCTGGGTCACTCTATTCTTGCTCTGAATCTCCGAAGTCTGGCATAGGTGTCGAAAGTTGTTATGGGGATCGAATCACAGTTCTGGGCGCGTGTGTCTTTCATCGTGGCAGAAGAATGTATCCGACAACCGTCGTGACTGCACTATCCCTCCAATTAATCATCGTGCCAGCACTGATATCAAGAACTCACAAGTGTAAGTATTTTTTCGTTCCTTTAGAGCTCCAAGGTAAACCAATGGTGAGATTTTGTGTAGGTAAACTCTTTGCAATCCATTTAGTTGCATCTCGACTTCGGGCATGTCTAAAGACAGCATTATGCATGCGTATTATTTGTTTGAAGATTATCTATTTTTGGCACGCGATGGCCTACTCTGCCAAAAGACTAAATGGGTTTTGACGTTTTCGAAGGATTTTCTGCGCGTGTTCACACATGACCACGGTTTATAACCGCAATACAAATGACTTTCGGGGAAGTCAGCACTTGTGTCAACTTCAGGGAGAAAATGCCATTAAAAAAGTACCTAGGTGGTGGCTCAACCCAGGCCATCGGATCACAAGCACAACAGTTTAACCACCAGGCTATCGCGCCACCCGTAACCATATTCTATTTGTTTTTAAATGCCTCGGTGTTACTGTGAAGCTGCAGATAGATGCTGACCAGGCTTTTTACGCCATAAACAGGCAAAAATTACAGATCTTTAGGGTGCACATGTGATCTTATACACGTGTCTACACAATAAATCCAAAACATTGGCAAGTCTGCATCTGGGTGTCATAGAACAATGTAAAAATGTCCACCCTTTCATTTATCAAGCGCTGTTGAGATTTTTTTGTTTTTACCTTCCTCGGTTAGACCTCCGAGATTCGCCAACAGTGAGATTTTGCGTATGCGACCGATTTTACTCACATTAAGGTAGCAGCATTCCGACTTCGGGGATGGTGTCTAAATGCTAAACCTGTGTGCATACGTTTGGGGTTTGGTTTTTTTAGGTGTCATCTTTCCCTACTGGAACGAAATATTCTTCCAAATGTCGAACGGGTTTCTAACCTGTGGGCAAGATGTTTTGCGTGCCTCAGTTTATAGACTCATCCAAAGAACTTATGGGACAGTGGGATAGTGTTACTGCAGAGATTTAGTCCTGCGACCGAAGAATTCTGAACTAGTTGTAACGAAGAAGAAACCTGTCACCTTAGTCAATCCCCGTTCTACTGGAACTTTTTTAAAGAGAAAATTTGTTTTAAACAGATACTGAACTGATTAATTTGAACATACAAACCGTCCGGATTGCTCAAGTTGCTTGTTGATACTGTTTCAGGAGTTCTGGCGCCAGACCAAAGTACTAAGCATCCAGGGGTCTGAGCCGCTCCCGACTGCAGGTAAGGGTTAACGAGGAGGAGGAGGACAACATCCCCAGCTCCAGGTTTTGGCTGCCAACACCCAGACATCCCTTCAAGAGATATTTCCCATAGTCAACATCAGTGCCGACTCCACTCCCGAAAAGCCCTTTAAATGAGATTATAAACCAAAGCTCCCCCCCCCCATCCCCCCTTCCCCTGCCAAAAGCAGAACATCTTGCACGCACGTTAAACAAACCGTTTCGAAAGCGCAAGTCATTGTTTCATTGGGACAGAATGGCATTTGAAACAAAAATGTACGCACACAGGTGTTGTCTTTAGACATCATCCCTGAAGTCGGAACGTGGCTACCTTAATGGTGAGCAAAAGGTCGCATTCCAAAATTTCACCATTGGAGAACTTCCGAGCTCGAACTCAGGAACGAACAACAAAAATGCCTGCTGATATATATTTTTTTTAATGGATCTTATGAAATAATTGTAGAACTGTTTCTTTATTATATCATGAGGAACTGTCATTATTTTTTTCCCAGAAATTGAATGAATATAGTGTTTCAAGAGTATCTTTGCCTTGATAATGACTATCAATGCTTTTTTGGGGGGGGCAAATTTCAATAATTATTGGAAAATAGGTCCATGTGTTCCATAACCTATGTGCCCTTGGGCAGCAAAAGTGTCAGACCTCGAAAATGAAAAAAATGCAAACAAGCAAAATGATAAAGCCATTCCTTTTGGCTGAAGTTAAAATGTGTACTAAAAAATCCTAAGAAGGGTCGCGGGATGGTTAAGACGTTTGCTTGCCAACAAGTAAGCCATGAGGTTCTGGGTTCGATTCCCAGTCTAGCTTTTTGTTATTTCGACGAAGAAAAATAGGTCGATGTCAGTCCTTCAGATTAGACTATAAACTGAGACCCCGTGTGCGAACGCACGCAGATTACCTTGCACACACTTAAAAACCCGTTCTACTGTTCTTAACAGTAGGTCCTAGTGCGCTGGTAGGAGCGGATAAACCCCTTTCCCAACATGCACACAGGTGGCGCGAGCGCGCGTGCATATGTGTGTTGTGTGTGTGTCTGTCTGTCTGTCTGTCTGTCTGTCTGTCTGTCTGTGTATAAAATAGGTAGTTGTGTGGAGGACACGTTAGGTTGGAAGGAGAGGCAGGAAAGGAAAGGATGGGGCGTTTACGAGGGTATGGATGTATATTTAAAGCAGTGGGGATAGAAAAAATTTGGCTAATATAATTTTTCTTACATTATTTTGGGCTCATTTTTTTTTTAAGGGATGTAACTTCTTGAAAAAAAAGTGTCTCGGTTTGAAATAATTTGACCGGTCGCTTACACAGAATCTCACCATCGGTAAACCTTGGAACTCTAGCCAAGGAATAAACCGAAAGTGGACAGTAAAATCGCTGGAACTAGGCATTCTGATTTAAAGCTGAGCACTTACATATTTATGCTTACATTTGTTATGTGCCTATTGTGTCCATTTTCTAACATTCAGACGACCATCTGACAGACAACCTTTACCCCCGTATTAATTCAACACTAACCTTACACTAACCTCAACTCTAACCATGAGCCCCCCATGTGGACACAAAAGGCAGGTAGATATATGGTATATGCTGACACTTTTCTTCGTTGGTCTTATTGGCTAGAATGCAAAGTGCCTGGTCTTTTTCCACGCTACTCCTCTGCAGGAGGTGTAATCCTTCTGGCTCAGTCGACACATTCCCTACGGGGCAGTTCATTAGAAGTTTTCAAACGAGAAGATATGCTAGAAGGAAAAAAATCACGAAAATAGACTGCGTTGGTGGGAAATGAGTAGGAGATAAGCCGAAGGGAAAGTCGGAAAGAAAGCGAAGGATAGAAAAGAGGAAATTTTTTGCAGAGCATTTCCGGAAGGGGGGAAGCTCTTTTAGACTTAACGAGCCTCCCGGCATTTTTGGGGGGTGTGGGGTGGGAGAGTATGTTGACACAATGCATGTACATTTTTTCAGGGTCAGTGGAGGAGGGATGCTAGAATTTTAGCGAAAAGGCTAGGAGGACGGGGGGGGGGGGGGGGGAGGGAGGAGGGACAGGTGGAGCTGTAAAGTGTTTTTGTATACAGGGATGGGGAAAAGTTGCATTTTAGAAAATTTATTTAAAAACAAAAAGTAGAGGGTTGCCCGTTGTAGAATGCCCAACTATTTGGCGAGGGGGTGCACTTAATTTTTTTTTTTTTAAAGATTTAAAACAGAAAAGGGGTAGCACTGAGTTGTAAGGAATTATCATTGGAGCAGTGCACAGTGAGACTGCACTGCAGAAAATAGGCGTTGTGAAAGAGTAGAGAGTATGTTCAGGAGTTCTCGTGTGTGTGTTTGTGTTCGCGCGTGTGATATTTTAGCGTGTGTGTGTTTCGCGCGCGCGCGTACATGTGTTGGGGTCAAAGTGTTATAAAGAAAATAAATAGCCGTTAGCAAAGTATGTTATCCGTGCATGTAGCGGGATTTTATCAAAAATTTTTTTTGGTTAAATTGCTGGATTTGCCACTGTAAAAAACATTGACTTAAAAAAATCGCTGTAAATTTGGAAAGGTAAAGTATTGAAGTGTCGGATTTAAAATAATTGCAGTATTAAAAAAGAAAGAGTGCATCTTTAACAAACTTGCATTAGAACAGGTAGGATAGCTCAGTGTTCAGAGAACTCCTTGTAAATGGGTACCCGCCATCTTTAGGGACAGGGAAGGTAAAGCAGCCAGGGAGAGATGGGCGCCACCCTCAATATGCTGGCCCCAGAGAAGCTGAGGTTTCTGATAATTTTCTACCCAACGACCACTAGGCTATGGGACACATTTATGAATTAAAAAAAGGCATTTGCCGTTTGTCCTTTTTAGTTTTTTTGGATAAGGTGCAAGAAAAATGTCAAATCTTTCATTTTCTAATACTGTAAGATAGCCGGCAACTTGTCTTAGTATGTCTTTACCTTATTTCCTTCTTGCCTTTTGCTTTGCTTTAGGTCAGGGACATGTCCACTACCCAGGTCATACATGTAGCACTCCCAGTCCATCGGTAGACTACTCCACCTGCATTCTCCCAGTAGTTTTTGATTCCCATTTTCAACTCAAATAAACTTAATCTCTATCCCAATCCTTATGTTTTGTTTGTTTTTTTATGTTTTCCCCCTCAAAATGAAAACAGCAGGTTGCAGATTCATTGTAATTAAACAAAACAAAACCAAAAAATAACGGAGAGATAAATAAATTGAAATAAAAACAGAACGAAAGAATAAATAACTGGAGACAAAAAGCGGTTGGAGACCCCACACAATTTTTTTAAATTTGCAAGACTGAAGTAAGACTTTACTTTGATCAGTGCTCATGGCTGCGTGAATTGTGGTCTGTTTTCTGGTGTTGGTCCAACCTTTGTGTTGTGCTATCTGTTATATATACCTGATTTTCTAAAAGTATGAAGCGCTACCTGAATGTCTTTGCCAAAATTTCAATACAGGAAATATGAAATACTGTATTCTTGCCAAAATACAATGTGGTAGTTTTTGATGGGCTTTTTTGGTTTTTTTGGTTTTTTAATCGGCCTGTCTTCTTGCTTTTACTTTTCTAGTCTGAACGATACCTGGGTTGTGTAAAACTAGAAAATGGTTTAGCATGTGTGATTTGTTTAATCAATATGCGACAGTAAACTGTTTACAAGCAGTTGTACGAAACAGTTGGCTCTATTTCAAGTCAAGTCAAATTATTTTGATTTTTTGTATGTATGTTTTAAACCGATTTAGCAAAAATAAACGTGCGTTTTAGCACAGGAATTGCATTTTATTTTTTGTTATATTAAGTAAAATGGAATAAGCACACGTGTGCTTTTTTTATAATCTAATCCCTGTGTGTATGCAGTTCTGTAAATGTTTAATAGAATTCTAAGTTTTGCATAGTATCTGTATCTATTTTAAGTTCAGTTAATGCGCTTCGCTCTGTTTGCTGCCCTTTCCCCTGTATTAATCCTTCCAGGGTCAACAGTAGAGTTGCACGAGTTTTACTGGAGAACATTTTTTTCTGTTGAAGCCGAGTTTTATGTGCATTCTTTTAAACTGTATTGAACATAAAGCTTTTTTCAAATAATTTTACTCCCACGAAAACGTGAAATGAATCCCCCATTTGTCAGTAGCGTGATAGACGTTTTTGCTTTTGGGGTTGTAAGTTTTATTGATTTCCTTGCTTTGTTAGTACACTTCGTTAAAACTGCTTTATTTTGCTTTTAATCCAATTAAGCTTGTTAATCATCATCATCATCATCCATCATCATCAGTCATCATCCATCCTCATCGCATCCTCATCGTCACATCCTCCATCCTCCATTCTCTCTCGTCAGCATCCTCCATCCTCACGTCAGCATCTCATCCTCCATCGTCAGCATCCTCCATCCTCTTCATCCTCCATCCTCATCCTCAGCATCTCTCCTCCTCCATCTCCATCGTCAGCATCCTCCATCCTCATCTCTCATCTCAGCATCTTCCATCCTCAGCATCCTCCATCCTCCATCATCCTCCATCGTCAGCATTTCTCCCTCTCATCATCCTCCATCCTCATCATCCTCCATCGTCAGCATTCCTCCATCATCATCATCCTCCATCGTCAGCATCCTCCATCTCATCATCCTCATCGTCAGCATTCTCATCGTCAACATCCTCCATCCTCAGCTCTCCATCCTCTCATCCTCATCCTCAGCATTCCTCATCTCATCATCCTCCATCCTCAGCATCCTCCATTCAGCATCATCTCCATCGTCAACATCCTCCATCCTCACATCCTCCATCTCAGCATTCTCATCGTCAACATCCTCCATCATCATCCTCCATCCTCAGCATTCCTCCATCCTCACATCCTCCATCCTCAGCATCCTCCATCGTCACATTCATCATCCATCCATCCATCAGTCATCCTCCATCTCATCATCCTCCATCGTCAACATCCTCCATCCTCATCATCCTCCATCGTCAGCATCTCATCGTCACATCCTCCATCCTCATCATCCTCCATCGTCAGCATTCTCTCAACATCCTCCATCCTCATCATCCTCCATCGTCAGCATTCTCATCGTCAACATCCTCCATCCTCATGTCATCCTCCATCGTCAGCATTCCTCCATCCTCGTCATCATCCTCCATCCCTCATCATCTCCATCCTCTCCATCATCCATCCTATCCTCACATCTCTCATCCGTCACATCCCATCCTCTCATCCTCCATCCTCCATTCTATCCTCCATCCTCAGCATCATCTCATCCTCATCCATCCTCCATCTTCTCCATCCTCACCATCATCTATCCTCCATCTCATCCATATCTTCCTCCATCCTCATCCTCCATCCTATCCTCATCCTCGTCTCCATCCTCATCCATCCTCGCTCATCCTCATCTCATTCCTCCATCCTCACCATCATCATCCTCATCCTCATCCTCATCATCTCTCCATCATCCATCTTCCATCCTCAATTCTCACCCTCCATCCTCATCTCCATCCTCCATCCTCATCCATTCTCATCCTTATCCTCCATCCTCATCCATCCTCCATTCTCATCCTCATCATCCAATCTCCATCCTCAACCAATCTCCATCCTCATCATCCTCCATCCTCATCCATCATCCTTCCCCATCCTCATCCTCCCCCATCCTCATTCATCATCCTCCCCATCCTCATCCTCCCCCATCCTCATCCTCCCCCATCCTCATCCTCATCCATCCTCATCCATCTTCATCCTTTCTCTCCTCCTCCTCATCATCATCATCGTCATCATGGAATTTATATAGCGCTATATCTTACAAAAACAAACCAACGCGCTTGCATTCGACCTTTACAACAAAGCAATCGAATGACAATTAAGTTTTAGAAAATAGGAAATTCGAATATACACACGTGTGTTCGTGCGCGCGCACACACACATACAATCTCTCTCTCTCTCTCTCTCTCTCTCTCTCTCTCTCTCTCTCTCTTCTCTCTCTCTCTCCTCTCTCTCTCTCTCTTCTCTCTTAGGTTTCACTTTCAGGTCTTATGGGCATTTAGATTTGAAGATGGAAGAACGTATAATGGAAACAAAGACGAAAACCCTTATTTAATATGTGTCTAGGTGATTGTAATTTAAATCAATAGTATTCGAAGTGTTTCAATATTTTCTGCCTACTTTTGTTACCTATAATTATTTCTGCATCTTACATCATTCTTTTCCACAAAAGTTTTTCTCTTCTTTCTCTCTCATTTAAATGTTATACACTTGTATGAAGGGATAAATGTTAGATAAAAGGAACAGGATGTGGACAACAGACAGACGATAATCGGTTGAAGTGTGTCTTGAGGTTGGATTTAAGTGTCTAGAATCCCAACTAGAAATATTCGAAGGTGTAGCAAATATTTGTTGCCTATTTTGATTACCTATAATTATTTGTGATGATGAAAACAATGCATGTTTTTTTAGAGGACCAGCAAAAAGTTTTGTCGCTAGTTTTGCTTCCATTTTTACTGTCATAACAGCTCTGTATAGAATGGATAAAATGTATAGATTAAAATGTTTAGACACAGGTGGTGAGCACACACCACAGGCACATGACTTACTGACTTTCTTCCCTGAGATAAAGACCGCTTTTGAAATACTCCCTCTTAGAACTTAAAAGTTAATGATTTGCATTTATTCATTTATTTATCTATTTTGGGGGTTTTTCGGGATAAAGGAATAAGCATTATGTACTTTTTTTTTGCATCCAGCCCCCGTGTGTATGCAGTTTTGTAAATTTTATCCATTCCCACCGGCACACAATGGCCCACTCTTCCGAAAAGCGAAACAGGTTTTAACGTGTGGGCAATATGTCTGCGTGTGTTTGCACTGGGGGCCTCGGTTTATAGTCTCATACGGACTTTTGGGGAGAGTGGAGTTGGCACTGATGTTAACTCCGGAGAAAAAAATCCTCTTGAACGAGATTTGATACCAGGTCAGCAGATCACAAGCGCATCACTGACCACTAGACCATCTTTCAGGATGTCTGTGCTTTTTGGTTGTAAAGATATGACTGGAATCAAGAAGTGATTTGTCACTTCCATGTTTTAAAGGCATATTAAGAATGAACAGATCATTTCGGTCTCAAATTTGAATAGTGTGATAATTCAAAAGAAACAAAAAGTCAGGGAGTCGTCATTGTGTCACTGCTGGTCAGAGCATTGGGAAAAGCCTACCTCCCCCTCCAACAAAAAAGGCTGGAGTTAGGGTTGGGTAGCCGGCTCGCAGCTGAAATCAAACGAAATGGAAAGGAAATTTCCGAGCTCCTTTGAAGAAACCATTGTCAAAACTGGATGAAAAGTGATGCAAGGAAGCATCAAAACACGGTGTTAGATTTTACTTGGCTGACTTTGTAACTGGCCGAGGTAAAGTTGAATTTTTAGGTGTTGATGTTCGGATACTGTTGTGGTATATATCTGTGATTATGTTTTCATGTTTATTTTTTTATGTATGGCTTGTAACTTGCTTGAATTTCTCTCTGAGATATTAGTGTTTGAATTGAATTGACATGAAATATGACCAAAAATTAAAAATAATAAGCAATGTCTTTGTTCAGAGTTCCATTCATATACTTGTTACAAGCGTTTACTAGTGTAAAGTATAATAGCACAAGCTTTGATAATTTATTTATACATACCCACTTTTGATCTGTACCTCTCTCTCTCTCTCTCTCTCTCTCTCTCTCTCCTCTCTCTCTCTCTCTCTCTCTCTCTCTCTCTCTCTCTCTCTCTTCTCTCTCTCTCTCTCTCGATAGCCCAGTGGTCAGAACATTGCGCTGGCAATTTGACGACCCGGGTTCGAGTCCGGGCGAGGAGATTTTTCTCCTGGAGTTAACATCAGTGCTGACTCCACTCTCCCCAAAAGTCCTTCGGATGAGACTTTAAACCAAAGGCCCGTGTGCAAACGCACGCAGATCATCTTGCGCACACGTTAAATCCTGTTCCGCTTTTCGTAAGAGTAGGCCATCGTGTGCCGGTGGGAACAGATGACATTTACAAAACTAAATACACACGGAGACTGCATGTAAAAAAAGCACGAGTGCTTATTCCATCATCCTCGATATAAAAGAATAAATCAAATCGAATCGAATCGATCTCTTATATTTATGTATATTTATTTATTTAAATCTTTTATATCGAGGATAATGGAAAAAGCACTCGTATGCTTTTTGCATCCAGCCCCCGTGTCCGTGTGTGCGCATTTGGCTGCGTGCGTGCGTGTGTATGTGCGTGTGCGCGCATGCGTGTGTATGTGTGTGTGTGCGCGCGTGTCTGTGCGTGTGTTTAACTCGCATTAAGAATGATGTTACGAACCCAGCACATTACGGCAGTTGCGATGGGTGAAAAGGGAAGAAGCCAAACAAGAACAACAACAACAAAAAAAACATGTGAAAGGGAGAGCAAATGAAGACTTTCTATTTTTCTTTAAGAAAATAAAAAGAAGAAAAAGCTGCATAAAAAACCGTAAAAAGTTTCAATTCAAGCTAAAATCTATAGAGGTAACATCATTTAGATCAGCATAAAAATGTGTGGGCAAATGGATTTTAGAGATAAAATAATGGTGTCACATTGACACTCACTGATACGTGTGTGTACAATTGTTTTTGTTTTTGCTTTTAATTCAATGCATTTCACGTAATTTGAATAATGTTTGGATAACCACGTGGGTGTATTTTCATGTTCTGATGATGATGATGATGATGATGATGATGATGATGATGATGATGATGATACCTGCGCGCACAGGCGCTTGCTACCACAGTAGTATGTCAACTCGCTGTTACTCACGTATGCTAGATAAGCGTGCACGATTTGGCTTTTATCTGACGAAGCGGCAGGAGTGACAAATGTACAGGAAGTTGCTACAGGAGGTTCTCTGTTATGAGACGGACACAATTGCTGTTCCTTTCCTTCATTTACTCGTGCACATTTTCCGTTAGAGTTTTGCAAGCAAAAACGAAGTTTCTGTTTAAAAGAAGAAAATGATGCTCTACATAATATTGTTTGGTCCAATTTCATTTTTAAAAGAAAAAAAATTGCTCTACATAATATTGTTTGTTATAATGTTGTTCTTCCTTTCCTTCGATTAGGAGAGTGAATATTCTATTACGTTCCGAAAGTAAAAAAAAAAAAAAATATTAAAAAAAAAGGTTTTCAATTCTATGATAATCTGTCTCTATCTTTTTTTTTTCTGTATGTGAACGTGTATGTCTATCTGTCTGTCTGTCTCTCTGCTTCAGTTCTTCATTACGTCTTCTGCCTGTCTCTCTCCATCTCATGTTCGTATCTTTCTCATATTTAAGATTAATGGAGGGGTAGACGCACTTATGCATGTATTCATACAGGCGCATATGTACACATAATATATGCATGCATATGCGCATTATATGCACTCATATATGTATGTATGTATGTATGTATGTATGCATGTATGTATGTATGTATGTATGTATGTATGTATGTATGTATGTATGTATGTATGTATGTACGTATGTATTGTGTCTGTCTTTGTTTTTTTACTTAACATAA
>CM060316.1:29914643-29939643 GCA_030674155.1 Stramonita haemastoma
GGTTTGTTTTGACTCCAGGCCTTGATGATTTCAGCTCCAGGTTTAATGACTTTCAGCTCCAGGGTTTGATGATTTCAGTTCCAGGCCTTGATTTCATTCCAACCTTGATTTCAATTCCTGTGGCTTATGATTTCAGTTCCAGTCTTCATGATTTCAGTTCCAGTTGCTTCAATGATTTCAATTCCAGTGCTTCATGATTTTAGTTCCAGTGCTTCATGATTTCAGTTCCAGTGCTTCATGATTTCAATTCCAAACCTTGATTTCAATTCCAGTGCTTCATGATTTCAGTTCCAGTGCCATTCATGATTTCAATTTCCCGTGCTTCATGATTTTAGTTCCAGTGCTTCATGATTTCAGTTCCAGTGCTTCATGATTTTCGGTTCCAGGCCGGTTGCCTGCAATGATGGATGAATCCACGTTTGAGAAGCAGCCGCTGCTGTCTGACCAGGAGGAGGAGAGCTCTTCCCCGGCCAGGCACCTGCCAGTAGCTCCAGACAGGAGAATGGCCAAGCGCTGAGTGTAGACCAGTCACCACAGGAGAAGAAGGTGTGTGTGTGTGTGTGTGTGTGTGTGTGTTGTGTGTTGTGTGTTGTGTGTGTGGTGTGTACTGTGTGTGTGTTGTGTGTGTGAGTGTGTGTGTGTGTGTGTTGTCACTGTGTGTGTGTGATGTGTGTGTTTTGTGTGTGTCACTGTGTTGTGTGTGTGTGTGTGGTGTGTGTGTGTGTGTGTGTGTGTGTGTGTGTGTGTGTGTGTTGTGTGTGTGTGTGTGTGTGTGTGTGTGTGTGTGTATGTGTGTGTGTGGTGTGAGTGTGTGTGTGTGTTTGAGTGTGTGTGTGTGTGTGTGTCACTGTGTGTGTGTGACTGTGTGTGTGTGTTGTGTGTGTGTGTGTGTGTGTGTGTGTGTGTGTGTGTGTGTTTGTGTGTGTTGGGTGGGTGGTGGTTGTGTGTGTGTGTGAGAGAGAGAGAGAGAGAGAGAAGAGAAGAGAGAGAGGGTGTGAGAGTGTGTGTGTGTGAGACTTGAGGTGGTGTGGTGTAGGGAGGAGGGGGGGGGTTGTACAGAGGGTGTGTGTGTGTGTATCTTCCGACAGGGAGAATGGCCTAGTTCATTTGATCATTGACATCTATCATCATTGTCATCATCCTTAACAATGTTTACATTGGGTTATTACATCATCACCACTATACTAAGTTCTGCCAACTATATCATCATCACTCACCTGTCACCCAAACATTGTCATATTTTCATAACCCACACTATACTGTCCACCTTTACAATCAACATTTTTGTTATCACAAAGTTTCCATTAAACACACATGTATTTGTACAGACCCATACGCACACGCTGACACACACACAACACACACACACACACACACACACACACACACACACACACACATATACACACACACATACATACACACACACACACACACACACACACACACACCACACACACACACACACACACACACACACACAAACTGCACCACACACACCACACCACCATACCACACCACCACACACACCCCACACACCACACCACACCACACACACCACACCACACCACACCACTCCACACATTGTACAAATAAAATTAAAGAAGCACGGATGCATAAAACAGAAATAAACCATGTAGAAGAAAACGAGCAGAAGAAAAAACAACAAAACACAATGAAATAACAAGTCGGTTGAACCTTGTGAAAGCCAAGCTGCCCCCGGACCAGCCAGCCAGCCACTTCAATTTTCTCTCTAATTAAATGACTGCCAGGCAGGCAGTTTTTAAGCACTGTTTGCTGATATATAATATTTCCATGTAATGTAGTTATTAAGTTTTGAAAAGCCCATGTCCAGGCCATTATTTTACCTGCGGCAGAGCTCTAGGAAAAAGCAGCAGGTGGAGTGCAGTGGAGACGAGTGTTTTTGTAATGAAGTGGGATGATCTTCGTTGTATTAGCTGTGGAGTAAGGGCTGAAAGAATATGTGTACATGCAAGATGAACGTGCAGTGATAGCTAGATCTGTAGGCATTCTTCTTCAAAAAATGGCTATCAAAATCTTCCTTCCTGTGTTTTGTAGACTCTTGTGCATTGGATAAGACTGCAGATTGGCTGCTGCACATTATGTGTCGTTATTTTGTTGTTTCGTCAGCTCACAACCCAGCTTAGAGTCCGGATAATTTTTCCTGTGTCGTGTGCCAATTTTTGTTATCTCAGATGTTAAACATGGTTGCATATGGCGTGGAATAATTTTTTTGTGTAGAATGCAAGCATGTCACTCTGTAGACAAAGTGTTGTTTTGTGCATGTTGAGATTTAATCACTAGTTGCCAGCCTTTGAGATTTTTGTGGATAAAAAGTCTTTCACTTGAGTTTGACATGTTTGTGGTTGAAAGTTTTCAGCTTTATTTCTGGTGGTTTTGGGGTGGGGTTTTTTGGTTTTTTAGACTACTTTGAATAAAAGATCTTTTTTAAAAAGTTGCCTGTGAGATCCATATTGTAATTCTAAAACTTGCCGAGACTCTTGTGGAATGGAAACTTTGAATCCCAGATCTTACAGTTTACTGGATGAAAGCTTGAAGTTTTCTAAGTCTCTTGTGGATAAAAGAACCAAATCTAACATTTTAGTAAACTTGTATATGTGCACATCAGAAACACTTTAAACAGCAACCAGTTGTATGGTTAGAGACACCATTTTTAGACTATTCTTTTATGTATGACATTGGAAAGGTGTCAATTTGAAGTCTCAGTTCACAGGAAAAGAATCACTCCTACATCTGAGATGCTATTTACCCAGGTATTTAATATTGTGGGGGAGGGGGGGGGGAGAGAAAGAGAGATAGACATATATGCAAGAAATAGAGACAGAGAAAGAGCTTGACAGACAGACATACAGACAGACAGGTAGACAGACAGACAGAAGACTAGACAAAGAAGGTATACAAGTTTAAAAAACAGAGAAGGAGAGAAGTGTGTGTGTGTGTGTGTGTGTGTGTGTGTGTGTGTGTGTGTGTGTGTGTGTGTGTTGTGTGTGTGTGCATTGAAATGATAATTAATCTGTCCCTCTAAATTTATGTTTTATATGTATAGTTTATATTTGTTCACATGAATGTAATTTACATTTCACATGTTTCACAGCATGACAGCTGTGATTGTTTTCATTCTGTGGCTGAAGAATTTTTTTCTTTTTGCTGAATGATAGTTCTGGGGATGGTGGTGGGGATGGTGGTGGTCTTTTCTTGGCTAGAGCTCTGAGGGTTACCAATGGTAAGATTGTGTGAACGCAACCATTTACCCACCATTAAGGTAGCTGCATTTGGACTTCGGGAATGAATTGGGTTTTTTTAGGTGTGCTGCAGCTAACACAGATATGTTTGTCAAACCATCCATTTTATCTGATGTTTTGCTGTTCACCCATTTTTTTCTGTGGAATTTGACCTTTTTTTTTTTTTATTATCTCACAGTTTTTTTGCTGTTTTTTGTTTTTTTTGGTGTTTTTTTTCATTTGTTCTTCTCACTTGGGAATCACCGTGAGACTGTCAGTACATACTGGATGAGAAGTTTACATGTAGACTCATCGATCATTCTCAAGTACCTTGCAGGACGGGTAACCATTTTCTGATATTAGAGGATGTTTTCTCCTTTAAAAGAGATGATGATGATGATGATGATGATGATGATGATGATGATGATGATGATGATGATGAAGAAGAGATGACGCGATGCTTGCTGGTGATGGTGATGATGATGATGATGATGATGATGGTGATGTTCTTTTTCCAGATGAGCCCCAAGAAGCTGGGGTGGTGCTTTGCATTCTGGCCACAGAGCTGTGTGAGCGGCTGGCCTACTACAGCGTGGTGGCCAACCTTGTTCTGTTCTGCACCAGTGTCCTGGGCTACAGTAGCACTGACGCTGCAACCATCAGCCTGGTTTTCTCAGGTCAGTGCAGCGTGCATCATACATGTCTGTTCCTTGCACACTGTTTCATAGTAAAATGTACTAAAAAAAACCTGCTGGAAAGTTTGTGTGTGTGTGTGTGTGGATGTTTGTGTGTGTTTGTGTGGATGTGTGTGTGTGTACTTTGTGTGTGTGTGTTGTGTGTGTGTGTGTGTGTGTGTGTGTGTGTACTTGTGTGTGTGTGTGTGTGTGTGTTTGATTTATTCTTTTATATCGAGGATAATGGAATAAGCACTCTTGTGCTTTTTTACATCTAGTACCCATGTGTACGCAGATTTGTAAATGTCATCTGTTCCCACCTGCACACGATGGCCTACACTTACGAAAAGCAGAACAGGATTTAACGTGTGCGCAAGATGTTCTCTGTGTGTGTGTGTGCGTGTGTGTGTGCGTGTGCATGTGCGTGTGTGTGTGTGTGCATGTGTGTGCGTGGATGGTGGTGGTGGTGGATGGTGTGGTGTGTGTTGTGTGTGTGTGTGTGTGTGTGTGTGTGTGTGTGTGTGTGTGTGTGTGTGTGTGTGTGTGTGTGTGTGTGTGTGTGTGTGTGTGTGTGTGCATGCATGCATGCATGCATGTGTGTATGTGTATTCAGAGGTAAGACCGGAAAGATAGACATGGATTACTTATGTAAAGGCTGAATTTCAGTGAATGGTTATCTCCTCCAGCTCAGTGGATTTGCAGCAAGTGTTGTTGACCATCAGTCCAACTGCTGTTGATTTACAATAGACTTTTTGAGCCATATGGTATCAAAATTTTTTTTCTTCTATTTGTTTGTTTTTTAACACTCGTGAAAGAAAGATTGGCAATTAGAGAGTTCTCTCAGATTACAAAATTCTGTGTAAAAATGTCATTGTCATAGGTTTCCTAGAAGCAGAGTGGTGAAAGAATTCTTATGCATTGTTGGTATGGCATGTATGTATGTAATAATCTCTCTCCTGAGGAACAGTAGCTGAATTTCAAAGAGAGATGTGGGTTGTAATTGTTTCAGTAGCTAAGTTATATGAAGTACAATGTTGTGAGCACTAGAGAAGGTGAGAACTCACTTCTCAAGAATTGATCGCTTGAAGTAGGAGGCTGATCTTTATGCAAAATACTTTTTAACTCTCAGAGGACGGCTGTCCGCTATAGCGAATTTGCTGTTTGCAGATTTTTCATGTGGCGGCAGCATTGATACTATGACTGGTACAGCTTAACATAGCTTCATGATCCTATCCAAGGTCAAATGCAGAGCTTTGTTGGGTGATTGTGTGTGTTCCAAACTCTTTTTGTTTATGGTTACAAAGAGTAGCTGACACAGAGTAGCGACACAGAGTACAAAATTCAGAGTATTTTCTTCATGCCAGTCAAAGCTCAAATATTAAAATCAGAGCTTCAATCTTTTGATATGTACTAACCCAGCATGTTATTGATAAGTTCAGAAAATTTCATTTCCTTACTGTGTTTTGTATTTTTTATTACTTTTCTACTATCCATTACAGATGGGCCGTCTGTGTGTAAAAGTAAGGGAGAGAACTAGCTGTCCCGAGTGAGTTAAGCAGATCCCCTAATGTGTGCTGTTTGAAAATTGGATACTTTACAACAGATACAGTGATGCTTTGATATCAATGTCAGTGTATTGTGGTCTGTGCAGGTACAACATACTTGATGCCAATTATAGGAGGGTACCTGGCTGATGCTCATATAGGCATGTACAATGCTATCTATGGCTTTGCCTTGGTATACTTACTAGGTAAGTTTCACTGAAAATGATGGCAATAGAGAGAGAGAGAGAGAGAGGAGAGAGAGAGAGAGAGAGAGAGAGAGAGAGAGAGAGAGAGAGAGAGAGATTGATGTCAGCTGAATGGTAATAGTAGGATTTGAAAAGATGATAGCAATAGTAATGACTGTATGTATGTTTGTCTTTGTAGTCAGTACTGCATGTATACCACATGTTCATATGATTACCACTTTTAGTATTTGTTCACGCTGTCAGCAAAAATACATAATTGTTGACTTTAAATTTGCGCGCACACACACAGACACACAGACACAGACACACACATATGAATATGTGAATATTTTTCACACACACTCACATGTGAATATTTTTCAAGTTCATTTTTAATCTTTTCATTGTACCACATATCTGATTATTCTTTTAGATGGATGGCTTGATGAAAAAAAGCAATTGGACTGCTTACTCAATGTACCATCTGGAAATAAAAGTTTGACTTTGACTTTCACACACACACACAACACACACACACACACACACACACACAACAACACACAACACACAACACACACACACACACACACACACACACACACACACACACACACACACACACACCACACACACACACACACACACACACACACACACACACACACACACACACACACACACACACACACACACACACACACCACACACACACACACACACACACACACACACACACACACACACACACAACACACACACACACACACACACACACACACACACACACACACACACACACACACACACACACACACACACACACACACACACACACACACACACACACACACACACACACACACACACACACACACACACACACACACACACACACACACACACACACACACACACACACACACACACACACACACACACACACACACACACACACACACACACACACACACACACACACACACACACACACACACACACACACACACACACACACACACACACACACACACACACACACACACACACACACACACACACCACACACACACACACACACACACACACACACACACACACACACACACACACACACACACACACACACACACACACACACACACACACACACACACACACACACACACACACACACACACACACACACACACACACACACACACACACACACACACACACACACACACACACACACACCACACAACACACGTGTGTGTGTGTGTGTGCCTGCACGCACACACATGCATGTATGCATGCACTTACACACACACACAAGCATGCATGCTCACTCACTCACTCACAAACACGTGCAGCACATATACCAGGGGTTAATTTACTAAATCTACCATGAACAGTTAGGAACAGTGTATTGTAAGTGTCTGTTTCTGTGTGTGTGTGTGTGTGTGTGTGTGTGTGTGTGTGTGTGTGTGTGGTGTGTGTGTGCAAATTAAAAGTCAAATAACAATTTTCAGATGGCACATCGAATAAGCCATCATATGTGTATGTGTGTGTGTGCACATGCATGCATGTGTGTGTGACTGTGTGTATGTATATGTGTGCGTGTCCATGAATGCATTATACATATGCCTGTAAGAATGCACACAAGCATCATTATGCATGTATAATTTATAGATGAGGGCAGCTCTAGAGACTAATATAAATGAAGCATCTTTGGAACATCAAAGAAGTCAGTTTCAAACTGCCTGCATTTTACACTTATTGTGATAATGGTTTCATGGGATAAAGGGAAGGGCTGGTTTAGCATCTCCAGTATCATCCCTCTGTGGGAATCTCAGTTCTGCTATGTAGTCCACAGCTGTGCTTTTCTCATCATCCTGATTATTATTGCAGATATTGTTAAACCAGTGAAAGTGGAGATAAGTGGGTGTGGGGTGGAAGGGGGGGGGGGGTGGCAGAGGAGATGGAGGGGAGTAGGGGGAGTGTACTGGAGTGGATTGCAAGTGTTCAGAATAGACATGAAATCTGTTGTTGTTTTTTATTTTGTTTCTTGCTAGAGCTCCAAGGTATACTATTGGACATTGGTATGTGACCACTGTACATCATGCATCACACATACATTTTATACTAATACATACATCATCTACATCCTACATACAGCTACATGACACATATATAAGCATACATCTATATATATACATACATACATACATACAACATACAACATACAGAAACAATACACATACAACATACACGATCTTACTAGTACAAACTTTTATGCCATACATGTTGCCTGCTGTCACATAACAATAAAAGAATAATTGATAATCAAGTACAAGATGATGTATAATCACGACCATGACATTAATGATAATCCTTTTACAGGCCTCTTCCTATTGCCATGCTCAGCTGTCGACTTTGCATCCCTGTTTGGTGATGAAAAGTATGCACTCAGTGAGGTGAGTACCTTGTTCACCTTTCTGGCCTTTTTTTCTTTATTGCAACAGTTTCTATGGTTGCCTTTCTCAATATAAATTCTCATTTGTAACTTGGTAATTTGTAACTAGTGTGGTAAACCGAAACTGAAGGTCGCCATTAGACCAGAGTAACTGGACCGCCAAGTCAGAAACAACATTTTCTTTCAATGCATGATGATCAGTGGTGATGAGGTTGATTTGATAATCCTGCTATGATCATCTATGTGCTTTGAGACTTCTTGACAGGGCTGCACTCTATGCTTCCTATTATATCTTGGCATCATCCAGGCCTGAGAGATACAGATACCTGCAGTTTTGGTTAGGCAATTTGAGCAACACCCTCAAAATCACATCCATAAAGTGGATGTAGATTGACTAAGTGGTCCCAGTCTTCCCAATGAGCCCATAGCAAACTCGCTCTGCCATCTGGGGAAGGCCGGCTGGAGTCGGAAGAATCCCTATGACTCTTATGGGATTTGAACCCACAATCTCCAGCTAATAATCTAAAATGCTAACCACAGGGCCATGGCAGCTGGCTTCATTGTTTGTTATTTCATTCTGTCTAAAGGTTCCTCATTTCTTTCATTAGTTTTTGATCTGCTGTTTTCTCCCGGGTTTTCTAAACATGCAACCAGTCAACCCTAATTCTCATTGTACTTCAAACATAAACAGGAGGGCTATCACCGCATTGAAAGTTAAGGGTTGAATGAACTATATGGGAGCTCTTTACAAAGTTAAAAAATCTTGGGTTTAAGATCAACTGTTCTTTCATTCCATGTGTGGTCTTTTTTTCCTCTTCAAGTTGAAAGAGTTTAGTAAGAAAAGTTCAAGTTCTCTCATATCTCCGAAAATGTTAAACAACTGGGGAGTCGTCCAGAATATTCATCCTGACTCACTTAATCACACAGAAAAGTTACCGTAAAATTGATTCCTGTGAGATTGCAGGTAAACACCGGATTAAAAGTGTGCACGTATGACTGTCTTTTTTTTTTTTCAAATGCCTCACTATATAGGCATCATACTGCCAGTTTCATAGTGCTTTTATTATTCATCCTGGTTAAAGGAGATGCAGGTAGTTACACTAAGATTCGTCATAGTCAAAGACAATCTCAGCATAACATCTCAACATACTACCGACAGTCTCTAGCCTGAACCAGCATGGAAATGTGAAAAGCAAACTAGCCTAATATTGATGGGCTCCCTGTGGACTACCGACCCCGGGGGTGAGACACAACGAATCTGGGTATGGCTGTGGCGGGGAGATTGAAATGAGCAGGCTGGGAACACAGTACGGAACGTCACAGAAGATAAGGCAGCAAAAAATTTTAAAAAAATAATAAAAAAAAAAAAAAAAAAAAAAATATAAAAAACCCTGTGTGTTTTTTTTCAGGCAGGAAGACGAGGGTTCTACCTGTCGGGCCTGGTGTTTGTGTGCATCGGCACAGGGGGCATCAAGGCCAAGTGGGGCCGTTCGGGGCCCTGCAGGTTCAGGACATCGGCCCCAAAGCCGTGCAGAGTTTTTTCAACTGGTTAGTGACAGAGAGTAGTAGTAGTATTAGTTAATGGTAGTAAATAGTGTAGTTGTATGTTAGTGGTATGTGTGGATGTGTGTGTGTGTGGGGGAGGGGAAAATGGTGGTGCGGTGATGATGGTGTGTATATTGGGGATGTGTATATTTATGTCTGTGTATATCTGTGAATGGGGGGGGGGGTGAATCTTTGGGTGTGTTTGTGTTTATGCGTGTGTATCTATATCTATATATAGATAAATGTATAGATATACAGACATGTATGTTTTATTTATTCTTTCAGTTTTATTCTTTTATATCAAGAATAATAAAATAAGCACTCGTGTGCTTTTCTTCCATCCATTCCCCGTGTGTATGCATTTTTGTTATTTTTGTTATCCATTCACAATGGCCTATTCTTTGGAAAAGCAGAAGTGTGTGTGTGTCTGTGTTGTCTGTGTCTGTCTGTGTCTGTCTGTGTCTGTGTCTGTGTGGTGTGTCACTCTCACATCTGCCACATTTATCAAACATTGATAGAAACCCAAGCATGAGATTCATAGCATAGTGGTAAGAAAGAAAAGACAGATGCACAAAAATACAACCTGCTGCAAATTCAAAACAACAGGATTATGCTAACAAAGCTGAAGAAAAAAAGACAAGAAAAAACATCTTTGTTGTCTACAGTGTATGCTCAGTATTCAAGAAATCAGTAGGCCATCTATCTACACCACAGTTCACTTTCTGTGAACAGTGGCAAGCGCCATCTGCTGTATCCCTTAAAACTGAAAACAAAAGCTTTTCCTGCCAACCGATTTAAAAACAGATTATTTGCTGAGTGAAACAGCTGTATCTACAACCTCCTCCTCCTCCTCCTCTCCCCCTTTCTCCTCCTCCTCCTCCTCCTCCTCCTCCTCCTCCTCCTCCTCCTCTCTCCTCCTCTCTCCTCTTCTTCTTCTTTTTCTTACATTTTTCTTTCTTTTTTCAGCTAGACCATTCAGGTTCAAGACTAGTTAGATGTTCATATTAGCAATCATCTTTAAAAGAGAGAGAGAGAGAGAGAGAGAGAGGAGAGGAGAGAGAGGGAGAGAGAGAGAGAGAGAGAGAGAGAGAGAGAGAGAGAGAGAAATTCCACATATAGCTTACATCTCATGGGATGGGCAAGCATGCACACAAGCAGTAAATTTTTCAGTAGATGTGAAATAGAGGAATTGAATATGTTACTACAGGATATATAAAGTTTAACACTTTTTTTTTCAAACTGAGCACACCTACCTGTAGTACCTATTTTTTGTTTCTTTTTTTTTGTTCAGGTTTTACTGGTTTGTGAATGCGGGGGCCCTGATAGCTTACGGGGGGGTGGCGGCCGTGCAGCAGAACATCAGTTTTGCCTGGGGCTACGTGGTTCCATTCCTCAGCATGTCCCTGGCCATCCTCTTTCTGCTCCTGGGCCGAAAACACTACCGCTACAGGGCCCTCAGGGGTGAGTCGTGATAACAATAATAATAATAGTAATAATGATAATAATAAATTTTAAAAATAATAATAATAATTTCTAAAAGTAATAGTAATAATAATAATATTATAATATTCATAGATAATAATGATAATAATGATATTATCAATATAATAATCATAATAATCATAATCATAATAATAAAAGGAATTTATATACCACTATATCTTGCAGAAAAAAATCAAAGCGCCTGCTTTCCACCAATTGTTACGCATGCAACCAATAACAATTTAGATTTTTAAGCAAAGTTTAGTGTCACACACGCTGCACACACGCACTCGCACACACACACACACACGCTCGCACACACACACACCCACACACACACACACACACACACACACACACACACACACACACACACACACACACACACACACACACACACACACACACATCGCTACTGGTGGGAAAGATTTCTGGGTTGGATGTGGACATTGTGATTTATTTGATTAGTGGGTATGTGGTTGGTTATTGAGTTGGTTGATAAGTTGTTGGTTAGCGGGTTGGTTTATTGGTTAACAGATTGATAGATAAGTTTATTTCCTAATTTTATTCCTGTTTTATCAAGTTGATTTTTGTGTTCATTCATTTATGCATTTATCATGTTCAAATTTTGATGAATTGATTCCTCATTCATTTCATTCAAATTAGAATACTCTGTTGTTGTTTTTTTCAACTCCTGGCAGAGCTCTGCATCAATGATGAGATTTTGTATATGCAACCGTTTTTTGCCCACCATGAAGGTAGCTGCTTTCCAACTTCAGGAATGTATACTGGAAATGTTCATGTTTCAGTAACCCACGGAACACTGATATGAATCATAGGATCTTTAACATGCATATTTGATCTTCTGCATGAGCATATACATGAATTGAATCAAGGCACTGACAGGTCTGCACTTGAAGTTGACCAGGAAGATAGTAAAAAAAAAAAAATTCCCACCCTCAAATAGTCATCAGACGCCGCTGAGATTAGAATCAGCAACTTGATAAACCACAATGCGTAAATTTAGCATAACTCAGTCAGGGGTCCAGGGCAGGGCCCAGCGCTAAAATTAGCATGCTCCTTCCTTTTATCAAGTCCATGTGTGGTCAGTTCCTGCTATAATTAGCACCAGCTGGGATGGGATGGATAACAGCTGAGAGCAGCTGAAAGTGGGGGGATCTGACAGCTGTGAACCCCCAGGCCTGCAGTCTGTTGTGTTGTGTGATGAGGGTGTGGCTGTGATGGCAGGCAGCATGTTGGCGGACTCCTTCAAGGTGTGTTGGCAAGGCTGCAGAACCTCCTCCAAAACGGTGCCCGGGGCATCAGGGTTTTTCGACACCGCACGACAGGACTACGGGGGCAGCTACAGCGATGACCTTGTGGACGGTGTCATCGCTGTTGTCCGCCTCCTGCCTATCTTCTTCTTCGTCATCATGTACTGGACCATCTATTCTCAGGTACCTACGTCTCAAGGTTCTGTCTCTACTAGGATTGTTTTTCTCCCCCGCGGGATGCAGAAGGCCTGTCAGTGTAAATAACATCCCCCACCTTCTGGAAATGCTGTGCCAGGATTTCCCTCTTTTCTATCCCTCTCTTTGTTTCTGTCTTGTTCCTTTTCTTCCCGTCACCTTCTTTGTGTATATTTTCTTCCTTCTGGCCCATTCTTCTGCCTTTTTTTCCCCGAAAGCCTTAAGAGATAGACTGCTCTTCCACACCAAAGTCGGATGTGCTGGGCCTGACTTGTCAGGTGCTTGACGGTGGCACAACTCATTTTTGCTCATATGACAGACAACAGTTGTTACTGTCTGAGGAAAAAAGATATCTTTAGTCTGTCAGCACAGAATGTGTAAGACTGAACGGGTTCTGTTTGATTGGTGTGGAGGATTGTGGGTATTATGGAAATGGAATAGGATAAAAGGAGCAAAATGTGTGAAATATTGCAGCAAGAATTTTGCTTTTATAGTCATGATTTGAAGTTTGTGGTGGTAGTGTTGGTGTGAGTTTGTTTGTGTGTGTGTGTGCCTGTGTGTCTTAGTGTGTCTTAGCTAGTGTTTGTTACTGTGTTAGTGTGTGTGTGTCTGTGTTTCTGAGTGTATGCAAGCACACATTTACATATGTGGGTAATTGTGAGAGAGGAAAAAAAAGCCTTTTGCTGTGTGTGTGTATACACGTACATACTAGACACTCTGTCTCCACATGCTGAAACAAAAATCAAGATAGCAGATGATGTAAAAAAACAACTTAAAAAACTGATGTTACCAAAGCCACTTTCAATTCTCCAGACCAGGGTGAATCCTCTTTATCATTGTGGGTGCTTTTTCAGATGCAGTCAACGTTTTTCCTGCAAGGTGAACGGATGGATCTGCACATTGGGGACAGCCAGGTTCCGTGGCCATGCTGAATGCCTTCAACACAGTGGCCATCATGCTGCTCATTCCCTTCCTGGACAGGGTCATCTACCCCTGCTTCAATCGTATCGGCTACCCCCTGAAACACCTGCACAGAATAGGTCAGTGTGTGTGTGTAGCAATGGTCACAGCGCACATATCCAACATCACTCAGTCAAGAGTGCTAAACAGCACACGCTTTCCTTTTACCTTGTAGTCCAAGTGTGGTCAGTTCCTGCTATGATTAGCCTCAGCTGGTCCCAACTAGGCTGGGATGGAATGGGTTAATTAGCAGCTGAGAGGAGCCGAAACTGGGGGAAAGTTGACAGCTGTGTGGTATGTAGTAATGTACTAGCATGATGTTTTGAGCATTTGGGTGTTACACACAACATGTATCTGTATGCTGCTTGATAGGATCCACATTAACACATCAACATGTACTGTAGAAATAGAAACCACTGAAACTTGGAGGAGATGGTATTTTTTGTCTTTGCAGATCCACGGGGCTACTTTTGGTTTTGGGGACTAATTTAGTACAAGCATCATATCACTGTCACATGAAACAACACAGCTCACTTCAGTTTATCTTAAACAACTGATTTATATGTAATATAATATCATATAGATATATAAAGGAGAGAGGGAGAGATGGATTTTTTTTTCAAAACATAACTGATTTCCTGATATATTTCATTCTTTCTTTCTTTCTTTCTTTCTTTTTCAGGCATTGGCTTCATCCTGGCTGCTCTCTCCATGATTGCTGCCGCTGCCGTGGAGATAGAGAGGAAAGACAATCTGGGCTTCAATCAGACGGTGGGAGAGGAGGTGTTCTACTCCTCCAACCTGACCGTCTTCCTGCAGGTGCCACAGTTTGCCCTGGTGGGAGCCAGTGAGGCCTTCACCAGCATCTCAGGTAAATGCTGTCATCACCATCTATTTTCCCTTTCCTAAGGGTCCATTTTTCTTTCTTTGTGGATGTCACTGAGGGTTTTTTTGACATTTAAGTAAGATTTTACTCTTTTTTTGGGTGGGGTGGGGGGTGTTTTTTGTTTTCTTTGATTGGGGTTTTTTTGGTGTGTTTTTTTTTGGGGGTTTTTTGGGGGGGTAGTTTCCATAATTCTTCTTTATGGATATTATTGAGTTTAATTGAGTTTAATTTTCTGCCAAAGCATTAATTAGTGAACAGACATTTAAGTAAGAGATTTTCCTCTGTATGTAAATGAATTGATTTAAAGAAAAGCTTGTGGACTGGACCAGTCTGAAATGGATAGATCATAGCTGGTGAGAGCCCAAGGACTGAAAATATGTCATTCATACAGAAAACTCAAAAAAGAGAATATTGATATTTGAAGCTGGCTCAGTCCCATAGCTTTATAAGTTGATGTAAGCTATGTTTCAAAGCCTACATCAAAATGTTGTAAAATGATAAGTTGAAAGCATCTTCAGCTGTGACAAGGTCTTAGCATAACAATCTGTACTCTCTTTTTTACAAGATCTAAAATATCATCTTAAGTCAAGAGTCTGGCTGCCAAAATGTTGATATTCTTGAACACAGTCCGATACACACAAACTTCTTATCAAGTGTGTACTTCCAATCTTGCAGAGATTCCCAGGTGGATGAGTGAATCAGAATGCGTATTGTGGGAGACCCCCAGAGTGTTAAGCTGAGGAACACTGAACAAGAAGAACAAGATATCAATTAGCTAACCAGCACTAGCTGTATCGCAGTGTGACAGACAGTGTGTGACGGACGTGTGTGAGGGACCTGTGTGATGGACCTGTGTGATGGACCTGTGTGATGGACCTGTGTGCATGGATTGGAGTTTTGCCTTCACGCAGTCCCCGCCCTCCATGCAGGGGGTGATGATGGGGGTGTTTCTGGCCACCAGTGGCCTGGGCAGCTACATGGCCACCCTCATTCTCAGCATTGTCTCTGCCGCCACAAAAGACGGTTTGTGTATTTCTTCCTTCTTTTTTTTTTTTTTTTTTTTTTTTCCCCCATGCATGTATTTTACAGGCCAATGTTGTAGCCTGCTTTGTAAGCCACTCACCTGAACTGCTGCAAAAGAAATAATAAAATGACTGCATAGAATTGCAGTGATGTTATAAGTTGTGCATTGAGAAAGCTAAAACCAATCAGTGTGGCGTGACATTCCTGGTCAGTCCATCACCCAGACAGTTTCATTGTACAGTTGCCTTATAAAATCAGAACAAAAGTCCTCTTTTGAGATGTGGGACGACTCATCATTTGCTGCTTTTTTTCAAAACTACTATTTAATGGGGAAGATGAATACTTCAGTCAGATTTCAGCTGAAAACAGCAAACATTGTCAGCAGTCATGATTAGATGTTTCTGGCTGTTGTTAGGTGTTCCCCAGCTGAACACTTTGGGGGTCACCCAGAATATGCTCTTCTCTCTTTCCACCTGGGAATCACTGTGAGACCATAAGTAATGAGAATTTTGCATGTATAGCTTATATATATACCTCACCATATAGTCATTCCTACTCCAGCTTCAGAGGATTCTGTCTCCTATGATGGAGAGTGTAGGTTGTTATGCTTAGAACTTATGGCTGATGACCATCTCAATATAACACTTCAAAGCATGACAGTATTATAATGTGGAGTAGGGAAGAGCACCACCACCACCATCAGTTTG
Source organism: Stramonita haemastoma (assembly GCA_030674155.1). Classification (NCBI taxonomy): domain Eukaryota; kingdom Metazoa; phylum Mollusca; class Gastropoda; order Neogastropoda; family Muricidae; genus Stramonita; species Stramonita haemastoma. The sequence continues at coordinate 29,930,837 of CM060316.1, forward strand.
TCCCTATGTGTTTGTGTGTTTCAAAACTGAATTCAATATGTGCAAAAACTAAAAAATCAACTAACAGTGAAATTTTTCTCTCTACTTTGCACAGACCCCTGGTTTCCTGACGAGATCAACGACGGCCACGCAGAATACCTCTTCTACCTGCTGTCAGCACTGATGGGCGTGTTTTTCCTGGCATACCTGGTGGCCGCCAAGTTGTACAAATATCGAAACTTTGATACACAGCTGGCCTCAGAACATGCAGACACTGTGGAAGAAGTCCTGGTGCAAGAGAATCATTCGGAAGAAGCAGAAAACTACTCTACAGGATTCTGACCAGGGTTGCATTCTGAAGATTGAGTATAGGTGCCTGAGTAATGGAGTGAATGTGGATTTGAAGTCAAGTTATATGTCATATCAAGTGATAGAACAGGTGAAGAAGTGACTGCAGAAGAATAGCTGTATGAATTGAAAGTGCAAGTCTTTCCTTTTTTCACGATTTTTGGTTTACTTTTAAAATTTGTATGTTGATTCTAAAATCCAGATAAACTTACTATATTTGTGCCTTTTTTTCATGAAGTTGTGAAGAATATTTTGTTTGAAAGAATCTGTTGTTTAAATTGTCAATTATCTTATGTATGATACTGGTTCAAGGATAATGAAATAAAAGGTTCTGTACTGTGTATGTTTTGGACAGAGTTTTTGAGAGTAACAAACAAGTAAAGATTTTTAAACATGTCTGCAATATGTATGTTTCTTGAAGAGAATGAATTACATTGTGACCCTAACTTATGTCTGCAATATGTATGTATGATTTTTGAACAAAATGAATGACAAATATCACCTTAACTTCTGTCTGCAATATGTATGTTTGTTTCATAAACAGAAAGAATTACATGTGTGACCCTCCATCATGAAAAGAGTCCACTAGGATTTTTAGATTTTGATTGATTTTACAATGTTAGCTTTCTTCTACATTGTACTGAAGTACTAAGGCACAATTCTACTCCCTTTTACTATATTAACATGCAGTGTGCAAATCCAGCATAACTGAGCCAAGGGTCCAGGGCCCAGTGCTAAAATTAGCGCACCCTTCCTTTTTCCAAGTCCAAGTGAGGTCAGCTTTTGCTATGATTAGCACCAGCTGGCCCCCACTGGGTTGGACTGGGATGGAATAGTTAGCAGATGAGAGTAGCTGAATGTAGGGGAAACTGACAACTGTGCCTGTCATAACACCCAACCCCTCACCCTGATCACCTAGTACCATCCTAAAAGGTAATGGTGTCCCATAACCAGGGCGGTCGTAGGGTAGCGAGGCATCAGAGATCTCAGCTTCTCTAGGTGCCAGCATGTTGAGGGCAGCGCCCATCTTCTCTCCCTCGCTGCTTTACCTTCTCTGACCCTAAAGAGGGCAGGTACCCATTTACAGCTGGTTGAACTGGGGGGACTGTACTGAAGCGCAAACGCGCAAAGGGTCACCCAAGTAGTTCAAACCTAAATTTGTCAATTTCTTATTTTGTCACTTCCTGAAGTCTAGCATTTTAATTTGTAAGAACTTTTCATACAGGTATCCAATTTGTAATATTTGTTCAAAATACTTTTTGCATTGCAGATTGATAACATTTTAAGACAAAAAAATTGACCTCTAGTACACTGTGACCCATGTGGGGGAGGGTCACACATGCACTTATGTAGAACTGTATTATGGTGATTATGAACCTGTGTTATATGATGTCTGAGTGCTGTGAACTTAAAGGCTTGAACTATCAAAGCTGCTGTTGCTGTTGAACAAAGCGCCATGATTATGCAAATTAAGCATATGAAAAGTGAATAATCAGCGGTCACAGCAGTCGGTTTCCCCACTTTCAGCTCCCCTCAGCTGCTAATTAATCCATCCCATCCCAGCCTAAATGGGGCAAGTTGGTGCTAATTATGACAGAAACTGACCACACTTGGATAGGTAAAAGGAAAGGGCATGCTAAATATAGCGCTATTGACTTGAATGATGTTGGATTTGTGCACGGTGTGGTTGGATATAACATGCTGAAGCTAACAGGTTGTGTAACAGATTGGTATCGACTGATATTCTGTGATGTTGCAGTTCACAGCGTTTTGTTTCATCATCATGCTTTATTACTCTCATTGATCCGAACTCTCTGTTCTCTTTGCGGATGTGTCTGTGATATTACTTTGTGTGTTGTGTCTGGTGTCTGTGTGTGTCTGTGTGTGTGTGTGTTCTGTGTGTGTGTGTGTGTCTGTGTCTGTGTGTGACTGTGTGTGTCTGTGTATCTGAATGTGTGCATCTGTGAGTCTGTTTGTGTGTTGGTGTGTCTGTGTGTGTGTGAGAGAGTGAGTGAATGAGTGGAGTGAGAGAGAGAGAGAGAGAGAAGAGAAAGAGAGAGAGAGAGAATAATGTGGCCCTCATCTGTTTGTCTTTTCTCTATACCTCTCTCTGTCTCTGCTTTTTATATATATATATATAATATATTATATTAATGAGAGAGAGAGAGAGAGAGAGAGAGAGAGGAGAGAGAGAGAGAGGGTGTGTGTGTGTGTGTGTGTGTGTGTGTGTGTGTGTGTGTGGTGTGTGTGTGTGTGTGTGTGTGTGTGTGCGCAGTGCATGTGTGAGAAGTAAATAGGAATAAAGACACAACTGTGTTCAGTTTCTTCCCCCCCCCCTCTTTTTCTTTTTTAATTATTCCAGCAAATTTTTGCTTTTTTTCTTGAAGCTTTCTCAGGTTAAACCAAATATGTACATAGAGGGAGTAGTGCCCAGTGGGTGTTTATCAAGACAACTATAATTATATTATAGTCAAGTATATAGTATATATATATTTTTATTTATATATATATATATATATATATATATATTATATATATTATATATATATATATATATATATATATATATATATATATATATATATTAATTTGTCTTGTATGTGTGCGAGCATGCTTGCATTATGACTATGTGGCTTGGGAACAATTCACAAAGTTTTCATCAGGTTTTCTCTTCAACCTATGGTCAAAAAGGAGATGATGTAAGCCCAACTTTAATAACTGGGGCATACTTTGGGTTTCATAGCCTTTGTGTAAAGTGTTGCAATATCTACTTTTTTTTTTTCCCTCACACTACCTCTGTCAGTTTTGCCTCACCAGTGCCAAGAGTGGTAAGAAGAGCTTAGGGGGTAAGTTGTGTTTTTTTATGCTCCTTTTTTTTAATTTCTATTTTTTTTGTTTTGTTCATGTCTGTGGTCATATTTTTGAATGAGACTTTTCTGGGGGGGTTTTTTTAATTAATTTTTATCCCATTTCATTTTTCTGTCCCATTTTTTTCTCTGTCCCATTTCCTGTTTGGGCCATTTACCTTCTGTCTCATTTTGTACAAAATATTTCAAAAGAAATCCAGGGTAACGATATTTGTTGTTGCTGTGTTGTTATTTCAGTCACATTTCTTTCTGCAGTTTAGTTGGTATTGTCAGGGTCTTTTGATCTATAACAGGGTTTGTTTTTTTTCAAAGTGGTTAGAATAGTTTTTATTTAAATCATTTCTGTATATGTGAGGTAGCTTCCAATGATATGGTTACTTGGTGTGTGTGTGTGTGTGTGTGTGTGTGTGTGTGTGTGTGTGTGTGTGGTGTGTGTGTGTGTGTTGTGTGTGTGTGTGTGTGGTCATGAAGCTGTTAGCTTTCCAAATTTAGTTTGGCAACAAACTGTTGATTAGCAGTTTCTCCGGAATGTTCATCGCATCATTTAGTTATTATGGGTGTTGTTTTTCTATCAGATGCCACTGGTCAACCAGAATTGTTCACATTTTCCACTTTATTGTAAAAATGGGTTTTTGTTGGATGAGGCGGTAAGTGGATTACCTCCCATGTGATGAGGGCCCTGTTGCAGCATCCTTGTTTTTAAATCAGGACACACCTGCGAATTGTGTGATGCTCTGTTTTGTTGGGTGGGGGTTGAAACCTCTCTGTTATGTTAACCACGTGAAGGGAGATGAACGATTTCCACTCTGTTATATTATTTTGTAACTGTCTGTTGTTAATGAACACTTGTCTTTGAGCATGCATGTGCTTATGTGTGTTAGTATTGTTGCGCTTCTTTTATATGCGTACAAATGTGTATGCAACATGTCGGTGTATATGTACAAAGTGATAAGGGAGGGCGAAAATATACATGAAACAGGTTTTGTTCTTTCATTGTCTATGTAGTTACTTGTTTGAACAGTTTTGTGTTATGTGCTGGTTTGTTTACCAGAATTCATTACATTTGTTGTTTACATGGTTGGTTCCATTCTCTTATTGTTATAATTTCATCTTTTTAACTGATTTCATGTAGATAATTTGATATTTACAGCCTGAATTTTTACCATTGTAATACAATATTGATTTTTTTTTTTCACTTTCCTCAGTCAGAGCTCCAAGGTTTACCCATGGTGAGATTTTGCATATGCAACCATTTGCCCACAGTTCAGGTAGCCATTTCTTGTATGGAGTTTGACATATTAGCATCAGGAATGGGTATGCATGATATATGTACACCCCTGATGTTGATCAGAATGGGTGTATTGCACCCCTGATGTTGCATCAGGAATGGGTGGCATGATATATGTACACCCCTGATGTTGCATCAGGAATGGGTAGCATGATATATGTACACCCCTGATGTTGCATCAGGAATGGGTAGGCGTTAAAATGTTAATGACTGATATATGTACACCCCTGATGTTGCATCAGGAATGGGTAGGCATGATATATGTACACCCCTGATTTGTGATCAGGAATGGGTAGGCATGATATATCTACACCCGTGCCCCTTTTTTTCTTGTGTCGTGATAATAGCAGGTCTAATTGGTTCTACATATCTACATCCTGCACAGATGCGTGCGCACACACACACACACACCACCACCTAAAAAACCAAAAGATTTACATCTGTGATTTAGGTTGACATTTTTTTTGTTTTCATAGAACATTTTTCACATATATGAATATGTTTTGATTTGTATTTTTAGACATCTTCAGTGTGTGTGTGTGTGTATGTGTCGTTGTTGTTGGTGATTTATATTTTGGTTGTTTTGTTTTCCCTTTTAAGAAAAGGTTGTTTTTTTGTTGTATATACGGAATAATGTTTTTATTCCCATGGTTGTTTCAAATTTTGTTTTGGTTTGGATTTTACCATTTTTACACCAAAAATATCAACATAGAAATTTGGACCACGATTTACTTTTTGCTCATGATTTCAGTAGCTCATAAAAGTGTTCAGTCACTGATATAATTATTTTTGCTTCTCCAATCATACAAGCTGTGATCCACATGTGAGTTGTCTAGGCTTTGCCAGCTGCCTCTGCTTTGATGAGGTAGTATCATTTTGGATTCTGACATGTTGAAATATGTGTTGGAAGCATGGAGGAACATGTCATCTTTTTTTTTTTACCGTTTTTTTTTTCTTTCTTTCTTTTGTTTGTGCAAATCTATGAAAACAGTGAGGAACTATGTGCAGTTTAAAAGAAAAAAATCTTCTCTGCTTTCCCCATTAGATGGAATGCATAGTGCCTAGTCTTCTCCTGTGTTTGTAACTCTTCAGGAGGTCTGCCTGCTGGCCTCAGCTGACAAATTCCAACTTCAGGGCAGCTCATGAAAAGAAAATTCATAATTATGAAAAGTGTGAGAACATATTTGACAAATTTGCCTGTAAAAGGCATGATTATGGACTGTGACAGCAGAAAATAAGGAAGAGAGAGAGGGGGGAGATAGAAATGTGTAGAAAAAGACAGAAATAAAAAGAGTGATAGAAAAGGGGAAAGTTCAAGCACATGATTTTCAGATGGTGGGGATGCTATTTAGCTGACGGAACCCCCAGGATCTCCACAAGGAGAAAAAATAATGTAATTTGGGGTTGGGGGGGGGGGAGACAGGGTTGGGGGGGGGGGGATGTTGACAATGGTAAAAGAAGTTTTGACAGCATAGAAATGCTCATATCTTTGTTTCTTTGTTTTCTGCTATGTATGTTTGGAGGGGCGGACAGTGAGGACCGATGTGGATTAGGACCAAAGCATGCTATGTTATTTTGATACATCAACATTGTTACTTTGGATCCTGGCAAGGCTAAAGGAAGCAATGGCAGCAGCATCAAGTTGCGCAGAGTTTATGTCTATTCATTTTCTTTGTATTGCAGTAGAAATGCTGTGAGCATTTTTGTTAGTTTGGTTGTATGCTCATGACATTCATTTTATTTATCGATTTATTTACCAACACCCTTACTGTAATCTGTTGACATGGTGTCATAATGCTTTTTACAAATGCTGAAATTTACAAGAATGCAAACATGAATCAAAAAGTAGTAAAATAAACTGCTTTGCTGTTTTTGATGTAATGTGATTTTAATCATTGATGCATCCATATGTCATGATTGTTTATTCATGTTTCATCATGTGTGTATCTGAGTCATTTGTGTATGCATGTAAAATGATATTTGTATCGACTTCTGTTACCTTTTTTTTTTTTTTCTCCATTGACTTTTGATAGCCATTGAATGTATGTACTTCAGAAATATCTTGAACTCCATAAGTATCTTTAAAAAAAAAGGTACTGAAATACGTTCTTTTGTTCTGGACAAAAATTTGCCCTTAAAAGTTTGCCCTGGTTTAACCACGTGTTTGACAAGCATTCTATTATTGCTGCAGATTTTTGTGTTTACATTACATTACATTGCAATAGGTTATATTATACTACATTATAGAACATCTTGCCACACGTTAAATCCTGTTACACTTTTCGTAAGAGGAAGTATAAGCCATTGTGTGCCAGTGGGAACAGATGACAAGATTTACAAAACTGCATACACACGAGGATTGGATGTAAAAAAGCACATGAGTGCTTGTTCCATTTTTCTCGATATAAAAGAATAAATATAATAAAATATATGTTTCACTTCTTGACCACAGCCTTGAATAATTTGACAGTGACCTACGTCCATCTTTTCTCCTGTATCCTTTTTGCTAAAAAAAAAAAAAAAAAAAAAGCAAAAAGAATCGTATAAAAATCAAAACTTGCTCAAAGTTAATGATATATATTTAGAGATCTCATCACACATTGTTGATTTTCGCTATGAGTAACTAGTCCCAGTGTTAGTTTTATTGTCATTTAAGATTTTTCAGAATGGTTTTGAAAATTAATGCTTTCCACCTGGGAACACATTCCTTTTTTTTTTGGTGTTAAGAATCTGTGCTCTTTTATTCTGGTACTGTAGTCTTATTACATTTGTGCATATTCATATACAGTGTTCATATTGGTAGGAAATGTGCATACATTATGTAGGCATGCCATGGTATTTTCACTCTGACATAATTATGTATTAATGAGTGTGCAGATAAACACACACATACATATTTACCCACTTTAGGAACACAGACCTGCATGCATGTGTGCATGCAAGCATGTGCATGTGTGTGCACACACACATACACACACATACACACACATACACACACTCACACACACACACACACACACACACACACACACACACACACACACACACACACAAGATGACTAAATGAAAGGAGGAAATGCATTGTTTATTCATTTTATCATCATGCAATAAAAGAAAAAATTGACTCAAACGCGCACACACACACACACACACACACACACACACACACACACACACACACAACATGCTGATGCATTCAATCAGTATTTATTCCCAATTTATTACCATTGTAGTGGATACCTCTGTGTGTGTGAAGCATCATTTGGCATATTAAATTATAAGGTGAATGCAAAACTAGTTTTGTTTGTTCTTTGATTGAGTTTTTATGAGGGTGTTTTTTGTTTGTGTGTTTCTTAATCACCATCTCCTCCTCCTCCTCCTCCTCCTTCTCCTCTCTCTCTCTCTCTGTCTGTCTCTGTCTCTCTGTCTGTCTCTGTCTTTCTCTGTCTCTCTCTGTTTCTGTCTTTCTCTCTGTCTCTCTTTGTCTGTCTGTCTGTCTGTCTGTCTGTCTCTCTCTCTCTCTCTCTCTCTCTCTCTCTCTCTCTCTCTCTCTCTCTCTCTCTCTCTCTCTCTTGCGCACACGTTAAATCCTGTTCCGCTTTTCGTAAGAGTAGGCCATCGTGTGCCGGTGGGAACAGATGACATTTACAAAACTGCATACACACGGGGACTGGATGTAAAAAAGCACAAGAGTGCTTATCCCATTATCGTCGATATAAAAGAATAAATCAAATCAAATCTCTCTCTCTCTCTCTCTCTCTCTCTCTCTCTCTCTCTCTCTCTCTCTCTCTCTCTCTCTCTCTCTCTCTCTCTCTCTCTTGATCTGACGTTGGAGGAAGAAACAGACGATTGTGACAGACACAGTGATGTTTGGGAAATGACGGACAGTTGTGATAATGTGAGCATTGACAAACAAGCCACGCCAGTTGTGACGATCACAGAAGACGCCACAGAAGATGTGACAGATGAAGAAAAGACAGAAGAAGAAAGTGTGTTAAGTGAAGACGATTGCGCACCAGTACGTGAACCATCACAGTCCACCCGTCTGTCAACTGATGACTGCAGGATCATACTGGAACAACTGCAACGTCTAGACAACAACATGGACAGTTTCCTTGAAAGTCTCAGAGCAGGAAGGAGAGAAAAAGACAGCCCCAAAGACAGCACTGTAAAGACAGAACAGCCTTCCAGCAAACCCACAGGACATCAGACATCTCTACCGCATCGATAACTAGTGACAGATGTGTTTGATAAGGGTGACAGTGTCGTTCATACTGTCTTGCTCTCACTGATGTTATGACATTTATCACTACCGCGAATCGGTT
>CM060316.1:29944643-29949643 GCA_030674155.1 Stramonita haemastoma
ATATATATATATATATATATATATCAATAAACAAATGAACCACTAGCCTAAATCCTACAGGTGCCAGCAATGGTAACAAACAAACCAAAGAAACAATTACAGCATTACGCAGCACGGCCTAAAGCATACAGGCATGTGTGAAAACACGATTAAAGGTGGATCATTGCTTTTCCACAATTACGTGAGAACAAAAATCTAAAACGACCATTCCGATGGACTCATTTAGGGCACACAAATAGTTGTACTAGATACGAAGTACCCAAAATGTTTCTGAAAGTCGGTGTGTTTTAAAAATTAATAATTATATATTTCTAAGCTTTATTTTGGTGTGCTTCTCCCCTGGAAGAGCAGCCCAAGTTTCACGCAGATGACCATTAAATTGGTAAACAACAGAATACAAACAAGACAACACAACACAAACGATACAAGACGATACAAGACAATACAAGACAAGACAATACAACACAACACAACACAACACAAACAATACAATACAATACAACACAATACAATACAACACAATACAACACAACACAATACAAACAAGACAACACAACACATACAACACAACACAACACAATACAACACAACACAACACAATACAACACAAGCAAACAACACAACACAATACACAAGACAACACAACACAAAACACAACACAACACAACACACGACATTAAACAACAACTCACCACAGATGCTGGCGAACACTTCACTGGCGCCCACCAGAGCGAACTGGGCACCTGCACGAAGACGGACATTCTGGCGGCCAGGAAGACCTCCCCGCCCAGCTCCTGGCTGATGGTGCCCCCGGGCTCCTCCATGCGGTCCTTGCGGGCAATCTCCACGATCCCCGCCACCACCATGGCCACAGCCGCCAGCACGAACCCTATGCCTGACATGGACATTGACCACCACAACAAAAATATTTAATAGGGTCAGAGTTTGTTGTTCCCTTGTGGGGATACCTTGCGGGGGGGGGGGGGGTTGTCACTAAATCATGCACCATTTTTGGATGTCTGTGCTAGGATCCTCTTGTGTATTTCCTCTTGTTTCAGTCAGTACAAATAGCATCCCCACATTCTGGAAAAGTTTGTGTAGGAATTTCTTTGTTTTTATCACTTGTCTTTGTTTCTGCCTTGTTCCTTTTTATTCATGTCACCTCCTCTTTTTGTCTATTTTCTTTCTGCCTTCTTGGTCCATTCTCCTGCTATTTTTCCAGAAAGACTTAAAAGATAACAATATCTGTCTTATGCAAATATCGGATGCCCGGCCTGACTTGTCAGGCGCTTAACGGCAGTGTGACACATTTTCGCTATTATAACAGACAACAATAGTTGCTGTCTGACGTGCAACGAAAAAAGAAGGGTCAGAGGCTAAGGAAAACATGATCTTGCACGATATGAATACAATGTGGTAGAGTTCATTTGGTCTGTTGAGTATGACCAGGTTTGGCATATCGGTGTTACCATGTTGTGTGGAGAGTGGGGGCCCTTGTTATTGTTGCAAAGGTGTACGTTCTTCTTTTTAACCCCATGGGTCGACCACCCACCCATAATGATTATGCACTCTGACTCACTTATCTCATTTGGGAGTCACTGTAAAATCTGAAATTACACGGTAAATGAGAGCTTGCGTAAATTAATGACACTTTTCAAATACTGTGCCAGTCAAGGACCTGTGCTCCCATTTCAGAGGACTTCTCCTTTCAAATGAGAGTGCAGGTTATTTATTATACTAAGACCTTGTTATGGCGGAAGGTAATTAATCTCAACATACCATTAACTTTACAACATAACAGTATGCTATTGCAGGTCCTTAGCACTTGGCCTGGTGAATTTGGCTTACTATGGGGTGTCGTGTCAAAATTAATGGGATCGTTTGGTGTGATGTAGGGGGTAGATTTGGGAGGGCTGGCTTGAAGACGGGTTGAAGTTGGTTAGTGCACCTATCTGTACTGTGCTGATCTGTGCAACACAATGCGAACTTGATTGTACAGTGCATTACGATAAAGTGGTAGTGCACAGTAATGTATTGAACTAGATTATACAGTGGATAATGCTGTAATGAACTGGATTATACAGCGCATATGCTGTATTGAATTGGTTAATACAATGCATAATGCTGAATTAGACAATCCCTAGTGCTGTATGACTCTGGATTGTACAGTGCATAATGCTGTGATGAACTGGTTAATACAATGCATAATGCTGAATAATTATACAATGCATAGTGTTGTATCACTCTGGATTGTGCAGTGCATAATGCTGTAATGAACTGAAACAGTCCTACACTCAAACGTCTCCTCCAGTGTGTACTTACAGTTTCACAGTGATCCCCAGATGGGATGAGTGATTCAGAGTGCGTACTGTTGGTAATCAACAGGATGTTAAGCTGGGGAACACACGACAACAACAAGCAAAGAAGTTCACGGTAGCCATTCAATATTCGAACAAACATTTTAAAACTGTGAGCACGAACCACTTGTTTACAAAAGGAATCAATAACATGTATCTCAATTTTCTTCGAACAGAACAAACAAAAAGTCTGTGACGTGTCATATCCCCCCCTCCCTATTACACTTCCACGATGATGATTATTACGAGCCCCACGATTTTGGAATGCTTTACCAATTCTCTGAAGGTGAGACAGAGGACGTCCAATCTTCTCCATGCAGGGGTAAAGCCCTCGGTCGACGATGGGGATGAGGATGATGATGATGATGGTGTTGAAAGCGTTCAGACCAGAGGCTGGGATTTTAATATTTCCGACGGAAACGTCAAGTCTCTCTCCTTGGAAAAGGAAGGTGGTTGTCATCTAAGAAAAGATTAATAGCAAAAAAATGGTTATCTTTTAAGTCATCTAGAGCTGAAGTAAGTGCTATGAAAAAATGAACTACAAAGAATATCTGAACCCCTTATTTTCTTCCTTTGAATTGCTTGTCTGTTTTGTAATTCGTTTATCTGTACTGTGCATTTTTTGCTATTTTGGTGATTTAATGGTTAAATATGAGCAGGTGTGTGTGTGTAGCTCCTTGGTGTGTGTGTGTGTGTGTGTGTGTGTGTGTGTGTGTGTGTGTGTGTGTGTGTGTGTGTGTGTGTGTGTGTGTGTTTCTGAAAGTGAGAGAGGGAGGGGGAGAGAGAGAGAGATGGGGAGAGAGAGAGGGGGGGAGAGAGAGGGGGGAGAGAGAGAGAGATGAGAGAGAGAGAAGAGAGAGAGAGAGAGAGAGAGAGAGAGAGAGAGAGAGAGAGAGAGAGAGAGAGAGAGAGAGAGAGAGAGAGAGAATAGAGAGAATAGAGAGAGAGATTGGGTGCAAAAAATACCACGTAAATGCTAATTCCATTGCCATCGAAATATAGAAAAAAAAAACAAATAAACTAAAAATGAATTTTAAAAAAATCACACACACACATACAACACACAACACACACAACCCCCCCCCCCACATACACACACACACACAACACCCCCTCCCCCCCCCCCACACACACACCACACACAATGTTACCTGAATATAGATAGCCCAGTACATGATAATGGTCAGGAAGACAGGAATGATACGAAGCACAGCCTTCACGCTCTCTACAGTCTCATCATCGAAGGAGCCGCCGTACTTGCTGCGGGCACGGTCAAAGATCCTGGACTTCTCCCCTGGGGCCACCTGGGGCTTGGGCCTGGTCATCACCTGCCACAGCACTGCAGCACTGGTGGACAGCACGCTGCCTGAAATCATTAGGGTTTTGGTTTGGGTTTTTTTGGACCAGGTGAGGCAAAAGAAGAAGAGGCCGCCAAAAGAAATCATGGGTTGACAACATCAAAGACTGGACTGCCCAACCCCTGCAACGCCTCCTACTAGCCACACAGGATCGTGAAGCATGGAAAAGATCTCCGTTGCGTCTTCTCTCATGTCCCCCTACGTCCTTTGGGACATGGGACTGAGTGAGTGAGTGAGTGAGAGAGTAGAGGGGTGGGGGGGTTGTAGGGGGGTTTGGTTTGGGGTAGGGTTTGGGGTAGGGTTTGGGGGTAGAGGGGTGTGTGTGGTGGTTGTGTGTGGGTGGTGGTGGTGGTGGTGTGTGTGTTGGGGGGGGGCGTGTGTGTGTGTGTATGTGTGTGTGTGTGTGTGCGTACGCGCGCGCACGCAGGCACGCGCGTAAATACCATAAATACAAGAGAACAAAAAAACCCACCCAAAATAGAACTGATCCATCCCATCACCACCCAACACCTCCCGAAAAAAACACAAGTATAGTTGAATAAATAACTAAAAGAAATAAACAAACACACAAAAAAGAGATAAACATATCAATAAAAACTAATAAAAAAACACACACAGAGAAGCAGAACTGACCCCCCGGCTTCTTGTGGATGTACAGAGGCTTGACCACGATGAAGAGGACAATGGCCACGACCATGCTGACCAGAGGCACGACGAAGCCCCAGAAGAAGCTGACCTCCTGCTGGACATAGGCCACGCCAGTGTAGGCGATGAGCGAGCCCACGTTGATGAACCAGTAGAACCTGTGGGGGGAGGAGTCAGGGCAGTATGCTGTAGGGTTGTTGTATTTTATGCTATTTTATTTTATTTTATTTCATTTTTTTAATTTTATTTTATTTTTGTTTTTATTTTATTTTGTTTGTTTTGTTTTATTTTATTTTATTTTATTATTTCTTTTTTATGTTATTTTATTTTATTTTATTTTATTTTATTTTATTTTGTTTCATTTTATTTTATTTTATTTTATTTTATTTTATCTTATTTTTTATAATTTCATACCCCTTTTATGTCAGAGCAGATTTCTCTGCGTGAAGTACAGTTACGAACAGGAAAAAAGAAAAAAAATTATGGGTAGGCGCTGCATTTGTGGCGACGCGCTCTCCCCCACAGAGGAGAAGAGAGAGAGAGAGAGAGAGAGAGAGAGAGAGAGAGAGAGAGAGAGAGAGAGAGAGAGAAGAGAGAGAGAGAGAGAGAGAGAGAGAGAGAGCAGCCTGAATTTCACACA
>CM060316.1:29962143-29972143 GCA_030674155.1 Stramonita haemastoma
TAAAAAAGAAAACTTTGGTTGGTACTTTTCTAAACCTGGTCGCAAAATGATGAAACTGTGTATTGGCTACAAGATGCAAAGAGATAATGATGGACTGTGGAAGTTCAGATCAACGGAAGATTTCATTCTGAATGATCTCCATCGCATTACAAGCAGCTTCTCTTCTCATGTTTAATGTTATTTTCAGGACACTTGCTCACAACAACAACCATTTTGTTGACAGAATGTGAACGTAACCATATCAATAAATAATAGCCCAGCATATCATTTTCTTTCATGAAAGCAACAATGGATAGAATGTACTCACTTTACAGAAGAATCACACTGTTGAAAAAACGTAATGCAGCCCACACAGATTTCTGCGTTGTGTAATTATACGCCCTCTGTGATCATATTTTCATACGTAAAACAAAAGCCGTACATCTCATTGTAGTGACATCTCATGAAATATAAAACTTTTGCGTATTATTTATCCCTCACTTTTACTTTTTCCCCCCGTGTAGCTTATGCCAGCAAAATTACCACCAGATATCGATCAATAATAACAACAACAGCTGGAAACAAAACAGAGCAGGATGCTGAAAGATCTATCGGTGACGTTCGTAAGTTGAATATGATATCACATCCTGTTCCTTACTGCTCCTCAGTGACATGTGAAAAAGTACACGTTGAAGATTCTCCCATCTATGTATAGCTCGTCCACAGGTTACCAGATGTTGCAGCAGCTGCTGCGGCACATGTGTTTGACATCCCCGTGTAAAATCATTACTTCTGTCAGACACTGGGGGGTCTAGATTTCTGCTTTTGTCAGTGATTGTTTATTTGCTCATTGATTTATTTCACTGTAGCTTTAATGTTATTCCTTGTATCTACTGTTATTTTCTCTCTGTCTCTCTGTCTCTGTCTCTCTGTCTCTGTCTCTGTCTCTCTCTGTCTCTCTCTCTCTCTCTGTGTCTCTCTCTGTCTCTCTCTCTCTCTGTCTATCTCTCTCTCTATCTATCTATATCTCTCTCTATGCATGGTTCGGTCCTTAAGCCTTGATCCACCCACATCACCTTCACAATCATCCCACGCCCACTTGCACACATGAAAGCAGACATACAGACCGACAGACAACAGACAGAACACAGTATGCAGGAAACTTGAACCCTCCATCCAGGGTGTTACTAGGTCAACCACTGCAATGCTCAATTCAGCAACATTTTATTCGTGTTTTTTTTGCTGACATTATTTCCAAAGAGACCTATTTCATGATTAAGCTTCAGTACTTTTTGTTCAAGAAAAAAAAATTCTTATTGAGAAACGTACACCCTTTTAACATAAAGAGACTCGACTACCCAAAGCTTAACAGCAATTATTAATGTTCCACTTTTACACAAGGCAGCTGGTAAACATGACTTAAAACACTTTTTAACTAAATAACTTTTGACAATCATTCTTTGATTCCAAAATATTGGCTTAGATATCGCTTTAGCATTGACATGAGACAAAATTGACTTCAAAATTACTTCCGTATTGGCTCAAGGCAAACGCTAAATCTCTTATTGACGGAAGCAAAGTAAAAAGACCTTTGAATGATGTTATGCATCAGAATGTTATTTTGAGATTGTCTTCACTCGTGACAATGTGTGTAAGCCTACTTCAAGTCTCATTGCGATGCCGAAGCCTGACGAGTGAGACAGAATGGACATTGGGGGTGACTGTCAAGGGGTTAATCTGAAGAATGCTCAACAGCAACAACAAAAACAATAACAACAGCAAAAACAACGACAATAGCAACAACAACAACAACAACAGCAAATACATGATACATGAGGTAAAAAGACTTTCATATTCAAGTTTGTTGTTGTTGTTGTTGTTTTTTTGTTGGGGGGGGGGGGGTTGTTGGTTTTTTTTGGGGGGTAGCGGAGGATAGCCTAGTATAGTGGCCACAGCGTTGCACTCGTGATCTAACGACCCGCAATTGAACCACCACTGAGGCACCTGCTTTAGGGAATTATACCCTGAAGTTTACATCCCGTACTGACTCCACTCCCACAAAAATCCATCAGATAGGAAAAAGAAACCGAAGCCCCATGTGCAAATGCACACAGAACATCTTGCGCACACACATGAAATAAACCCATTCCGCCTTTTGAAAGAGTTGATCATGTCGTGCTGGTATGAGAGGATGACATTTAACCAAAAAAAGTGGTGTCATGTTTAGACATTCCTGAAGTCGGAATGCAGCTACCCTAATAATGGGTCACAACGGTTGCTTACGCAAAAAAATATCCTCATTGGCGAATCTTAGAGCTCTACCCGAGGAACGAAAATAAAATCTCGAAAGTTTATATAGACCCTCTTCTCTTTCACAACAAGCACGCCCTGCACCCAGGCCATCTCTTCTTGTATTGAGGGTGACCGCGCTTGTCTCTGTAGCTACATGTTATCACTGGCCCCCTGTTGTGTGCTGTGCCGTATGCAGAGGCACAGACCTCGTGTGTTGGTTTAGTCTATGGGTGTAGATGGGAGATAGGACACTCATGTACATACACAAGCCTTTATACTTAACGGTGAAGATATGTAGACCTACTACTTCTTTTTGTTGAAAGAAAGGGAGGAAAAAAGGTAGGTTGGTAGGTAGAAAGGAAAGAAAAAAAAGCTGGGCTATTTCACGCGCGCACGGGTGTGCATGCACACACATATATATATACATGCACACACACATGCATGCACGCGCACACATGCATGAACACACACATGCATGCACGCGCACACATGCATGCACGCACGCACACCCATTCCCCCTAAACACACACACACACACACACACACACACACACACACACACACACACACACACACACACACACACACACACAGTGCTCGCACGAATGCTTGTACAAACATTTTCCCCTCGAGAATGCAAAATGTATGTACACACAATAAAGTCCTAAAAAAAATGAAATGTGATATTACTGGGGACATTACTCTATGCACAGTCTGGACAGTGTACGAGCACTATATTGTATGTCTAAAACACTGGCACATCTCCGAAGAAGACTTAATCGTGTTGTGTCTCCCACACGGATTTTTAGATTTCAACCTTTTTTTCATACATGAAATACTTTTTCAATCTTAAGACTCGAGGCTATTTTTTAAAATAAATCTATAATTGCAAAGCTGTTATCACACAACTTTTTGCAATACACTGGATGGTAGTTTGACCGACAGTATAAGCGCACCAAAATGAAAGAATGTAGTCTGCACAGTGCCAGCTATTTAAATAGCTCAATGCAAAGTGTTACAGAACCCCCCCTAAATATTTCATGGTAATTCGGAAATACTTTTTTTGGTCTCGCTCAAATTCGACTGGCATATCAAAACTGCAATAAATTTTCTTTTACTTCATTTGTGTGTGTGTAAAGTTAGCAGCATTCTAATAATCACTTACTGTCGAGCAAACTAAAGTTGAAGAGAAGAGAAGTCAGAAATCAGGCCTAAACTTGACTTGAACTGCGCACTTACCGCTGTAAAGAAGGGTTCAGAATGTCGTTCTAGACACTAAACCATTTTTTCACAGCAACTCCAAAGTGTTCTGTGTTGGTTGTGTGCTTATATCCTCCACATCAGAAAGCAAAATGCAGATTGTACGTAGACTGAAAGAGGGCTTGTGTTATTGAGCTAGTTTTGCCTGCTGGGTTTATTTGCTCTTTCTCTCCCCCCTAAAGGCAACCCCACACGCTCCGACTACAAGTCTCATTAATTCAAAATGGGCCGACCATTTCCTTTGACCTTTTGCTGGAAATAGAGCCGAGTGTTCCACGTGGGGGAAGCCGCGCGCTTGTCAGTATAAATAGCATCCCACACCTTCTGGAAGTTCTGTGCTAGGAATTCCCTCTTTTATGTCCATCTATCTGTTTCTGCCTTGTTTTTTTCTTCTTTTTATCACTTCTTTCTTGTTTGTTTTCTACCTTCTTAGTCGATTCTCCTGCGGTTTTTTTCTTTCTGACAGTCTTTAATTTAACAATTCCCTCCGACGTTGTTGTGCTGGGCCTGACTTGTCAGATGCTTAACGGCAGCGCAAAGTATTTCCGCTCATAAAAACTATGACAGATAAGAATGGTTGCTTTCTGAACTAACTTGCATTCTGGTTGAGCCGGATGATTGTCATAACACATTGCCATTGGCAGTTTTTGACAAGAGTTAGCACCAAAAAAAGACCCGTGTTAGTGTTGTTGTCGGAAATTCAACAGCATAACACTACAAAGGCCACTCAAAGTGAACGTTCTTGTCTCCCTCATTTGTCAGCATGTGAATGGTAGCGCAACGCGTTTTTGCTCAAATAACGGACAATAGTTACTGTCCATGAAGAAGTGATCTTAACAACACGTCTGAAAATCACAGAAAGAGCACACACTGGATGAGAAGTTTGCATGTGTGGCTGTTTCAAATACGTTTCCATAATTATAGGCAGCCATGTTCTGACTCCAGAGGACGATGAAGCATTTGATTGGCTGCTTATAGAGTCGGCACAGCTAGCTCTGTTTCCTTTCGACTGGTTGAAATTGAATGGTTTCTTTTCCTTTTCCATCAATCCAGTGTCGTGCTTACATGATGTAAACTGTAGTGATGGATGTTTCAAAACTTGTTCTTATTCGACTAAAATTCCTTAAGCCGAAAAGTGTGACAGGTCCTTAACCCCAAAGGGTTTTGCGAGGGGGTGACCTCACGTTTGAGTGTTGGCGATTGGAACATGGAGATAAAGAAGATCCTGTCTGATGTACACACTTTGTGCACGGAGAGGTAGCTTACCTCCGACAATGCACGCCTTTTTCCTCCCCCTCCCCTCTTCTCCTCACACCTCTACCTCAAAGTCAATAGAAATAATCTGTTGTTTATGTAGAAACAGATTATAATTAAAAGGCATAAATCTTACGATAGCTGCAAGTTATATCCGGTAATAGCAAATCGAGTTTGGAAATGTGTCTTTTGTCGTTCCGCGGCTGGAGTTCCTAGGTATACCAATGATGATATTTTTTGTGTATGCAACCATTTGCCGACCATCAAGGCAGCGGCATTCCAACTTCAGTGAGGATGTCTACATACGACTCTCGTATGCATGCTTTTTGTAAATGATGTCCTCCGTTCCTTCCGGCACCAGATTGCCTACTCTCCCAAAAGGCAGAAGCGGTTCTAACGTGTGCACAATTTGTTCTGTGTGCGTTAGCACACGGGACCTCGGTTTATAGTCCCTTCCTAAGAACTTTGGCAGGATAGGAGTGGTACTGATGTTAGCGTCCAGGAGAAAATCCGCTCAAACGTGCGTCTTGAGCTTGGTGGTGGCTCGAATCCGCACCGTGAGACAGCGAGCTGAACACTATCATCACTAGGCTATCCCCACCCCAGCATCTACCATGACTTTGAGGAATTCTAGACGAAATGGCATAATAAATGCTTCTGTCTGTCTGTCTAGAATCATCTTTTAGTATATCCAACTAACTAAAAGCTCATTGACACGTTTAAACAGCTTTAACCCAACCCCAAAACACTTTTATAACCAAAGTCGCGAAAACTTTCCATGAGTTGACAGTTCTAGAATCTTGACAGAAGTGTAGATCTAGCATTCAGTGAACAAACAAAAAGAATCCTTACAATTGATAACATTCCACAATCACACAAAAAACAATAATACCAATCTTCAAAAAGCTAACAGCCACACAATCCGACACAAACAAAAATAATATTCTAATACTTTTTTTCACATCCACGACAAAACATTCATGCCAACAACAAACTCTCAAAACCCTATGATAGCCCAATTCAACACTATTTTCTTGGCAAAGTAAATTACACAAATCAAACGTTACTTTCTTATCTTACCTCTGATAAGTGGCAAAACGTACAAAAGTACACGCACGGTCTACGGGACTACAGGCTTAGGTGAAAAAGTGAAGGAAGAATAGGTTCCTGTTTGACTAAAATCCACTCGTATACTATTCGCTCACTGTGAGTATGCACAGGCCAAAACTTGTAGGTACACACGTATGCAATAGCTAGCCTGTGGCCAGAGTCTGATAGGCCGACGTACAGAGACCGAGGACCTGTAGTGGCCCTTGCTCCTAGATCCTTTGAAACACACATACCTGCGTTTCCCCAAAGCTTTTGTTTTTGGCCTGATTTCTGTTAGGGCCTATCAGTTCAAAGTGACGTTGCCGGTTTTGAAGCCGATAGGAAGCAAGTTGATAGCGATAAAGTTTTGAGGGTTGATGGTTGCTGAGGTACTGATTCTCTGCTTTAACTTGCCCGTCTTACCGCGTTTGTATGAAGATGTGCGTGTGTGTGTGTGTGTGTGTGCATGCGTGCGTGCGTGTGTATGCGCACGCGTGCACAAGCACGCAAGATATCTGCAGTTTTCACAGCTTTACACAAATATAGAGAGCAAGACTTTGCATGACCTAAGGACAACTAGTTGCCAAGAGCAAACAGAATCTAAATAGTTCAGGCTATCTACAATACTTTACCGGGATGTATGTTTGCCTAACATCTTCTGATACTGAAAAACACAATACAAAGGGGGTCTCATTCTCTAGTTCTTCTTTATTTAGTGGGCATAACAATTTTATGGTATGAGAGAGAGGCAGAGAGAGAGAGACAGAGACAGAGACAGAGAGACAGACAGACAGACAGGCAGACAGGCAGACAGAAAGAGACAGGGACAGAGAGACAGACAGAGACAGAGGCAGAGAGAGACACAGAGAGAGAGAGATTGCACGCGCGTGTGTGCGTGCGTGCGCGTGCGGGTTTTTATTGCGAGAACAATAGAATAAGCACTAATGTTAGTGCGTTTTTATATCGAGTCCCCGTGTGTATGCTGTAATGTAAATTGTGTGTTTTTTCTTTTATATCGAGGATAGTGTGTGTGTGTGTGTGTGTGTGTGTGTGTGTGTGTGTGTGTGTGTGTGTGTGTGTGTGTGTGTGTGTGTGTGTGTGTGTGTGTGTGTGTGTGTAAAAGGCGTATGTCAAAGTTTAATCAGACTTTTACTTCCAAACAACCTATTGTGTTAGCAAAGCATTTGCTTTATTTATTTATTTATTCATTAATTCATTTATTTACTAACTTATTTTAATTATTTAATGTGTGTTGATTTATTTATCTATTTATTTGTTTTTTTAAATTTAGTTAGCTAGTTAGTTTTATTCTTTTATATCGAATAAAATGGAATAAGCACTCATGCGCTTTTCTTACATCCAGTCCATGTATGCATTAAAAAAAAAAGCAATTCTTTGCAAGAAATAAAGACATATCACATTACAGTATCTTCTCCTCGTCCATTTTCCCACAAACAGGCATTGATGAAATACCTGTACAGACTGGGCCTATATTTCTGTTAGCATATTCCATTGTCATCACTGACACCCTTCTGTTCAGGCCACACCACACTACACACTCAAACACACACGTACACTTGTGAGTTGCTATCTTTTCTTTTCTTTTCTTTTTTCTTTTACATACAGCCATCTGTTGAAAGAAAAGTCGCAAGCACAAAGGCAACCAAATGAAAAAAATAACAAAACAACCGAAAACAAAACCAAAATTCAATTACCCATCAACTCTAACAACAACAATAAAATGAAAACGGAAGAAAAACCCAGTGATATTTTTGGTCGCTGTATCTCTCCACTACACTTCCATAAAAAAACAACAACAACAACAACGTTAATGCACATCCCTGTATAAACTAGGCACACGCTTCACTAATAATGACAATATAGCCCAACAGCAACAATAATAGTGCCTCCTTCACCCCACCCCCCATCCCCTCACATAGACAGACAGACAGACAGACAGACAGACAGACAGACAGACAGACCACACACACACACACACACACACACACACACACACACACACACACACACACACACACACATGTGGGCCATTGTTTGCCTTAGGAACGGATGACAAAATTTACAAAACTGCATACACACTGGGACTAGGTGTGAAAAAGCACACAAGTGCTTTTTGCACTATCCTCCAAAATAAAAAAAAGATAAAATAACACACAGAGACACAGATACAAAAGCAGATACACAAATATACACATTCACACACACACACACACACACACACACACACACACACACACACACACACACACACACACACACACACACACACACACTCACACACACACACACACACACACACACACACACACACACACACACACGTGGGCCATTGTGTGCATGTGGGAAGGAATGACAAAATTTACAAAATGTAAAGAAAAAATGCTCTCGAGTGCTTTTTCCACTATCCTTGTAATAAAAAATAAAATGAATAAAATAGATAAAATAACACAAACACACAGATAGACAGACAGACAGACAGACAAACACACACATACACACACACACACAAAACACACACACACACACACACACACACACACACACACACACACACACACACACACACACACACACACACACACACACACACACACACACAAAACAACAGAATAAAACAGACTTCGATAGCATGAAAGGGCGGAGGGACGTATGGTCAGTGTCTTGTCCACACGTGTGACAGGAGACACATGGGTCAAGGCTGACTTGTGCAGATCAGGGGGTAGGGGGTAAGGAAGATGAGTCCGGGGGGGGGGGAGGCTGTCAGCTCTGGTTTAATCTCTAGTCAAAACATACCATGACAGACTAGACACCGATCACTCTCTTGAAGATTTAAGTATATATATTTGACCTAACAGTGTGCCATTGTGTGAAAGGAGAACAAGATAGGGATTGATAGTCCCACTCACGCAAGCACATGTGGATATTGCGGGCACACACACGCACACACGCACGCGTGCACGCAAGCACGCACGCACACACACACACACGGACGCACACACACACACACACACACACACACACACACACACACACACACACACACACACACACACATACATACATACATACACACACACGAACGACGAGAAATAAATGTAGTGTGTGTGAAATAATGCATGTTCTTTCTGTGTACTAATACTGTGCGTGTGTGCGTGCTTGTATACGTGTTTGTGCATAAACGCATACATACGTGCGCGTATCAAATCACAAGTGTGGACTTTAAGAGCGATAACCATTAAGAAAAAGAAAATAAAACACAGAGAAGTACATGCAAACTGTCAACATCCAAATGTCTTCATTGTGCATGCTATACAAAAGGTAGATGTTACGATAACTTACTTTTTCCCACACCCAGAAATTCAGTCGCACTACCACTCCATTTAACCTTCGATAAAGGATTTATCTACCGAATGATTATTTAAACACTTTTATCAATTTTTTTTTTTTTTTAAAGAAACAAATCCTTTTTTTATTACGAAGAAAATGAAGCAAGCACTTATGTGCTTTTTTTTTTTTTTTTTACATTCAGTCCCTGTGTACATGTTGTTTTGTAGCTTTTGTCATCCGTTCTTATCGGCTCCCAATGGCCAACTTTTTTTTTTAATAGAACAGGTTTTAACTTGTGCCCAAGATGTTCTGTACTTACAGTCCTACAGTGATTCTAAGGTGTGACAAGTTCAACAGAGTGTATATTATCTAGGTGATCCCCAAAGGCGTTAAGCTGCAGAACGCCCAACCAGGACCAACAATAGCAAACAGAGTGAACTAAAGAGAGTGATTTAAAGCCCCTGTCTATGTGACCCAACCTTACTCAGTTATCTTCGTAAAACCCAGTCACTCACTAACTAACGGCTCATGCTGTTGTGTGGCTCACTTATCGGCGTGGCCTTAGGGCGATAACAGCACATGTCTTCTCTTAAGTTATCAACTAGCGCTTTTGTCTGAGAAAGGTTTGTCTGTTTCGTAATAAAAAGGCAAGGCGAAAAGGTCAGATACACACATACACACAATACACACACACACACACACGGGCGCACGAGCACACACACACTAGCACACACGCGCACAGACACCAATACACCAATACACCAACACACACACACAC
>CM060316.1:29989643-29999643 GCA_030674155.1 Stramonita haemastoma
TTTGATAATAATAATGATGATGATAATAATGATAATTATGGTGATGATGATGATGATGATGATGATGATGATGATGATGATGATGATGATGATGATGATGATGATGATGATGATGATAATAAGAATAAGAATAAGAATAATGTGTCAAATTTCTATAGGCCTAGCGCTGAATCTTGTTAAACAACAAATCAAAGCCCTTACATTTAAAACATTTACACGCACGCAACCGTCTGCAAATAGGACTACTATAATATCAAATTTACACACAAACATAACACAGCAACACACCACACACACACACGCCCCACGCACACACACCACACGCACGACGCACGCACGCACACACACTCCACACACGCGCGCGCGCACTTACGCACGCTCCAAAACAGTGCCATTATCAGTGAAGTTACCAACACACCATTGTTTTTGAGTCTTAAGCACTGTATTACTTTACTTCATCTCATTTTTTGTGTGTAGTATCCTCGACAAACAACACATTCAGTCTCGTCATATTACACAGATAATACTCTTTAATATCTATAATAATGACACTAACCAACAAAAAAAAAGTCAAGAGGAGAAAGAGACACAAAAATCTAATACGTTGCTGTTAACAGTATAAAAACTTGGAAGATTCTGATAAGTAGAACGCTTTTATAGTTCAGTCAAGAATCAGTGACATTCAAGGATTTGTTTCCTAATCTTTGCCAAGTTAAGTTGCACGAAACTGACCCCACCAAATAACGTAAACAGAACCACGGGTTAAGTAAGAAGGTGGAAAGTAGGCTAAATAGATGAAAAGAAAAGAAAATAGGTTAGAAAGTAACCGATATTAACTTCAATCCGCCAATGATGTCAGGAAAACGGATAAGAAAACTTGTGTACAAAAGATGAGTCAAAGTATGAGCGTCCTTCTTCTTTCTTCCTGTTTGAATGCTCAGACAGCGACTTCTGTTTTCTGTCAAAGCAGCAGAAAATTAATGCGTCGCTCTGCCGTTATTAAGCAGCAGAAAATTAATGCGTTGCTCTGCCGTTATTAAGCAGCAGAAAATTAATGCGTCGCTCTGCCGTTATTAAGCAGCAGAAAATTAATGCGTTGCTCTGCCGTTATTAAGCAGCAGAAAATTAATGCGTCGCTCTGCCGTTATTAAGGCAGGCAGGAAAATTAATGCGTCGCACTGTCGTTATTAAGCATCAGAAAAAAATGCGTCGTCTGGCCGTTATTAAGCAGACAGAATAAATTAATGGGGTGCTCTGACGTTATTAAGCAGCAGAAAAATTAATGCGTCGCCTGCGTTATTAAGCAGCAGAACATTAATTGCGGTCGCTCTGCCTTTTATTAAGCAGCAGAAAGATTCATGCGTCGCTCTGCCGTTATTAGCAGAAAAAAATTAATGCGTCGCTCGTGCGTTAAAATTAGCGCAGGAAAATTAATGCGGTCGCTCTCTGGCCGTTTTTTTAAGGTCTGACGGTCATGCCAACGCATTGACTTTGGCACGGTGAGAATTGTTATCTTTTAAATCTTTCTGGGATGAAAAGAAAAGCAGGGCAATGGACCCCAGGAAAGCAGGAAATAGACATAAAAAAGGAGGGTGGAGACATGAAAAAATGATTAAGGCAGAAACAAAAAAGAGGGAGAGAAAAGAGAGAATTCCTTGCACAGATAATCCAGAAGGTGGGTATGCTATTTATGCTGAGAGGCCCCCGGCATGGGGGGGGGGGGGGGGGGGGGGGGTGTCCTGTGGATACAATATTATGCTTACGATGGTCTGCTATGTTCGTGTGCATGTCAAAAAAATGTTCATGTGCATGTAGTTTTTAGTTGTTTTAGTTAGTATGCTTAAGATGGTCTGCTATGTTCATATGCATGTCAAAAAATGTTCATGTGATTGTAGTTTTTAGTTTTAAATTACCTTTGTAGTTTATATAGACGTAGCTGGAAGCGGAACGGCGCTGTAGTTCCAAGAGTGATATGTCGCTACCCCTTCTTTCTCATTGTTGACAATCATGTGCACCTTGTCTTTGATGTCGGTATTGCAACTAGTGTGTGTTTGTGGTAGAACACGCATCGAGAAGTCGGAAGCTCTGGGCCTGACTTGTCAGTCGCTTTAACGGCAGTGTAAAGTATTCTCGCTGATAATATCTCCCCTCCCACCCACCCCCACCCCCAACCTGGGTGCCGGGGTCCTGTCAGTATAAAAAGCATCCCCACCTTCTGGAAGTTCTGTGCAAGGAATTCCCTCTCTTTTCTGTTCCCTTGATGTTTCTGCCTTGTTCATTTTATCTTTTTTTTCATTATGACAGACAACAGTAATTGCTGTTTCATTGTTCGAAGAAGAAGAAGATAAGGATTATGACAAGCAAAAGTGGTAATGTCTGAGCGTTGAGGAAAGGAAGTGGCGAAAACAGACTAAGCGAAGAAAAGAGGATTGTTGACATGGTGGTGAGCTATTGTAATCATGACACGTATTTGTTTACCTTGTGCCGCACTTTTCTTTAAAAGACGTGGTTTCTATCTATAATTTTTTTTTTGATTTATTTTTTTAAATAGGGTGATAGCTTGATAAAACAAAAAGGGGAAAGTTTTGTTTGTAAATCTAACAGCTGATTAAAAAAAAAATACTACTTTCACATTCACTTTGACGTACTGAAATGAAATGGATTGTCTAGTTCTTTGAAAACGATAATGTTTCACACCTTGAAAATAATAGCAATAACTGATTTTCCGTAATAACTTTGTCTTGTAGCAGCTGGTCCCAATTCCATAATTTGCTTCTTGACAAGAAGGAATGCAGCTTGGCAACATGCTGTACAGGGATTAGGTAGCAGTATGCAAAGTGTGTGTGTGTGTGTGTGTTGTGTGTGTGTGTGTGTGTGTGTGTGTGTGTGGTGTGTCGTGTTGTGTGTGTGTGTGTGTGTGTGTGTGCGGTGTGTGTGCGGTGTGTGTGTGTGTGTTGTGTGTGTGTGTGTGTGTGTGTGTGTGTGTGGTGCTGTGCGTGCGTACGTGCGTGTGTGTGTGTGTGTGTGTGTTGTTCTGTAGGCAAGCATTTTGAGGGTAGCACCCAGTCCTCTCCCTGGCTGAGATGCCACCAGGGTTCAGGGTAGCATGTTTTGCCATCGCTCTCTGGCTCCTGCTGAATTCTGTATCTTCTTGTTGCCCTTCCAAACCACTGATTTCAATGATGTTGGCAATGTAAGTGTTGCCCTTCCAAACCACTGATTTCAATGATGTTGGCAATGTAAAGTGTTGCCCTTCCAAACCACTGATTTCAAAGACGTTGGCAATGTAAAGTGTTGCCCTTCCAAACCACTGTTTCAATGATGTTGGCAATGTAAAGTGTTGCCCTTCCAAACCACTGATTTCAAAGATGTTGGCAATGTAAAGTGTTGCCCTTCCAAACCCTGCTTTCAATGATGTTGGCAATGTAAAGTGTTGCCCTTCCAAACCACTGCTTTCAAGATGTTGGCAATGTAAGTGTTGCCCTTCCAAACCACTGATTTCAAAGATGTTGGCAATGTAAAGTGTTGCCCTTCCAAACCACTGATTTCAAGATGTTGGCAATGTAAAGTGTTTGCCCTTCCAAACCACTGCTTCCAAGAATATTGGCAATGTAAGTGTTGCCTTCCAACAACACTGCTTCAAAGATGTTGGCAATGTAAAGTGTTGCCCTTCCATACCACTGATTTCAAAGATGTTGGCAATGTAAAATGTTGCCCTTCCAAACCACTGCTTTCAAAGATGTTGGCAATGTAAAGTGTAACCCTTCCAAACCACTGCTTTCAGTGACGTTGGCAATGTAGAGTGTTGCCCTTCCAAACCGCTGCTTTCAGTGATGTTGGCAATGTAAAGTGTTGATGATCTGCTTCCTCTCCTTCTGCCATCATTTAACTTAACCTTGGAGAACCATCATCATCAGATTTGTCTACGTGTTTCTGTTTGCATAACCAACACAGTTATCTTAGTCTGCACTTACCAGGTTCAGCCAGCCTTCCTCATTGCATGTCATTTCCTCAAGAATGCTTTCATTTGTTCTCCTGTCTGACTATTTCTCTCTTTGAAATCGCCCATAGAAAGACATTTCGGCAGTGTTTATTTTGTCTCTTTTTAATTTTTGTTGTGTACCAAGCACCTGACTCATACAACAATACAGGGGAGACTAGTGTTTTGACAACTCTAATTTAGAGGTTTTAGAATGGTTTAAAACACCATGGAAAGTGTTTAAAAAAACCCCGATGGATATGAAAAAACCAAGTTATTTTCAATCAGCTTGCGAAAAATCGTCACCTGTTCTCCGATCAATTTACCTATTTTTACTTTTTTCTTTCATTCAAAACTTTTGTCTGATCAAGAAATTTAAATCACAGCATGCAGACGCCACTTAATACTGGCCACAAACATTTATATAACAATAACAACAAAAAACCCAAAAGACGAGACGGATAAGTGCCCCATCTCTGCCATTTTAATCTGTTAATTAAACCCCTTACAATGTTGTACAAGAGTCACCCAAAACCAAAACAATATCGTGAAACTTACGTCATTTAAAGAGCAGCGAATAAGCTTGATTGTGACTTGGTAGAAACCGCTATCCACGAAATTGAAAAGAAAAGAGAAAAGAATAAAGGTTGGTTAGGTAAAGTTCTTTAAAAGTGAGATCAGAGACACGATCTTAGAATTAAGCGAGAGAGAAGTCTGTGGGAGATTCTAGATTGCATCATTGCTAAAGATGCAAGACCAGCATCAGCAGCTGTGAGACACGTTCTTTGCTCTGTCAGGTGAATTTAAACACGAAAGCGTTTGTACATTGTAGTTAGTTTAGAGGTGAAAGTGCTTGTACACTGTAAATGGTTTAAACACGAAAGTGCCTGTACACTGTAAATGGTTTAAACATGAAAGTGCTTGTACACTGTAAATGGTTTAAACACGAAAGTGCTTGCACACTGTAAATGGTTTAAACACGAAAGTGCTTGTACACTGTAAATGGTTTAAACACGAAAGTGCTTGTACACTGTAAATGGTTTAAACACGAAAATGCTTGTACACTGTAAATGGTTTAAACATGAAAGTGTAAATAGCTATCCCATGTAACTCTGTAAATAGTTCAAACATGAAAGTGCATATACGCTGTAAATAGTTTAAACACGAAAGTGCTTGTAGCCTACACTGTAAATGCTTTAAACATGAAAGTGCTTATATACCTTAAATAATCTTAAAATGAATGTGTTTGTACACTGGACAAGAAACTGTAAATAATCGAACAGAGCTTTTAAGCTGAACCTCCTCCATTCCTTCATTTCGTTTAAGAGTCACTGGGGTTACTGTATAAAAGAGCTATTTACTACATTCCTCTGCTTAGATGCTATTGGCTGTGCGCTAAAGCCTGGGCCTCTGAGACTGGTTTCCGTGTCCATCCTGTTCTTCTGTCTGAAGCCTTCGGGACGGTTACTCTGTCTAACAGACAGACATATTTATTTATTTATTTATTTTATTCTTTTATATCGAGGATAATGGGTAAGCACTCCTGTGCTTTTTTTTTTTACATCCAGTCCCCGTGTGTATGCAATTTTGTAAATGTCATCTGTTCCTACCGACACACGGTGGCCTACTCTTACGAAAAGCGGAACAGGATTTAACGTGTGTGCAAGATGTTCTGCAGACAGACAGAGAGCTAAATATTACATAAGTGAAAGGGAAAAACATGTCCACCTTTTTTCTCAACTGCCAAAAAAAAAAAAAAAAATCTATCTGGGTACCAAGCTGTAACACAAAAGATAAGAAAAAAGTCAGTTGTTTTATATACTAGTCACCCAACCTCCCTACCCCACCCCAGTTCCACCCAATAAAAACAAACAATAATATAGCCTAAAATGAAAGCAATTTTCCATCATTGAAAAAAAAAATCTAAAAACGCAGAAAAGCGAATAAAAACGCAATTATGGGATAGCTAGATATACACAGTACTTCTGCAAAGATGTACTTGATACGCTACAAGATTCTCTCACAGACGTAGTACAATTTACTAATTCAGAGAGAACACCTGAGCCCTACTTTCAATTTAAAGGAACAGGGTGAATATCAATGTTTTCAGTTTTGCCAGCAGTGAAAAGTGTTGAACACAACGTGACGCGATAAAAAAAAAATACTGGAGAGAGAGAGAGAGAGAGAGAGAGAGAGAGAGAGAGAGAGAGAGAGAGAGAGAGAGAGAGAGAGAGAGGAGAGAGAGAGAGAGAGAGAGGATGATGATGATGATGATGATGATGGAGTCATGTTTAGACTGTCTGTATAACATCTATCTACGTCGTTACTAAAATCTCCCGCGTCTGACGTTTTGCTGTAAGGGCTCTAGTGTCTCTGTTTCCACTGAAATTACCATCATCTGCTTCTACTTTCAACTTCGCAGGTGTTTCGCCGGTTGTTCTCTCGCTGTGTGTGTGTGTGTGTGTGTGTGTGTGTGTGTGTGTGTGTGTGTGTGTGCGTGCGTGCGTGCGTGCGTGTGTGTGTGGTGTGTGTGTGTGTGTGTGTCTCTCTCTCTCTCTTCTCTTTCTTTACCGTTTTGTCAGATCTCTCTCTCTCTCTCTCTCTCTCTCTCTTTTATAATTACGTCATTGCCGATATCCATTGGCACTATTTGTCATCCAATGGTTTTCTCTGCACTGATCTGCATGATATATGTGAAGAGGCTTAATCAAGGTGATTAACCAGGCTGACTAGCTGTTGTCTGTTACATGATCGAAAATGCGTCACCCTGCCGTTAAGCGCCTGACAAGTCAGGCCCAGTACACCCGACTTTAGAACAAGAGAACTGTTATCTTTTCGTCTTTCTGAAAACAACAGGCATGAGAATGAACCAATAATACAGAAAATAGACAAGAAAGAGGTAACAGGAAGAAAGAAACAAGGCAGAAACAAAGAGAGTGATAGAAAAAAGGACATTTCTAGCACAGAATTTCCAAAGGTGTGGATGCTATTTCAGAAGGTGGATGCTATTTCCAGAAGGTGGGGATGCTATTTTTACTGACAGGCCCCCGGATCTCCACGGTGTACGATAGTCTTCATAAGGTTCGTATCTTGGTTTCGTACGCGCGCGGCCTACATAATAATCTCAATTTACGTTCATCTAATGATGTTCGTTTTCTTGTTGCTTCCATTTTGTGTAGTATTCTTTCATTTCTTGTAGGCTAACCGTCCAACTGACCTAGCCCTGAGTAGCTTTCTAAAAAAACAACAACAACAACAACAACAAAAAACAACCCCACACCTCAGCTGCTTCTACACTTTTTAATTGTCTTGTAATACATCCAGGTTTTACTGCCATATAACATGTCTACAGGCCATGCTGAACATTTTCATTATTTTCATCATTTTAGCTGGTCAGCAAAGCTGTGATCTTTCCAAATGTTGTTTACTTGGAACCATTCTACTTTTAGCCCCGCCTGTTCTGGTTTCATTTCTGTGGTACATGATCCGTTATTTGTTTTGACTGAGTCGAGATATTTAAAGTCTTTGACATTATCCACACTTTTCAAGTAGAAATGTCATGCTTTTTATTCCTAGCAATGAAGCTGTTTATACTCTAAAGCATTCAAGACTTCTTTCCTTTTTCTTTTGATCTTAGCTTGTGTACAACTGTTTTTTTTTTTCCGAGCTTCTCCTTTTTTCTACGTTTCCACAGTTCTTTCTTTCTTTACAATCTTCCGGATCAACTAAAAGTATATCTATCTATCTATCTATCTATCTATCTATCTATCTATCTATCTATCTATCTATCTATCTATCTATCTATCTATCTATCTGTCTATCTGTCTATCTATCTATATATATATACACATCTGTGTGTGTGTTATGTGTTTTTCACATTAAGGAAACTTAAAAACGCGTTAAACACACACACACACACACACACACACACACACACACGACAAGCGAGAGAAGAGAGAGAGAGAGAGAGAGAGAGAGGAGAGAGAGAGAGAGAGAGAGAGAGAGGAAGAGAGAGAGAGAGAGAGAGAGAGAAGAGAGAGAGAGAGAGAGAGAGAGAGAGAGAGTCTCAAATCCACACTAGAACGCCATTTTTTCCTTTCTTTTCTTTATTCTAATAGTCATTCGGCATAAAGGAATACATACAATTTCGCAAACATCAACAACAATAATAAAAAAAGGCATCAATAATCTGTACCGCAAATCACAATCTTCTTCACCAACCTTTACCGGAGTTGAATGTATTTGATTCACTCCTGCACAATACAAGCCAGGAACCATACATTTGTTCATGCAAATTATAGAAAAAAAAACGAAACCAAAGAAAATAAAACAGTATCATAAGAATAATAGCATTTGTTGTAAGTCTTCTCAAACGTTTCAAGCATTCTTCATTTTTTTTTTTTTTTTACAATGTGAAAAATATCTAATAAGACCAAGCTCGCATATCCCCATATTATCGTCATAAAATCATTCTGACACATGAACACACATACTTCTTACAATATGTCAGCTATCTACTTGATCATATAGTTCATGTTCACACACACGCGGGTTTCGATCAAATAACTGTTTTTCTCCTGGCAGTATAAAACCAAACATACAAAAAAATCACTCGTTCAATGATCACAGCAAGCTGGAACTCACATAAGTCTCTTTATCATGAGCACACTGAGTATACTTATTGAACACAGAATCAGTGCTACTTCTCTAACACACACACACACACACACACACACACACACACACACACACACACACACACACACATCAAACACTCACTGTATGCAACCATACACACACGCACGCAAGTAAGTTCAATCACTCATACAGCACACACCACACACGCACGCACGCACGCACGCACGCACGCACGCACGCACGCACCACACACCACACACACACACACACACACACACACACACACACAAACCTCGACTCACGTACCCGTGTACACATTAGAGCATGCACACATGCCCGCCAATTTTTGACAGTCTATGAAAATGAACATTTAAACTCTAATGATTTTGCATCATAATTGGTCACTCAACTCAACATGTGATGTGATCTTTAGATGAAGAATGCCCACATTAAAAACAGACATAAAACAGAACAAAACAAAACAGAAACCTCATTGGCCATTTTGCAGAAAAAAAAAACACAAACAATACGGCGCTGACCATGGTGCACACAGTTTTTGCCAAAAGTTCTGCAGAAAACTGACAAAATCAGTCGAAGTTTGCACGGGTTTATCAAAGTCGATTGTGATGAATGGCGTCGATTTATGATTACATTTTCGAAATTCAATTCTGAAGTGTCTGCCAATTTCTGAGCGTGTAACGTGATCAATATTAAGACCTCTATGTCAGAAAACCCCCCAGACATGATAGATAGTTTGGAAAAAATAAACAAACAAACAAAAAAAATAGAAAGAAACTAGCTCTTTCTAGTCCCAAGACTTTCAAAGATTTCACGAGCACGTTCACTTGGGAACTGTTTGAAATTCTTTTGAAATGACAGGGAACGCTGCTTTTTTTTGACGCTACGCGCTCTCCCCTAGGATAGTACAGAGAGAAAAACGATGGGAAGACATCATCAGAGAGTGGACCCAGCCTTGAGTGGAACGACATACTATGGACAGCGGAGAACCGCAAGGAGTGGAGGAAGCTGTTGTAAAATCTTCAGTGGTGCCTGACTACAGGATAGGGGGAAAGTGAAGGTAACGTCTCTCCAGGAAGTAGATCTAGAGCCCAAATTTCACGCAGAGAAATCTGCCGTGACTGAAAGTGGTATACGATACAATGATTCCGTCTATAGGGCGAACCCCAAAACACCGGGCAATAAAAGAATTACATCATCACTGCTTTGCTTTCTGCCTGCAAATGCAATTCTTCAATTCAAACAACGTCAGAACAAGAGTTAATAACTTATTGATGGGTCATAATATCAGCATGAGTTTATATTAATCTGGCGGATACTGAAGTATGATAAATAACTACTCCTATAACTACTTCTGCTTCTGCT
>CM060316.1:30004643-30009643 GCA_030674155.1 Stramonita haemastoma
TATCAATTAAGACGTATTAGTGCAATTCGAAAGTACCTGTCCACTGATGCAACATCTAAAACTCGTCACGTCTCTGATTCTTTCACGTCTCGACTATTGCAATTCTCTTTTGGCTGGTCTACCAGCATCATCTATCCACTCCCTTCAACGTATACAAAACTCTGCAGCTCGACTGGTCCTCAGAAAGAAAAAATCTGAGCACATTACCCCTCTCTTGCAATCTCTCCACTGGCTGCATGTGCCACAGAGAGTAAACTATAAGATCAGTACTCTCTGTTATAAATGTCTTCACAAAACAGCACCCTCCTACCTCTGTGAATGTCTTTACCCTTACACTCCTTCTCGTTCCCTCCGCTCTGCCGCAGATACCCTGCGCTTACAAATACCTAGATTCAATCAATCCACCATCGGCCGTCGTGCTTTCTCTGTTTCTGGTCCAGTGATCTGGAACGATCTCCCTCTCTCCCTTCGTAAAAAGCCTACCTATGACACATTTAAATCCAGCCTCAAGACACACTTGTTTCAAAGCTAAGACTTTCCTATCCTGTTTCATCTTCTGCCCCTGCTCTCAACAGCCGAACTATCCACCACCCTGCCAAAGTGTTTAACCTCTGTGTGTGTGTGTGTGTGTGTGTGTGTGTGTGTGTGTGTGTGTGTGTGTGTATTGACTTTGTTAAAAATCTAAATTGTTGTTGGCTGCATGTGCAAGAATTGGTTGAATGCAAGCGCTTTGATTTGTTTTTGCAAGATATAGCGCTATATAAATTCCATTTATTATTATTATTATTATTAAACCGAGGCCCTGTGTGCGAACGCATGCGGAACATCTTACGCACACATTAAAAGCCCGTTCTGCCTTTCGAAAGAGCAGGTCTTTGTGTACCGGGAGGAGTGGATGACAACAAAAGAAAAAACAACAGCATGCACACCGGTGCTGTGTTTAGACACCATCCCTGAAGAACAATCGGGAGTCGGAGTCCCCCTGCACTCTGTCTCACTCATCATACTTGGGGATCACTGTCAGATATAAGTGCACATTGGGTGACAAGTTTGCGAGTATGGCTGTTCTCTGGTGCTTCGTGATATAGGTAGTCGCACTACAGCTTCGGGGGATTAACTGAGTAGTCATGCTCACCTCTCAGTGGGTATAGCCGTTCTTTATTGTGAAGATCTGCAGTATAACATCTGTTTCACCTTGTCAGTAAGACAGAATGACAGGCAGACAGACGTATGTCTATCCATTGTGTCACTTTTACTTTCCGGAAGTTTGAAAACGCGTTAAACGGATACAACCACACCCACACCTACACACACGCACGCACGTGCGCGCAAACGCACACAGATACATTCGTGCGCACAGAGAGAGAGAGAGTGAGAGAGAGAGAGAGAGAGAGAGAGAGAGAGAGAGAGAGAGAGAGAGAGAGAGAGAGAGAGAGAGAGAGAGAGAGAGAGAGAGAGAGAGGATCTCAAATCCACAGGGGTGCAGGGGCTGTATATAGCAACGTTCTGGCGGCTCCTGTGACGGCACTGGAACCGTTCATATCCGCGATTACCTTTCCAATGGACCATTCCAGCGACCTGGAGAGAGGGGGTCTGCTGCATGGGTAACAGCTTGCTCTCCAATACTCACTTATACAGGCTTTGCGCTCTAGAGCATAGAGAAACTCCATAGTCTTCTGTAACTGACGGATGACTACTCCGAGTCGGAATAAAGCTATTTTTTTCATAAAAGAAAATCATGGTCATACAAAATCATTATTTTGTAGTTTTTGACTGA
Organism: Stramonita haemastoma; assembly: GCA_030674155.1. Classification (NCBI taxonomy): domain Eukaryota; kingdom Metazoa; phylum Mollusca; class Gastropoda; order Neogastropoda; family Muricidae; genus Stramonita; species Stramonita haemastoma. The sequence continues at coordinate 30,006,421 of CM060316.1, forward strand.
ATAATCAAAACGAGAGTACCTTTTCTGCAACAACAACAAAACAGTTTCAAACACTTTAAAGTATACAACTCCATGAGATGCTTACGAAAAATAGTCATTTTCTTATATTCGTATACTTTAAAATATCGTCCTCTCTTTTCAAACCAGCATTTGACGGACGCTTTAACTGAGTGGTTAAGATTATTTGACTTCAATTTCATGGGTACTTGAAGTTGTGGGGTCGAATCTCGGCAGCGTCGGTGAATTACGGGTGGGGATTTTTATGATCTCCCGGGTCAACTTCAAGTGCAGACCCGCCAGTCCTTCATTACCTTCATGCATACACACATGCATAAGATGAAGGAATTGAAGAAACCTACTGCAAACCCAAGCATTTGTAAAATATTAACTATCATAAATGGCACGTATCTTGCTTATAGGTTTATCCAGCCCAATTGAGGCAAAAATAAAAGCCTGAAGTAACTCTGAAAAACATGCCCTGCATATGACGATGATGAACTAACTTATGGAAGTGGAAGGGAAATGTCAACTTAAAGAAAGTGAATTAACAGAACCTTATCACAAGGAAACTATGATTCAATGAAACCTATTTTGCATCTGTCTGGCACTGACGCTCACACACACGCGCACGCACGCGCGCGCGCACATACACACACAATCTGAATTTATATGCACTAGCTAAAAATTTGTGCCTGAGTATACAATATTGTAAATAAAGGAAAATAATTGTATGAGACATGGTAATCACGATTTTGGCCGAGAGAATTTTACCCATGACGTCATCACAAACTTCTGCTCTGAATAGTGTGTGTGTGTGTGTGTGTGTGTGTGTGTGTGTGTGTGTGTGTTGTGTGTGTGCGTGCTGTGCGTGCTGCGCGCGCGCGCGCGCGCGTATAAGCCTAACAAACCACACATTGGCAATAAAACCTACAGCACTTAATCACAACAGCAGAACACGCTCCGCATATTAACTTTTAAGTTCTGATCTCCTTTACAGTTTCCTGCAAGAAAAAAATTGAAAACATACACGGCCAACACCTTACAGCAAACTTGTGTTTACTTCGGTTGCATCACCTTCTTGCAACAGCTTCACAATTCTGTTATTTCATGAACTTCCACTTTCGACAGCAAGCTATTCTGGGTTATAATCATCATCGCCTCCCGGAGAAACGAAGAGAAGCACGCATGCACGAACCACACGCTGAGAATCTTTGATTTGTCTAAAGTTACCGTTATGAGGGAATAAGTGACGAAGTCGGGGGAAGAGAGGTACGGTGTTTAAAGGCGAAGAGTCAGGAACGTGATATCAACGTTTTCCTCGTTATTATAGCCAACACCTGGGGCCCCCGCTAGATTTTTCGAGTTTTAATGCGTCTGCTACTGTCTGTTTCTGGAAACAACTGTGCAGTTTTCAGAGGTGGCGTCGTTATCAATTCATGGACTAGCAACACCCAGGTCGATTATGGGCTGAAAAGATACCCCCCCCCCTCCTCCTACCCTCCCCTTTTCGCCGAGTCTCATCAGTCCGTCCATGTTTGAAAAAGCTTATTGCAGTTATGACACCTTAAAATCAGACCATAAAGAGCGCCTCACACTGTCAATAGCCGTGTAAGGCAGGATTGTGTATACCCCTCGTGATTGAAGAGCAGTAAAGGATGCATCACACACCGTCTTTTATTGTTTTAGCATGGCTTGTGTAGACGATCTAACAGTTTATTAGAGATTCTCGTGCACGAGGTCAGATTTACCTAATTGTATAGTTTTTTTTTTTTGGTTGTAGTTGTTGGTATGTCACCTTATTTGTAGAATGATTTCTACTCATTATTTTACTACAACCTTCAACCAAGTTGTCGGGGGTTGGGCATGTTAGTTGGGTTGGAAATTATTTTACAGAATTTTTAAGCTAGCTTCTTAACATGTAGTTTTAACTCTGGCTAAAACGAATTTTTGAAAGGTTTTTATGTAGCAACAACTTCTTTAGTACAAAACTAGGTTTGACGTGCCCTTACACAATCTCCAAGCAGCTTTGAATGGAAGCTTCCTTCGAGAACAAAGAAAGCACATCGCGAATTCTATTCATACTGTCAGCAGATCCCTAGATTCTGAAAATCAATGGTCTCACTGAAATTTCTGCTTTTATTGGAGGAAGCAGAATAAACTGAAGCAACTTCAAATACGAGTCACTCATATCTTTCTATTCCTGTTTCGTTCAGTCTTGTGTGATCACTCACTCTTGATTGCCATGAGTGTACGGGGGAAATGTAATTATACACCATTCTGTTTTCCGATTTCTGCCTCTGGCCTGCGACTACCAACCACACACTATTTTTCCAATTGACTGCAAAACCGAAAAGACAAATTCAGAGCAATATACTAAAAGAACCCCCAAACCCTTTGAAAAGTAAAAAAAGTTACCTTGCAGTATTTCCATTCACATTTTATTTTGCACTGCCTGCTTTTTAGAGAGTTGATTTTGAGACTTTTTTTTTAATTGCGTTAAGCTCTGGACAGACTAGAGATTGTAGGAGTATGGGAATGGAATGGTGGTAAAGCAAAGTCATATTTCCATCTATCAATTTGTGAATAAAGATGAATAGAGCAGTGTTACAACATGCCAATGTCCAAACATTGTTCATACACTGACAACTAACTACTGTACTGGGCAGTGACAGACAGTGTCATGAGGCAGTGACCTTGAGGGTCACCACAGGTACTTACTCACATACTGCTCATAGACAAACGCATCCAATATCATTCGACAGAAGAAGACATTTGGCTTTGCAAATACAGGCATTGTGACCCTATTACATAATACGAGTTTGGTTTCTCTAAGAAAGCTACGTTACAAAAAATTGCAGTCTTCGACCTACCCATTTGCCAGCATGTTCTGAAAAAAAAAATGTTTACTCTCTTTCAAATAAGTTTCAGTAAAAGAAAGAGTAAATCACACCACACACACACACACACACACACACACACACACACAACACACACACACACACACACGCACACACATAAAACTTGCAAAAAGACAAAAACATCTACACTAAAAAAGGGGCAACAATCGTTACTGTAAGCTCTCTCTCTCTCTCTCTCTCTCTCTCTCTCTCTCTCTCTCTCTCTCCTCCCTCTCTCTAAGCTACCCACATTTTCTCTCTCTCTCTCTCTCTCTCTCTCTCTCTCTCTCTCTCTCTCTCTCTCTCTCTCTCTCTTTTCTCTTTCT
>CM060316.1:30014643-30024643 GCA_030674155.1 Stramonita haemastoma
AGGGGGTTCTGACTAAAAGGTATGGAAACAGCATCAAGTGACGTTTCTTGCTGTTACTGCTGTTATTGTTGTTGTTGCTCTTACTACTGCTGCCCGGAGGTCAACCATGATATTTCCTCTGTCTCAACGATCACACTACAGAATCAGCGTGAGACCGTAAAAGCAAATTCTTCACGTGTAGGCGTGTTTTCTGGTCCCTCACCGTATAAACAACCACACTCTGGCTTCAGAGGATTCAGACAGTTGGAATACTTTTGAAATTAACAACAGTCCTGACTCCACTCCCCTAAAACGTCCTTTAAAATAAACAAAAACAAGTCCAGTGTGCAAAACTCATGCACGCAGAACATTTTCCGCACACATTTAAACCTGTTCCGCTTTTCGGAAAAATAAACCACTGTATGCCGGTGGAAAACGGATGACAAAACTGACAAAACCACATGCACACAAAAACTAGACGTAAAAAAAAAAAACAACAACAACACATGAGTGCTTATTCCATTATCCTAGAACAGAAAAATACAAAAAAAAGCCAAAAATTCAAACACAGCACAACAAAACAATGAGAAATGACAGTCACGGGTGTAAATTGAGCACAGCAAAACGAGCAGCCATGAGAAATGACGTCAGTGTAGTCGCAGCACCAGCCGAGCATGCATGACTATGTGTGTACCTTTCTCCTGGAGATGGAGAACTCCTTGGTGCACTGCTTGCAGTGGGTGGCCGTCTCGTCACTGGCCCACTGGAACTCCCGGGTCTGCTGCTGTGCCTCCCTTAGTCTTCCATCTTCAGCTTGGACCTGAACACACAGCGCGCGCCGCACGCAGCACACACGCACGCACCAGCACGCACGACGCATAGGGGCATGCATGCACGCACAACAAAGCAACAACACACACAACACACACGCACGCACACACGCACGCACACACACATAGACACGCCACTATGGACTACAAGTATGCACACCGTGCCCACATACGCCACAACAAGAAAAACACCAGTCCCACAGCCACACACACACACACACACACACACAACACACACACACACACACACACACACAAACACACACATTGGATAGAATATAACAAACACTTCCATACTAATGATGGGCTATATTGCACAATAACGCATGGTCACTTCGCAGCCAAAAGCGTGACAAAATATTTGAGACAGCATGCACACAGGTTCGTTTACACACCACCACTGAGAAAAAACACATGTAGCGCTGCAACTCGACACGCTCTCCCCGGAAGCACCCGAACACGCAAAGAAACGCTATGACATAACAGAGTAAAAACAACATAAATAAAAACCACACACACACACACAACACACACACACACACAAACACACACACACACACACACACAACACACCAACACACACTACACAACACACACACGACACACACAACAAACACAACAGAGTACACCACACACACACACACACACACACACACCACACACACACACACACACACACACTGGTTACTCACTCGCTAAGATGAGAGCCCAGTTCGGACAAGGCTCCCTCCTGTTCCTCACACACCATCCTCAGCTGTTGATAGCGACCGTCCAGATCTGCGTACTCCTGTCACAAAGTAAGCAAGCACACACACATACATGCACGCACACGCACGCACACACACACAAACACACACCCATGCACATACGCACGCACGCAACATACATGCACACATGCATGCACGCACGTACGCACACATGCAGCACAACGCATCGACGCAACACACGCACGCACAAACGCACGAACGCACAACGCACCACGCACGCACGCAGCGCGCACACACAACACACACACACACACACACACACAACACACACACGGTTGCAAGCAAAGAAGCAAGAATGATTCCGCAATGTTTTTTGTTTTAGATCAACACTTGGGAGTGAGCCATGAAAATGCGCGCGCGCGCGCGCCGCACGCACACATACACACACCACGCTCGCACATACAGACACAGGCAAACAAGCGAGAGTGATTTTCCAATCTTTTTGTAGATGAACACTTGGGAGTTGATCTGAGGTACGTGTGAATATTTAGTACAAAACAACAGATGAAATCCGCACACAATTAAGCGAATCGACGCCGGGCATTTATATTTTGGGGCGATCTGTGCAAAAATAGTGTAACCAAAACCGATTTGTGACATTTAAAAAGCACGTTATGTTTCTGAGTTAACTGTCTGCTAAAACAATTAAGCCTATCCATATTTCTGCTTAAGAAGCTATCATACGGCTAGGAAGGAAAATGAAAAAGAAAAAAAAAAAACCCAACAAAAACCATTAAGTGTCGAAAGAAAGATGCCTGAATATTGTCAACATAGATAAGGATGGTGATGAAAAAACAAACCAATCAAACATCATGAAAAATGAAAAAATAGAACCCAGATTAAATATCCAGTGAACAGGCAAACAGTCTGACCACAACGCAACCCCGAAGACGGAAAGCTGAAACCTTGATGATGGGTAAAAAATACGGTCGTATGAGCAAAAATCTCACCATTGGTGAACCTCGGAGTTCTAGCCAAGGTACTTAAAAAAAGGAGAAAAAGACCAGACCTATCTGTCACTGTGATATAATTATGGTGGATTTGTTCTTATTCTCCTTTGAAGTTGAACATTTATACTAGCTTATCACGTGTGTGCGTGTGTGTGTGTGTGTGTGTGTGTGTGTGTGTGTGTGTGTGTGTGTCGCGTGTGTGTGCGTGTGTGTGTGTGTGTGTGTGTGTGTGTGTGTGTGGTGTGTGTGTGTGTGTGTGTGTGTGTGTGTGTGTGTGTGTGCGTGTGTGCGTGCGTAGGTGCGTGCGTTTGTACCATTGTGTGTGTATGCAAGTGAGAATATATGCATGCGCGTACGTACGCACGTTTGTGTTGACGAGCGATTACATACATTCACGCATTTGTGTGTGTGTGTGTGTGTGTGTGTGTGTGTGTGTGTGTGTGTGTGTGTGTGTGTGTGTGTGTGTGTGTGTGTGCCTGAGTGCGTGTTTATGTGCACACCTGTGCATGTATCCACATATGTGTGCATATTTCTCGTGTGTGTGCATATATGTCTCGTGTGTGCGTGTGTGTGAGTTGTGTGTGGTGTGTGTGTGTGTGTGTGTGTGTGTGTGTGTGTGTGTGTGTGTGTGTGTGTTGTGTTGTGTGTGTGTGTGTGTGTGTGTGTGTGTGTGTGTGTGTGTGTGTGTGTGTGTGTGTGTGTTGTGTGTCGTGTGTGTGTGTGTGTGTGTGTGTGTTGTGTGTGTGTGTGTGTGGTGTGTGTGTGTTTGTGTGTGAGCCTGAGTGCGTGTTTATGTGCGCACCTGTGCTTGTTTCCGCATATGTGTGCATATGTCTCTCTCGCCGCGCGCGCGTGTGTGTGTGTGTGTGTGTGTGTGTGCGTGCGTGCGTGCGCGCACGCGCGCACGTGTGTGTGCGTGCGTGCGCGCACGAGTGTGTGTGAACACGAGTATAACCTAAGCCGTGAATGAGTGAGTGAGGGAGAGCCGTACCCTCTTGATGTCCACCAGCTGCTGCAGCTCCATGTGCATCTGCGCCCCTTTCTCCTTCTCCTGCTCCAGCGTCTTCTGCAGCGTGCTGCGCCACTCCCGCTCGATCTGAAGGTCCGTCTCCAGAGCCGCCCTGGTACATAGTCAGTGTACAGTACAGTACAGTACAGTACAGTACAGTACAGTACAGTTCAGTACAGGACAGGACAGGACAGGACAGTAAGTACAGTGCAGTACAGGGCAGTACAGCACCGTGCAGTACAGTACAGGACTAAAATAGTGCACGTGGGCTACAAAACTTTCTTTTTTAAAAATAAAAAATACAATTGTCCCCGTTAAGATACAGGGGGGGGGCATGTCTGTATAAACAGCAACCCCAACCTTCTGGCAATTCTGTGCAAAGAAATTCCATCTTTTCTATCCCTCTCTTTGTTTCTGCCTTTCCTCATTGTCTTCCTTTCACATCCCTCTTGTCTATTTGGTCCTTTCTCCTGCCTTTCTTTTTTTCAAGAAAGACTTACTCAAAAGATCTAGCAGTTCTCTCCTACGCCGAAGTCGGATGCTCTTGGCTTGACTCGTCAGGCACTTAACGGCAGTGCGACTCAGTTTTTGCTGATAATTATGGCAGATGAGGGTAGCTGCTGTCTGAGCATTCAAGGACGATGAAGAAGAAAAAGAGCAGACAGCACCTGGCAAGTTGTTTTTTTTTTCCATTCGTGCTAGACAAACTTCGTTCGCTCTATCTAGTCAGCACACCCACACACCCTCAGCACAATGTTTCAAAATCTCACAATACCAGCAGTCATTAACCACGCAGTTTACAATTTGCGATACCTACATGCATGTCAATCTTGTAATGTATCTAGCACTCCATGGCAGAGGGCTTCGGAAGTGTGGTGTAGTCTAGGTGAGTGTGGGGGGTTGTGTGTGTGTGTGTGTGTGGGTGGGTGGGTGTATTTTGTGTGTGTGTGTGTGTGTGTGTGTGTGTGTGTGTGTGTGTGTGTGTGTGTGTGTGTGTGTGTGTGTGTGGTGTGTGTGTGTGTGTGTTGTGTGTGTGTGTGTGTGTGTGTGTTGTTGTTTGTGTGTGTGTGTTGTGTGTGTGTGTGTGTGTGTGTGTGTGTGTGTGTGTGTGTTTTGTGTGTGTGTGTGTGTGTGTGTGGTGTGTGTGTGTGTTGTGTTGTGTGTGTGTGTGTGGGGTGTGTGTGTGTGTGTGTGGTGGTGTTGTGGTGGTGGTTTTGTGTTGAGTGTGTGTTGTTTGTGGTGTGTGCGTTTGTGTGTGTGTGTTTTTGTGCGTGCGTACACAAACACATATCTATCTATCCATCCATCCATCCATCCATCCATCATCTATCTATCTATCTATCTATCTATCTGTCTGTCTGTCTGTCTGTCTGTCTGTCTGTCTGTCTGTCTGTCTGTCTGTCTGTCTGTCTGTCTGTCTGTCTGTCTGTCTGTCTGTCTATCTATCTATCTATCTATCTATCTATCTATCTATCTATCTATCAATAATTTGTGTGTGTGTGCGTGTGTGTGTTGTGTTGTGTGTTGTGTTGTGTTGTGTTGTGTTGTGTTGTGTTGTGTTGTGTTGTGTGTGTGTGTGTGTGTGTGTGTGTGTGTGTGTGTGTGTGTGTGTGTGTGTGTTCAAACAGCTGATTATGACCTTAACAGGCTAGTGTCCAGGGAGAAATATAGGTAATATATCAACACCTGCACCAGGTGAATCGTGAATGACCGGAAGGACGTTACCCTGTGTGTGTGTGTGTGTGTGTGTGTGTGTGTGTGTGTGTGTGTGTGTGTGTGTGTGTGTGTGTGTTGTGTGTTTGTGTGTGTGTGTAGTGTGTGTGTGTGTGTGTGTGTGTGTGTGTGTGTGTGTGTGTGTGTGTGTGTGTGTGAGTTTGTGTGTGGGCGTGTGATACACATGGAATTATTTGCGAACATCGACAATAACACCCATATCACCCCCGAAGGTGAATGTGACTATATCTAGCAAAACATCAAGACAAAAAATAAATAAATTGAAGGACTTAGGTTCAGTTAACTAAAACTATTCAAGATTAAATAGAAATCCATCAAGCCTTTAGTGAATAACTAGCAACGCGTATTCATCAAAGTGAATGACCCTAGCAACGCCTTATAAAGTGAATGACCCTAGCAACGCCTTATAAACCACTTGGAAAGAAAAAGGCAAGAGAGAAATGCAATAAAACAATGCCTATATACTTTTTTCCATTTCTGAAGTTTTGACTGTTAATTTTTTTTTACAATTATTATGACAAGGTTGGGGATGAGAAAAAAAAAGTCAACGACACTCTGGCAAACCGTCGACAATCGTTTTACAGAGAACTGGATTACATGACAATAGTGTTTGACATAAAACAATAATTGTTTTATTACCTTTTTGTTTTATCGCAATCAGAAATGTATCTGTTAGACAATGCAGAGGCAAAATCCAGATAGCCTTTAATCAAATTTCGCTTTGGTATGAATGCGCTTCCTCTGAAGCCGTAGTATGGCTGCCTCTATGGTTAGCGAGCCTCTATGGCTAGCGAGGTATTTGAGAACAACTACCCACATAATTTACTAAACTTATCATCCAGAGTGTACTTGGGCATTCACAGTTTGCTTGGTATGAGGAGTACTGTGACCAGTGTTTCTATTCTGCACGACTCTCAGTGGGTTTAGCTAAGGACACCCGACAACTATACCCCCACCCCACCCCGTCCCACCCTTCTTTAAATGGTCCTTTACTTTACAGTTTTTATTACGTCTTTTGATAGGTGCTAAACTTTGAACTTTTGTGTAACTAAACAAAAAAACAAATAATGAAATAATAAACCCAACACGAACAAACAAAAGAAGCAACAACCAACAATTTTTTGTTTACCACTTTAACAATCCCCAAAGGGTATAACAATATTTGCGAAAGCATCGTCGTACCATAAAACTACACGCATGATTGTCGTTACTCTGTGAAATTATTTCGCAAGCAGGGAGATAACAAACAACATGCAATACAAAACGTCACATTAAACTTTTAAAATCTAAACAACAACAAAAAAAAAATAATAAAAACACCTTTCCCACCACGTCTGAAAAAACGCAAAGAGGATGCTTGGGGGAAAAATGGCAAAAACTATATACATGTAAACTAACGCGGCAGGTGTTATTTAGTGTGAGTTCTTTAGCCTGTTTTGATTTTGTTTGTTTTCGTTATGAGTATATTGTTTTAATTTTGCACGCATTACGTGTTAAAAGTACCATAATATAGAATGTCTGGTTCTGGCATGGACAAAGCTTGCATTTCACACTGAAACGAACTGTACATTTTTACATTAAACGAAAAAACATAGCTAAATCTACGGGGTTTACATTTCGTTCCTGAACGAATATAATCCAAACCCTAAGTTCCCCACGTCAATGTAATGTGAACCTAGATTCCCCTCTCCTTCTACGCTGTGGAGAAACATAATCGTGTATAGCTATCCAACTGTCACCAACCACGAAGGGTGGGTTTATTGAACTCTTTTTCGCGGGCCCTGGGCGTTTACCTTGCGTTGATGAAACCGATCAGAATGATATCAAATCTCAAGAGAACACTCACACACACACAACACACACACACACACACACACACACACACACACACACACACCAGCGCGCGCGCGCGCGCGCGCGCGCGCGCAACTACCCACACACGCACGCACGCATACAATACGCACGCACGCACGCACGACACGCACACACAACACACACACACACACACACACACACACACACACACACACACACACACACACACACACACACACACACACCGCAAACCAAAAAACTACAACAACAACATCACATGTTTTATTTCCAGACCAGGTCACTCCCCTCCCCCCTCTCCTCGGATAATGCTGGTGGAACTTTCCGAAAACAAAACAAAACAAAACAAAACAAAACAAAACAAAACAAAAACATCTGAATACCGCAGAAGAGTTTTAATATCAAGTGAAATACACAACAAGTTATGGAATGGAAACAAGAGGTTGGGTTGCTTTTTTTTTTTTTTCTCTGTCCCTACCAGCTGTCTGGAAAAGATTTTCAAATAATGCGCAGACAATATTTTATGGCTCAAAAAAACAAAATTCAGATTTAATGCTTAATCTCAAAATCAAAACTTTTTGTTACACAAACATCTCTTTACCCCCCCCCCCCCCCCCCCCCACAAGAAATAACAACACTCCACAATAAACAAATAGAAAAACAACAATCTATCCTCCTACCTCCCCCCAAATGTGATCGAAGTATCTTGTGTTGCTACACACTGACCGAACATCTACGCCTTTTGCCGGTTGCAACTTGAATATTTTTTTAAAAAAAAATAACATTTTACTTACGATTGATTTTTTGTTTGTGGGTTATTTTTTGTTGCGGTTGCTAATTTGCTCCTAATTAAAACAAAAAGTTTTAATCCAACAGCAAGTTTTCCACAAAAGCGTAATTCAATCTAGTAACAAGTCGTGATGCCCTTGAAACAAAACACAACAAAACACAAAATTAATACAGACCCCCCCCCCCACACACACACACACATTCACGCATGCACGTACGCACACGCACACACACACCACACACACACACACACACACACACACACACACACACACACACACACACACACACACACACACACAAAAGAAACAAGCTGAAAAAGGGGGAAAAAAAAGTAGAATACAAATAAGTTAATCCTTTCTTCTTCTTGTTTGGTTCAGCCATTGAACTTTATATTATCATCTTCAGTGGGAAAATAAACAACAAAAAGCAGGCACGTACTTTTCTAACAAGCAACGGATGCATAGACAGATAGAAAGACAGAGAGACAGAATATCAGAGAAACAAGACAGATAGACAGACAGACACACACACGCATGCACTCGCCCCCCCCCCCCCCCCCCCCCACCCACACACACACACAGATAATGAACAAGCATTTACAAGCTTTTTTTCTCATCAAATACATGCGTGCATGCGGTTTTGGAAAGTGTGTGTGCGTGCATGCATGCATGCATGCATGCATGCATGCATGCATGCATGTATGTATGTATGTATGTATGTATGTATGTATGTATGTATGTATGTATGTATGTATGTATGTATGTATGTATGTATGTATGTGTGTGTGTGTAGGTGTATACGTGTGTGCGTGTGTGCAAGCGCGTGCGTGTGTGTATGTGTGCTTGTGTATGTATGTGTATATGCGTACGTGCATGCGTGTGTGTTATGTGTAAATTTGCATGTATCTACGCGTGCAGGCTGGCGGTGCGCGCCTCATACTTTCGCTCATTCACCTTTCTCAAAATGACAAAACAGAACACTTAACAAAACATGTATTACCACAACGGACGCGGTCTATATAGACCTCTATATAATGTACACTACCTTTTCGAGTCTTTATCCGCCACGATCTGTCCCAGTTTTCGTGCTGTCTCCTCCGCCGCCACTTTATCCGATTCGCTTTGCTTCAACCTGTTCACACACAGAACGGGTCAGCTTCAGGCCAAGCCAAGGGGAAACACAATTATTAGCCCCGTGAATTTGCCTGGCCAAGGCTTCAATATTAGGCTAGCCTGAGGCCTAGCCTGCATCATTTAGCTAGCGAAGATGTCTGATTTTTAGATACATTTGTTGTAAGGAATAACGTTCTTTGTGTGTATATATATATTATATATATATATATTATATATGTGTGTGTGTGTGTGTGTGTGTGTGTGTGTGTGTGTGTGTGTGTGTGTGTGTGTGTGTGAGTGTGTGTGTGGTGTGTTGTGAGCGTGCAGAGAGAGAGAGAGAGAGAGAGAGAGAGAGAGAGAGAGAGAGAGAGAGAGAGAGAGAGAGAGAGAGAGAGAGAGAGAGAGAGAGGGACAGAGACAGAGACAGAGACAAAGACAGAGAGCCAGACGGAAAGACAGACAGACAGACGGAAAGACAGACAGACAGACGGAAAGACAGACAGAGAAAGAGAACGAGCTAGAGACTGGAGTACAAGCAAAGCAGCAAACTGAGGAGGAGGAATCCCTCCCCCACCCTCCCCACCCCCAAATAAAATAAATAAACAAATAAGAGTCCAAAATAAATTCAGAGTAAAACAAACAAACAACTAGTAATCTCTCTCACTGTGTCTGTCTGTCTATCTGTTTGTTTGTCTGCCTCTCTTTCTCTTTGTCTCTGTCTGTCTGTCTGTGTCTGTCTGTCTGTCTGTCTGTCTTCCTTCCCCCCTATCCAACCAAACTTACACAAACACACACACATACACGCGCGTGCGCACGCACGCACGCACCCCCTACTGTCCTCCCACATAAACAACAAAAATTGTAAGACTTAACGCGCTAGGGTGGAACTATACTAAGAGTTGGGTAAGGCCAACACTTAACACCCACTTTCACCAGCATCAGATGCTGTCCCCACCACCACCACCACCACCACCACTAGCAGCAGACAACGTTC
>CM060316.1:30029643-30037143 GCA_030674155.1 Stramonita haemastoma
TTATCTATCTGAGTCTGCCTATGCACCTTAATTCAATTTGTTTGTGTTACATGACTTATTACAGACTTATATCCCTTGCGTCATATAAGCTCACCTACTACTTGTTTGGAGTTGTGTGTATGTGATGTGCGTGCGTACATGCTTGCACGTTGTGTGTGCGCCCGCGCGTGCACGCACATGTGTGTGGCGTGCGCGCGCGCACACAGGGGAAACATGCGGGCTTGTCTGTCTGTCCGCAATTACTCTCACGCATGCGCGCATATGCTTGGAAAGTAGTTAAGCTATTTTCACGTGTTTATGCCTGTGCATGAGCACGTGGTATGTGCGTGTATGCCGTCGGAGTAAACAATTCCAGCGAGCAAGTACAAGCACAAGTGTTTGTTCATATTATACACATATGTGTACGCAGAGTAAGTGTCGTCTTTCGGAATAAGAACCGCACATTCCCCGACTTGTCTGGGCTTAACGGCAGCACAACGCATTTACGCTCAAATGACAGTCATTGAGTCAACAGTAGTTACTGTCTGAGTGCTTGTACATCAGAAACTCCTCTCTCATGTCTCTCGGAGTCGTTTTCCCTCGTAAGCGCAAAACAAACAACTTGAGTGGAAACGACTCACGGCATCCAGGTGCAAATTAAATAGCATCTCTCTGGTGCAAACGCAACTGCCGCCTAGAAAGAAACAAGGTGAGGGTTCGGTCCCCATAATTTGTGCCCAACTTTTTCTCCCACCCACAAGACATTAGTTAGCAGTGGTCTGGGTTCCGTCTTTAGGATGAGACAATAAACACGACGGTCCCGTGTGCAACGCATTCATTTATTTTATTTATTTATTCTTTTATTTCGAGGATAATGGAATAAGCACTCGTGCATTTTTGTGCATTTTCAAGTACTAAGCCATAACGTAAGCCATATTCCCGCTTCTGGAATATTCTAACATGTGCATGCATTTTTCTACACGTACAACATATGTTTTGTTTACTTACAAAAAGATAGAGAAAAATGAACTCTCGCTAAAGTGTCCCTGCCCTAAAACGTCTCTCCTGGTTCTATCCGTGGAGCTAATTGCTTGTCTTTTCTCAAATGGAAGTCCAATCATGTGTTTGTGTGTATGTGTTTGTGTGTACGTGTGTGTACGTGTGTGTACATGTGTTGTGTGTGTGTGTGTGTTGTGTGGTGTGTATGTGGTGGTGCGTGCGTGCGTGCGTGTGTGTGTATGTGTAACTACTCCTCATTCCCACATACTGTGACAACATGGAGGAAATTTCACTGGCAACGTGTCATTCTCTTTGTTCCCTTTTCCTTCGGCGTCTTTATGCCCTCTGTCTCTCTGCCTCTGTCTGTCTGCCTCTCTCTCTCTCTCTCTCTTCGCCCATCCCCTCTCCCCCCTTCCCCCGTGTTTGTGCCTGTGTGCACGAACATGCGTGTGTGAGAATTTGTTTCTGAATTTATGGACAGGGAGATATGTCAAGACCTTGACGATTGATCCCAGTTATCAAAAATGTGATTATGAAGGACGTGACCCTGAAAGCAGGAGTAGAGAAAAAAAAGACAAAGGAAGAATGGAAGAGGTGGCGTAGACGTGAACAGAAGAGGCGGGAGGACACTAAAGGAGGAGAGCAAGGTAAGGGTGAAGAGGGAGCGGATGAGCACATAGAAGAAGAAGAAGAAGAAGAAGAAGAGAAGAAGAAGAAGAAGAAGAAGAAGAAGAAGAAGAAGAAGAAGAAGAAGAAAGAAGAAGAAGAAGGAAGGGAGGAGGAGGGGAGGAGGAGGAGGAGGAGAAAGAGAGGAAGGATGAAGAGGAAGGAGAGGAGGAGGAGGAAGAGGAGGAGGAGAAAGAGAGGAAGGATGGAGAAGGAAGGAGGAGGAGGAGGAGGAGGAGGAGGAGGAAGAGGAAGGAGGAGGAAGAGGAGGAGGAGAAGAAAAAGAATAAAGAAGAAGAAGAGGAAGCAGAAGAAGACTTAAGATTAAGATAGTTAAGATTAGAAGAAGAAGAAGAAGAAGAAGAAGAAGAAGAAGAAGAAGAAGAAGAAGAAGAAGAAAGAAGAAGAAGAAGAGAAGGAGAGAAGAGAGAAGAAGAGAAAGAGAGGAAGGAGGAGGAGGAAGGAGAGGGGGAGGAAGGAGGAGACGAGGAGGAGGAAAAGGGAAAAGATTAAGAGAAGAAGAAGAAGAAGATAAGAAGAGAGAAGAAGAAGAAGAAGGAAGAAGAAGAAGAGAAGAAGAAGAAGAAGAAGAAGAAGAAGAAGAAGAGAAGAAGAAGAAGAAGAGAAGAAGAAGAAGAAGAAGAAGAAGAAGAAGAAGAAGAAGAAGAAGAAGAAGAAGAAGAATACGACGACGACGACGACGGAAAACAACAACAACAAGAACAAGAAGAACAAGAGCAATAAAATAAATTAGGAAACGGAACAACTGAAAAAGGGCGAAAAACAATAACCAAACTTTGTTTAGGTAATCATTTCTTTTATTCGCCTTTTCGTTGTTCTAAATGATACTGTCATTGCCGATTTGACGTCAAATAAACTTTGCAGTTTTCGTCTGTAGTTGGCAGACAAAAACAGAATAAAGGCCATTCGCCACGACAATATTTCACACTGGAGGTGCAGACACTAAGACCCTATGTATAGCAAAAAATAAACCCCCCACATACAAAAACACCCCAAAGAAACCAACAACAAAAAACATCTTCTTTTTCTAGCTACGCTCAACAAAACTGTTTTCTGTTGAGGGGGATATTAGTTTTGAAGTAAACATTGTAAGCGTAGTCTCATTTCTAGATGAGTTCTGGGAAAAAAAGAAGAAAAGAGGAAGAGGTGGAGGGGGAGGAAGAAGAGGAGGAAGGGAAGAGGAAAGTAGGGGAGGAGGAAGAGGCGTATGGAAGAGGAAAGGAGGATGAAGAGGCATGAGAAGAAAGAAGAAGAAGAAGAAGAAGAGAAGAAGAAGAAGAAGAAGAAGAAGAAAGAAGAGAGAAGAAGAGAGAAGAAAAGAAGAAGAAGAAGAAGAAGAAGAAGAAGAAGAAGAAGAAGAAGAAGAAGAGAAGAAGAAGAAGAAGAAGAGGAAGGAAAAGAAGAAAAAAAGAAAGAGGAAGTGTTAAAAGCAATAACACACAAAATACCTTTTTACCACACACACACACACACACAACACACACACACACTCACAACCAAGCTCTAAAACATTCCTGCTCAAAAAAAGGGGAAAAGGAAAACACCCTCTTGCAGTAGCTTATATTTTGCCTTTTCTTATCAAAAGGGGCGAAGACAGCTCAAAACTGTTGACATACAAACCTAAAATTATTGATGTGCTATCAAATCTTTTCCTTGCTTAATTTAATACTTTGAGGCTTACCTACGATATAACTCTCTTCTCACTCATCACGCCTGACCATCACTTTGAGATCGAAGGTACTCACTGGATGCACAGTTTGAGTGTATGCCTGATTTCACATCCCACGACAAAAACCATGCCATAATTATACGCAGCCACACTCTGGATTCAGTAGCTCTTTTTTCTCCTTTAATCAAGAGTACAGGTTGCTATTCAAAAAAGTTTGTCACGGATCAAGATAATCTCCATGTAACACTGCCTACCCTCCCCCCCCCCCCCCCCCAATTTCGTACCTGGGCTAGAGTTTGGAGGTTCACGAATGGTGATATGTTACGTAATCAACCATTTTTCCACCACCAAGGAAATCATAATATTTCAAAACGATAATAGCATTTTTTGATAAGGCTTTAGCTCTTTACGTACATCAATAAATGACTAAGTTTTGGGCCCAGTTAAAAAATAACAACAAAAAACACCACCAGCGATAAAACTAAGATCAACAACAACGAAACCAGCGTCAACACACAGCCATACACAACCAGCAAACGACAGCACACCTATCACATACCAAGACGTCAGAAATACGTATGTAAAAACGTTCTATTGTCCAATTCGCAGAGGAAAAAAAATATCAACATAACAACTAATCGTGATGACAAGAAAAAGCACAGGGCAAGAAAACAAAACAAAATAAAATAAGGTAAACAAACCAGAAATAGATCTGAAAAACAAACAAAAAGCAGAAAAAGGTTAGGTTTTTTTTATTTGTTTGTTTGTTTTTAATTTTTTAGCACAGGACTATCACAGCGTGAGGGTAAGGTTGTGTGTGTGTGTGTGTGTGTGTGTGTGTGTGTGTGTGTGTGTGTGTGTGTGTGTGTGTGTGTGTACATACAATACGTTCTCTTTACATTGTCTAATGGAAAGGCAGGCCTGCTAAATAATGCATATTTCTCATGTTGTGGAACGCGGTTTGCTAACCAATGTCATCCACCCTGCAAAAGAAAGTGTTTGTTTGAGATACATAACAGCTTCGGCCAGTTGTACTTATTGGAGGCCAAACTCCCCCTACACACTTTAAGACACTCCCCCCACCCCCAAAAAACAAAGAAAGAAAGAAAGAAAAAAAAAACCAATGGAGAGAGATGAATGCCGAACTTTATTTTCGCTGACAAACACAGAGAAATGGGGTATGGGACAGAGAGAGAGAGAGAGAGAGAGAGAGAGAGAGAGAGAGAGAGAGAGAGAGAGAGAGAGAGAGAGAGAGAGAGAGAGAGAGAGACGAGACAGACGAGACAGACAGACAGACAGACAGACAGACAGACAGAGACAGAGACAGACACAGAGACAGAGTGGACATTGAAAATGTTTTATTGTCATAGATCTGCATTTTACAGCCCTATGGCCAAGTGAGATGATTATGTCGAAAATAGAGATATCATAGTAGAGATCATATATTTTTTTGCACGACATGTGCTCTTACAAAAAAGTAAGAGACTAAATAGTATTAAAGAGATTACATTAAATATTGTGAACAAAACAAATATGACCATCCAACTAACTGATTTTGTGCACATCTTTTGTCAACTTAAAACCCACTTTAATAAAATAAGAAATATGCAAACATTTAACAGCATTTGTTTTACGCAAACAGCTTTCCTATTATAAATGGTAAACTCTTTTTTTCTAACAAAAGCTGCCTCTGCGATATACCCCGCAAGAGGTAGTGTATTTATTACCTTCATTATTTGTTGACAAAACACTTATTAAGTTATCTCTTAATGCAGAAGAAAATAAAATGTTAAATAAAAACTATTTAGAACTAAGTAAACAGCCCTGTTTAACACCCTTGGACAATGAAAAAAAAATCTGCACATTGCCTTTTGTCTCGTGCACACGCCAGAACAATATAATGAATTCCACGAGCAGCTGTGTATAATGCTAGCATTAATACGCTTTTTCTTGAGACATCCCACAACACATTTCAATTTATAGAGTCAAAGGCTTTTTTTTTTTAAATCAGCAAAAGCTACATACAGCTTGGTATTTCCATATAAATAATTTTTTACCAATGAAAACAGAGTAAAATCGCGATCTAATACACTACAGCTTTCTTTGAATCTGACATGTTCTTTAATTCTGTGCTGTTCTTTTTCTGCGAATTTTGAGAGCCTTTTATTTAGTATGCGGATGTAAACCCTTCCAATTACATTTATTAATACTTGAGAGAGAGAGAGAGGGAGAGAGAGAGAGAGAGAGAGAGAGAGAGAGGAGAGAGAGAGAGAGAGAGAGAGAGAGAGAGAGAGAGAGAGGAGAGAGGAGAGAGAGAGAGAGAGAGAGAGAGAGAATCAGACTAAAACAGAGACAGAAAAATGGAAAAACAGAGAGGGAGGTATTACTGGACTAGGATGTGTTGGCAAGAGCAGGGAGGGAGGAGACGGGGAAGAAGAGAGGAGGACTACGGTAGGAAAGGAGAGCGGAAGAATACTGTGACAGAATCGTCACCGGAGAAGCGGAGAGACGGAGAAAAGGAGAGATGCACCTACGGCAGGTGTCAGAGCAGCGCTGTGCTGGCATGCTGACTCGAGTTTCGCTCTGGTCAGGCACTCTCTCTCGCACCGTGGTTATAAATCAAGCTTCAAGACAATCTAGTGCCTCTCGGTCTCTCCCTTCAAGTCATTCGGACTCTGAACGTTCTCTCTCCCTCTCTAGGCTTCTTTTCCGAGAATAGGTTTGGTTAGAGTCTGGTGAGCCATCGAACGGCATAAAAAGGGACTACTGAATCAGTCATCCGTAGACTAGCTTGTGCTGTGGTTTTTCTTTTTGTCAAGCAGTGAAATTTCTTCAATTATTCCCCCCAAAAGTTGACACAAAACATCTGTCGTTTGGCGAAATCTGTATCCCTTTCCATACAATCTTTTTTCCACGTCTCATTTCCGTCAATCGCAAGATATCACCTCTTCACTTCAACACCAACAGAGTTTTCCGCTCATTCTGTGAGACAAGACACTACTGACGAAAAATCTGGAGGAAAGATAAGTCTGTATTTTGGAAAACTTATAAGGGAAACTTTCGTTCACAGATTCGTCTATCTTACTTCTGTCTTTAGCGTTTTACCCCCTACACACACACCCCTTGTGTCAAATGCTCTTGTGATAACGGCAAGAGGAAAGGTTAAGTGGCACCGAATCCTCCGCTATAAAAGACAAGAGGGAAAGCAGGTGACACAGAGACAGAGAGAGAGAGGGAGACAAAACATCGGTGCCGGCGTGTCTTTGAAGGAAACACCGTCTGTTTGCTGTCGTCATCAACTAAGAGGTATTGCCGCTGTTTTCCGGAGAACTTTATTTATTCATTTCTTTATTATTATTTTTTTCAGGAGTTTACAAATTTGGTACGTATTAATTCTATAAGAAAACGATTTTTGAAAGTAATCAATTTACTTGTTGAGCATGACTCTTTTGGTGTGAGCTTTTCAAAAGTTACTTCTATTTCTATTATTGTTGGTGTTTTTTTTTTAATGTTCTTTTTCTTTTTTTTATACTTATGTGTGTGTGTGCATTTTTTAAGGTTTTTGGTTAAACTGATGAATAAGTGTAATGCCATTGGTTTATTGTTTTACTTTCGTTTTAATGGTGGTGATGGATATCCTCGGTTTTTTGGTTTTGTTTTGTTGTTTCATTTGTTGTAGCCATTTTCATCCTATTTTTCTTGGGGGGGGGGGGGGGGGGGGGGGTAGTTTTGGATATTCTTGGATTTTGGGGGAGTGTTTTTTCCCTTATATTCCTTTAATTATTTTCATTTAGAAAACGATTTGCAGAGTCACACACGATTGAAATAAGTATGTGTGGAAACAGATTGCTTTCTCACAATGGCATTCACATAAAATTTTATGAACAACATGATCTAAATTGCATAGACAAATAACTGGCTTGCTAGAGAGCTCGCAAAAGACCTGAAATATTCAATGAGTAGCAGGTTGGCATCTGAGTATGTGACCCCTGCACTATTCATATAATACCTCCTAGTCTCATTCCGTCCATAACAACACAATGATAAATATGTGAGAAAAAGATAGAGCAAGGTAAAACGATCTATGCTGATCTTACTTCAAATAGTTTCAGATGATCTTCTCCAAAACAAAAACAAAACACAAAAAATGTTATGATAAAAAAGTG
>CM060316.1:30042143-30047143 GCA_030674155.1 Stramonita haemastoma
TCTTGGTTTCATGAAGACTTCAGTTCTGATATTTCCTCGGCTTCCAAACCTACAGTGAGTTGAGTCAAAGTCAACAGAATCTTCAGATTTCTACTTTTCTTTTACACTTATTCACGGGGCATTTCTCTGCATGAAATTCCGAGCTGCTCTCCCCCAGGGAGAGTGCGTCACCACAAGAGCAGTGCCACCCATTTTGTTTCTTCTTTTCCTGAGATCAACTGCATGTGTTTCCCCTATTAGAATGGCCTTTTTCTCTATACAATTTTGTCAGGGACAACTGAATCGTTTCCGTGAGTTCTTTTACGTGCACTACATGTTGTGTAGCACATGATTCCTTGGTTTAACGTCTCATCCAAAAGACTAGCACCCAGACCACCACTCACGGTAGACTAATAGTGGAAAAGTTTGGGGCCCAAAGGTGATTGAACTATCGCACACTTCCAACCCATACTTTTCGCTTTCTAGGCAGCCCCGGTACCTCTAGACCACCGATCCCCCTTTATTTTGGATTGCGTTGGGTGATTATTAAAACACTAATCTAGCTTGTATTGCTGTATGGGTCAGAAGCCTGGATACTGCGAATACTGACTGCTAACAGATCAGCGGCTGAAATGTGGTTCTACACGCAAATTCTAAGAGTTAAATGGTCAGACAGAAGAAAAAATACAAACAAAAGCAGTCTTGATGAACTCTCCGTGCAAAGACAAATGTTGGCTGTAACTGATAAGTGCAGACTGACATAATTATGTTGCTCATGCAGACAGACACACACAGACAGACAAATCTGATGACGATAGTTCTTCAAGGTAAGACTAATGGCAGAAGGAAAAGAGGCAGACCACCAGCATCCTACATTTGACAACATTTTTTTTTAGATAAGTGATCTGGGATGGCCACGGGAGATCGTAGAACTCAGCAGATCCAGAAAAAGATCGCGAACTCTGGTACATGGTGGCATTATGCGGAGCTCCTACCCAAGACACCGACGATGGAGACGGTTGAGTCGAGTTGGGTTGGGTTTTACTTCGGTAGCCGAAATAACAGTCACCTTTTGAAAAGACAATCTCAGACTTCGACCAAGTTGTAACTGTTTGTTTGTTTGTTCGTTTTAAGCAATACAGGAATTCGGAAGCTGATTTTACCCTATGATGGACTAGAACAACTTCAGAAAAGAAAATTATCAGTATTATAAATTAGAGTAACATTTGAACATTCTTTACATAAGCCGCCAGTTCTATATTGCTGATTATTATTGCTGTTGCAATGCACTTGCGTCACTCATTCATTCAATGAAAAAATTGTCTCATCCTTTTAAAAAAAACACCATGTCATGTTCCAGATAAGAACTAGTGCACAACATCTTTTGTTTGCTCTTTTGCAGGCAGATCTTTAACAATATCCAGAACTGCTCCAACGATCGACCTTTCCAGTTTTCATTCCCACAACAGACGCCGGCAAACTCCTCCCAAAGTAAAAGCCATGCCATCATCAAGGACAGTCTTTCCATCAGCAGCTTTTCTGTTAGTAGTCGTTGCAGTCCTCCTAGACCACCTCGGCAGTGCCCACGGTCAGAACTACCACTACAGCAACGGCTGGCACCCAGGCAAAGAGGGAGACGTGGAGGACTTCAGGCAAACAGCTATGTACCAGGCACTTACAACTGACCATCAATGTGAAATACGCCAGCACATTCTCCAAATCATCAACCATCTCATTACGGTCAGTGTGAATTGCCTGTTTCTTTAAACAATCACTGCGGTAGCCTTTCCCATGCTTTCATCCAATGCAGCAAGCATATCCACCTGGAAATCTGTCAAAAGTGCCCCCATCCCCACCCCATCTCTTCAGTTATTATGGAAATGTTTTCTAACAGATTTGCACTCGATTTAAACAGGGAGAAGACAGGCATGTTCCTTTAGATAGCCAAAGATGGAGTGTTTAGCTGACAGGCTTCGGACAACTGTACAAAAGAACCGTTAAACCCCTTGGCTTTTTTCCAATTTCTTTATGAGCTGTGGACGCTGAACCTGTCTCTCATCCTGCTGTTTTTGCTCAAGTTTAGAGGATCAGCGTTTGTTGCTTTCCAGCTTACGGCCGCAGCAGCTGTACGTGCTGCCTACTGTCTATCCCTGCTGACAAGATTTCTAGTGAATTAGACTTCCTGCGTCGCGACCTCTCTTCTAAATTCTTTCATCTTCTGCTTCCATATATCACATGTAAAATAAATGACACAACGCTTTCTGGCACACCCCCACATACATTTCAATTCAAGTTGTCGAAAGGCCGTTGAAAATACGAAAAACAAATCCACAAAAAATACATAAAACCATACCTCCCACTTTAAACGACCCCCAAGAGGAAAGAACAACTTCTGAAAAACACAGACCTGTTTACAGCCAGTGTTTTCACGGACAAAATACATAATTTCCTCCAAATGTGATGATTTCTGACCAAAAAAAAACAAACTAGACAAACTAGCACACAAGATACTATCCCTAACAATCTGCTTATCGGTACCACCCTGGCTCTATCAGTGAACTATATTACTGTTTAACATTGTCAAAGACTTTTTCATAAGCTTTCAACAGCGGTACTATAATTCTAGCTGTTTTCTCTGATCTGTCTGCCGCCTTTGATCCTTAAATTCTTTGTGCGGGGACGAGATAACCTAGAGGTTAGAGAGTCGATTTTGCGATCTGATGGCCCGGGTTCGAGCCACCACAAAGGGATTTTTCCTTAGGAGTAAACATCAATACTGACTCGACTCCGCTCCCACGAAAGTCCCTACGATAAAACTATGAACCGAGTTCCTGCATGCAGACCCATGCAGAACATCCAGCCCACACGTTAAACACGCTCTGCCTCTCGGAGGAGTAGACCATTTCGCGAGGCCGGGGTTAAGATAAAAACAGATAACAAATACTAATAAAACGCATGCACACTGGTGTCGTGTTAAGACATCATTCCAAAAGTGGACATGCTGCCACCTTAATGGTGGATAAAGACTGTCGCATACGCAGCTATTGATAAACCTTGGACCTCTAGCCGAGGGAAGAAAAAAATCATTGTAGCTGAGTAATTTGTTGTTAACTATTTACCAAAAAAACTGGTACATAGCAATTGTTCTAAATAAGGCTTGACATTCAATTGTCTGCAGTACTGTGGTAGTTTTTGTCCACTGGGTGTTCATCGGGAAGGGATGTAATATTGTGGCCAAGGCAGTAATAACAGCGTTATATCTATCTATCTATCTATCTATCTATCTATCTATCTATCTATCTATCTATCTATCTATCTATCTATCTATCTATCTGTGTGAGTGTGTGTGTGTGCTCGCGCGCACGCGTGTCTGTGTGTGTGCACGAGCTTATAATTATGTGTGTGTGCGTACGTGCGCACGCGTGTGTGTGTTTGTGTATGTGTGTGTGTGTGCGTGTGTGTGTGAGTGCATTGTGTGTGTGTGTGTGTGTTTGTGTGTGCGTGTGTGTATGTTTCTGTGTGTGAGTGTGTGCATGCGTGCGCGCACTGGTACTGGTGTATGCGTCCGTGCTTGCGTGCGTGTGTGTGCGTGTGTACGCGTGTGTGCGTCCGTGCGTGCGCATGCGCCCGCGCGCGCGTGTATGTGTGTGCGCGCGCACGTTTGTCTTTGTGTGTGTATGTGGATGTGTGTGTCTGTATGTGTGTGTGTTATTGAACAGTGTGATGACTAATACCTTCACCTGTATACGTTGTCGTAAACGGTGAGGTTTTCTAGCAATAAGATTTTGTATTCTACTGATAGAAACTGAAGATAATATACAGGACATCCAGGCTGAAGCATTCATTATCATTTCATTCAATAATATTTTGTTTATAGTCCTACAAATCACATAAGCCATAATAAGGGCTCTCACGCCATTCAGTTTTAGTAGCTCCAGCATCATTTCCATTCCAGCCATCCCGCTTAATCTATCATCCCCATGTTACAAAAAATCGTAAAAAAAACAACAACAAAAAGATTATCAATTGAGATGGGTTAGGGAAAAGAAAAAGCAGCGTCTTTAAAGGGTCTGTTGTTATCATTGTTAGAATGTTTGGATTATGACAGCACGAACACACATACGCAAGCACGCACGCACGCACGCGCTCACGCACGCACGCACACACACACGCACACGCACGCACACACACACACACACACACACACACACACACACACACACACACACACACACACACACACACACACACGCTCGCACGCCCGCGTGCGCGCGTTCTAGGGGAACAGGATGGCCTGATGGTCAGAGTGATGCGCTCGTGATCTGCTGACCCGGGTTCGAATCTCGTTCAAGAGGATTTTTCCTCTGGAGTTAACATAGTGCCTACTCCACTCCACTCTCCCCAAAAGTCTTTCGGATGAGACTATGAACCGTGGTCCCGTATGCCAACGCACGCAGAACATCCTGCGCACACGTTAGAACCCATTCCACTTTTCGGAAGAGTAGGTCATTGTGTGTCAGTGGGAACGGATGACAAAATTTACAAACAGGCATATACACGGGGGCTGGGTATTAAAAAGGAAATGGGTGCTTATTCCATTATCATCGATATACAAGAATAGATAAATAAATCAGCCCCCCCCCCACCCCCCACCCCCCCCCCCCCCTTATAGCAACAAAAACTATCATTCAACAACAACCAATCAGCTGTCAGGAAATATAACGGAAACATAATACACCCACACACACCCGCGCGTTCTAGGGGAACAGGATAGCCTAGTGGTCAAAGTGATGCGCTCGTGACCTGCTGATCTGAAATAGGATCTGGCAAACGGGAAACTGGCCAACACCATGGACACAGTCATTAATCATCGCCCTCCCCAAGAAAAGAAATCTTCATCGGTGCAAGAATTACCGCACAATCAGCCTCATATGCCACCCAAGCAAGGTCAGGTTGCAGATAATATTGAACAAACTGAAGCCACAAGCAAAGACCATCACTGATGAGGAACAAGCAGGTTT
>CM060316.1:30052143-30057143 GCA_030674155.1 Stramonita haemastoma
TAGTTACGCTCAGATCCTTGCTGCGTTTCTAGAACAAATATTATGAAGAACTGAAAATGACACAGCTAATGATTGTCTTTGATGCATAGCGCACATTCCACTGTGACTCATTAAGAAGATACAAAGTGTAATCTATTATTTTCTATCTATCTATCTATCTATCTATCTATCTATCTATCTATATCTATTAATATATATATATATAATATATATATATATATATATATATATATATATATATATACGATAAATGCAAACAGCAAGCTGATCTGTAGTTTACAGCAATCCTCAAACTGTCAAATACGTGTAGCTCAAAATGCTCAGAAAAAAGGCGAATAAAAAATAAAATGCATACTGTAAATGAGCTTTGTACCAGTTTGTGGTCGAATAAATAAGGAAATAGATTCAAATCAAACCCAAACGAACAAACTGTATAATAACGCCCCATCGAAAAAAAAACCTACAGAATACCCCACCCCCAGATCAATACACAGTTTGTAGAACTGGCTTGTGCTGGAAAGAAAACTCTCTTCCCCGAGAAATCAAACTTTACACAACCAGAAAAGATAAAACCAATTTTTTAACACTAAAACAACAAAAGTTTTTCCTCCCTTAGTTCCCTAAAGATCCAGGGGGACACTGTAGTTTGATGCCATATGTCTCGGATAAATTAAATCTGGTAGACAGGGCGGGGACAGCCTCAAGGCCCAGAGCGTGGAGCTAGTGATCTGACAGTCTGGGGTCAGCCGCCATGGAGTCATCCGTGTTAAGGGATTTTACCCAGGATGTACCTTCAGTCCTGACTCCTCTCCCCTAAAGTCCCTCAGATAAAACTATAACTAAGGCCCTGTGCACTTACGAACGCTGTGTATCTTGCGCACACGTTAAAAACCCAGTTTTGCCATTCCGAAGAGTAGGCGACTTCGTGTCAGAAGGAACAGAGGAAAAAATTAAAACAAAAAATAAAAACGCACACACACGTTTCGTGTTCAGAAACCATCCCCGAAGTCAGAATGCGGATACTTTGATAGTGGGTAAAAACGGTCGTATAAGCAAAAGCTCACCACTGTGCTGAAATTCTGAGCTCTAATGAGGATACCCCCCTAAAAAAATTAACAACAAACAAAAAATTCTCGGTAGAGCCCACCCCTTTCCACGGTGCAGGCTACAGGCTGAGAATGTTTGTATCGTCCAAACGACCAACCGTCAGGTGGCTGCTTTGCTCTTCTACATTAACAGAATAGATTTTCTTGTAATGCGTGCTGAAGATGTTATTCGCACGTTCACACAGAGGACCTCAGTGTATACGCTCAATCTAAAGACTTGCTAGGGAATGGAGTCGAGACTATTATTGACTCTTTGCCAAAAAATCCCCTTCAAAAAGAACAACTCAGTGAGAGTCGAAGTCACATTCTCAGTTACTCCAGATAACAAGTGTTATTCTCAAACCACTGATCGATCACATCGTAGGTTCATTATAGTGTTTTTACTTCTTTTTTATTGATTGATTGATTGGTTCATTTATTATCTATTTATTGTTTTTTTTTTATCCATTAGTATAAAAATCGTAACACTTTCTTTGCAGAGTTTGTACCCACTTACTTTCTAGGGTTAAAAAACCGAGACTTAATAGAGGGGAAATAAAACTTAAAATAAAAATTAAAAATTTACTTCCTCTCCCCCCTCTTTTTTTGTTGTTGTTTACCTATGATATCTTTGGTTTGTACACTACAGATAATAAGCTTACAAACAACTAGATCAGCAATGCATAATATCATGTTCTGTCCAGAGAAAGTGAGATCAGGAAGGTAAAATATCTTGGGTATTCGTGAAAAATAAGCATCTTCACAATTCAAATGTAGACGCTTCTTTACTCAATCCAAAATTAATTATCGAGATATGTTCTAGATTTGTGGTACAGAGAGAGAGAGGGGGTAGGGAAGGAGCGACAGAATGGAGACAGGTGGGGTTAGGGAGGTGTGTGCTATGATTCATTGTCAGAAGAAAATGGAAAGGATGAGGTTGGGGAAAATCAACTCTCTCTGTATCCGCGTCTCTGTCTGTCTGTCTGTCTGTCTGTCTGTCTCTCTGAGTGCATATATGTGTGCGTGCATGCTCTTGTTAAAAAAAAAAAGAAAGACAAGAGAAACGAAAATAAAAATGAAAAAAAAGAAAAAAAAACACCAGAAAATGAAAAAAAAAAAAGGGAATGACATTTTGGAAAATGAAAGGAAGAAAGACCTACAGACAGAGAAGAAAGAAAGAAAGAAAGAAAGAAAGAAAGAAAGAAAGAAAGAAAGAAGAAAAGAAAATTAAAAGAGAGAGAGAGAAAGAAAGAAAGAAAGACAGACAGACAGACAGACAGACAGACAGACAGACAGACAGACAGACAGACAGAACAGAAAAGAAAGAAAGAAAGGGAAAAAACCGAATGGCAACAAGTAAAAGAGGAAGGCAAGGGAAAAAAAGACGGAGGAACAAAGATATAAACGGAAGAAAGCCAATGACATGTTTTCATTTACGAAGATAGATAATGGAAAGGTGGGGTGGGGGGGGGGGAGGAAAACACAAAAAACAGAGACAGACAGACAGGCAATATACAATAACAGACACAGACGCAGACAGATAGACAGTCAGGTATCCAGAAAGAAAAAATAAGACAGAAGGAAAGACAGACAAGAAAAAAAGTAAGAAAACTACAAAAAGTGAGAAATAAAGAAACAACGAAAGAAAGAAAGGAAACACATAGATACATACAGTGACAGACAGAGAACAAAATGAAATTTAAAAAAAGAACAGAGAGTAAATGAAGGCAAGAAAGAAAAAGGAAAAAATGAATAAAAAGAACCACACGAAAACAAGCATGAATGAATAAAACGAACGAACGAACGAAGACAGACAGACAGACAGACAGACAGACAGACAGACAGACAGACAGACAGACAGACAGACAGAAAGGACAGACAAAAAAGTAAACTGGAAAAATAGAAACAAAGGAAAGAAGAAACAAAGAAGGAACGAACGAACGAAGGAAGGAAAAACCCCGTACACAACAAACGACAGAAACAAACCAATAACGAAAAAAAGGGCTCTTTTCCCGATCGTTTCCAAACACCTCATTCTTATCTTAATTCTGTTGATACTTATAGCATCTTAACTGGCAAAAATAGAAATAGAGAAAAAAACATCATAATAATAACTATTTTTTTCGATATTTAGCCAGATGTTCAGTAACTGTTTCTCGGGATAGAAACGACACTGGGGCAATATTGTATTGTAGTGCAATATACGCACTAAAAACATATGTTTACCACTTAAGCATTTGTCTCTTAATCAAGAAAGATATACTCCTAATAAATGAAAGAAGAAGAAAGATCTTATCTAAGCTTCTGGGAAGAAAAGTGGGGTTTTTTGTTTTCTTTCTTTTATTTTATAAAGAGCAGCTTAGCTTTCATGAACGAAGTCTTCTGGTTGGTTGTCTGGGTGACTGTTGACGCAGAAAGATATCTTATGCCATGATGCCTCTGTACAGCCTCAATAAACCTGTGAATTCTTTAAGCTTTACGTGTGTTTTGGCTGACAGTTTTCGTCCAGTCAAGGAAACGTGAGATGGTGTGTGTGTGTGTGTGGTGTGTGTGTGTGTGTGTGTGTGTGTGTGTGTGTGTGTGTGTGTGTGTGTGTGTGTGGTGTGTGTGTGTGTGGTATGTGTGTGCGTGCGTGCGTGTGTGTATGTGTGTGAGCACGACTGTCTGTCTGCGTGTCTGTCTGTCTGCGTGTGCACTGGTGTACGGGTCGAGCATGCAGACGTACGTTAAACAACCTTATCCTAAC
Source organism: Stramonita haemastoma (assembly GCA_030674155.1). Taxonomy (NCBI): domain Eukaryota; kingdom Metazoa; phylum Mollusca; class Gastropoda; order Neogastropoda; family Muricidae; genus Stramonita; species Stramonita haemastoma. The sequence continues at coordinate 30,055,975 of CM060316.1, forward strand.
ACAAAAGACAGTACCTAATTGGAAGGACTTATAAAATAGATCTGCAATCTGTTTTACATGTACAGGCTGGTGGCTATGATTCCCAATGTCTTTGTTTTCTGTCAAAAAAATGGTGTGTGCGTGCACGCATACGCCTTGCAAGTGTGCGTGCACATTTTCATAGTTAAAATGCGTGCACTTATTTCAACTACTTTAACGAAACAAGACAGGACACCATAGGGACCAGCCTGACTAAAAAAAAACAAAACAAAAGCTTAATACATGTCCGGGCTAACTGTTAAGGCTTCAAATGCAACCGTGGAACGGTTGTCTAGAAGTAAAGCACCTGCCTTCAAAGCGAAAAGTCACAGGTTCGATCATCAGTTCTGCCCCCCCCCCCTCCCCCTGTACTCCCTCCATTAGGATTTGAGAGATGGTCTGGGTGCTATTCCTGTGAATGAGGATAAACCGAGGCCCTGTGAACATGGCACTTTTAACGCTCATAAACCACCTTATGGTAACAAGACAGTTATCCATGGCTAAAACTTTTGTAGAAAGCAGCCACTCAAACTGCATGGGATACAAATTCAAACTTGTAAACAGGGGGGTGGGGTGGGGGAGGGGAGCTAGCACTATTCCTGTGGTAACGTGCACTCCCCGAGAAATTGGAAAGGAGGAGTCCAAATTTAACATAAATAAAATCATCTACCGTGACTGTAGGATATATATTACACTACACTGCAACAGAACACAATACAATACACTTCAATACAGTAGGCCTACAGTACAATACAATAAATCCATCCCGTGCGTTCTGTCTCGCGGGAGTGTGCACCCACAAATGATATCTACGTATTCAATCAATTCTTTAAGTGCCAGGGCCCTGATCACACAAGACAAGCAAAAACAAAACACAGGACAAGACAAAAACGTGGGAACCTAACTGCAGTATTTGTTCGTGTCCAAGGCTTTGCCCTATACTATCTGTGCTTTGTGTTCCATGAAGACCTGTGTGAATCCACACGCGCATGCAAAACTATATGCTCTAAAAAGAAGCGATGGGACAAGACAAAACATGACACGACAAGACAAAACTCCTTCCTCGAACTCACAGCAACTATTGGCTATCATATGAGCAAAAATGCGTCGCATTGCACTGACGTTAATTAAGCGCTTGATAGGTCAATTCA
>CM060316.1:30067143-30069643 GCA_030674155.1 Stramonita haemastoma
CGGTGTGTGGTGGTCGGCGCGTGTGTGTGTGTGTGTAGTGTGTGTGTGTGTGTGTTGTGTGAGCGTGTGTTGTTGAGTGGTTTGTCTCCAGTTGTTAAGGTAGATGGGTTTACTTGTAAGAGTGTAGATGAACTAATGTGTTTTTTCTGTGTTTTGTCTGTTTTGGAGTACTTATTTTAATCCCATATATCTGTCTGTTCTGTCTGTCTGTCTGTCTGTCTGTCGTCTGTTATCTATCTATCTGTCTGTCTGTCTGTCGTTGTCTGTCTGTCTGTCTGTCTGTCTGTCTGTCTGTCTGTCTGTTTATGATAGAGCTCGTTTTCCTTTGTTTCGTTCTTTCTTATTCGATTTTCCTTTCTTAGAAGTCAGAGAGAGAGGAGAGAGAGAGGGGAGGAGAGAGAGAGAGAGAGAGGAGAGAGGAGAGAGAGGAGAGAGAGAGAGAAGAGGAGAGGGAGAGGAGAGAGAGAGGAGAAGACAGAGACAGAGGACAGAGAGACAGACAGACAGACAGACAGAAGAAGAAGAAGACAGAGACAGAGAAACAGAGACAGAGACAGAGAGAGAAAGAGAGAGAGTGAGTATACATGTGTAAAGTATTGAATACAGGAATCTATTTACACTCACTGTAAACAAAAATTCAACACAGGTTAAACAACAACAAAATACATAAACAAATATATATATATTTTTAAATAAATAAATAAATACAGGAGTTCAACAAAAACTGCCTGAGCAGATGTTTCTCTATAGACGGCTATTTCCAAAGGTCAACACACACAATCAGAAATGAACGCTTAGTTACAGAGTATCACTGTCACAGGCTAACACAGACTGTAAATTGGTTAGAATCGTTAACGATGTAAACAATTGACAGGGTAGTGATTTTTATTGACTCCTTTTGTTTTTTGTTTTTTTAATCAGATTGGATTTTATTTTGTGCATTTTTGTTTTTTGTCTTGTTGTGTGTGTTTGATTGCGCGCGCGCGCGCGCGCGCGCGCGCGCGCGCGCGCGTGCGTGTGTGTGTGTGTGTGTGTGTGTGTGTGTGTGTGTGTGTGTGTGTGTGTTGTGTGTGTGTGTGTGTGTGTGTGTGTATGTGTGTGTGTGAGTGTGTGTGTAAATGTGTGTATGTGTGTGTGTAAATGTGTGTATGTGTGTGTGTAATATGTGTGTGTGTGTAATGTGTGTGTGGTGCGTGCGTGCGTGCGTGTGTCGTGTGTGTGAGGTGTGTGTGTGGGGGGGGGGGGGGGGGTGCGCGCGCGTGCGTGTGTGCATGCGTGAGTGCATGTGTGTGTGTGTGCGTGCGTGCGTGTGTGCGAGCGCGCGTGCATGTGCATATTTGTACAGATTCATGTGCACCAAAAAGAAAATGTACACACACACACATTCACACACACACACACACACACACACACACACACACACACACACACACACACACACACACACACGCACTGGAGGTTGGTGGTCATGATGAGAGTTCCGATCGAATGAAAGGTGATTAGCAACAGACATTTTAGACCTCACGTACTGGAACAGCGTTTACTGCCATACTATACAACAAGTGAACGGACACTCCTACGCTCCATTTTCCTCCTTATTCTTATTCGGTTACACCACTTCAGCCTGCCTTCAGAGTACGAAGAAAAAAAAAACCCTCATAATTACGATAAAGGACACTAGAAGATAAAAGTACATATCTAGCAGGAACTTAATTATGTGTATGATTAACGATTGAACTGATGGAAATGAACGAAACGGATAGAGCTCTCCTCATGTCTTCTGCACTGGTTATTTCCGTTTTCTTCCTGATCCTTTCCACCCCCACCACCACCCTCCCGTCCCATTTTTCTACACGCACGCACGAACGTGCGCGCGCGCGCGCGCCACACACACACACACCACTTGGTTTTTTTGTGGGAGTATATTGTATGTTCGTCTAATTTGTATGGCTTGTTTTGTCTACATTTTTTCATATGCATATAATATTACATGATTTTTTGGTTTTGGATGAATGACTTGGATAGAAAAAAAAAAGCAATAGCACTGCTCATTTAAATGTACCATCTGGAAATAAACATTTGGCTTTGACTTGACTGACTTTGAGCCGTATTTCAATCTGTCAGCTGGGAACTGAGGAACATAACGGCTTTTGTTTTTGGTCTCATCTTCTGTGACGTTCCAGTCCTGCTGTTTCAACGCCGCTCTCTGCTCCAGCTATATCCAGATTCAATAATGTCGCATCCTCAGCGTCAGAAGCCCCAGGGAGCTTATCAATGTCAGGCTGCCGTAAGGCCAGCAGCCAGAGGGGCCCTGCACTGCGGTTGGGTCACTTTGATGGTGTTCAGTAGTGCCTTTTTGAGCGAAAATATTTACGCCTACTAAGCTCCTACTGACTACCGTAACAGTTCAGTCGCGGAACCAGCCTGAATGAGACACCCATCCAGGGTGGTGACCACCACAACACCTCTCCAACCACCGTCTCCCGCGAACCTCGAACCC
>CM060316.1:30074643-30077143 GCA_030674155.1 Stramonita haemastoma
TCACCTATCCCCAGTCAGTGACTATTTCCTGGCATGTACAGACAAGTTACTGTACCCCAGAGATCAGATCTTGGTATCAACCAGGCCAAAGGGATACCAACACATATACTGTTGGAGAAACAATCTGAGCAAACTCTCAAAGACAAATCTGTATAGTGAATTGTGCCTTCACATGAGGACTGTGGGGAGTGGAGGAAGCTGGTTGCAAAATCTTCATTGGTGCCCCCACAGTCCATGGGTCTACAAGATAAGTCCACAGCAAACTTGTGCCGGGAAAGAACTAGCCAGGGCCCCCAACAACCTCTGATGGGATCTGAAACTTCAAGCTCTCAATTCAATGAGATAACCATTACACCCATATAGCTGGCCACTCTGTCTCTGTCTGTCCATTCCTCTCACCATGTACAAATACCACCCATTCACATTTTTAGTTTCAGTTTCTTCATGGCAAACTATCACCCTCTCTTCCCCCTCTCACTCCCTTCCCTGCCCTCCCCCTCCTCTGCATCTCTGTTTATAACACCACACACCTTTACTCTAAGCTACAGTTCATTCATGGAAATATCTCTCCCTTCCCCCCTTCCTACCCTCCACCTCATTTTTTCCTTTCTCTCCTCCCTTTTCTAACAGCCCTCACCTTCATTTTGAGCTGCAGCTCCTGGGTGGCGACGTCTCTCTGGGAGCAGAGGACCTGGTTCTCCTGCTGCAGGGAGAGGACGGTGTTGTTGCTGATGGCCAGGTCCTCCTTCATCTGACTGGTGGACGACTGCACCTGATCCAGCTTCTGCTGCAGGTTGCTCACCGTGGCACTGCCCGCCACACAGGTGAAAAAAAAGGGTAAAGGTGTCCCATAACTTATGTGGTCATAGAGGAGCGAGGCATCACAGACCTCAGCTTCTCTAGGGGCCAGCATGTTGAGGGTGGCGCCCATCTCCTCTCCCTTGCTGCTTTACATTCTCTGACCCTAAAGTGGGCAGGTACCCATTTACAACTGAGGTGAACTGGGGGGACTGTACTGAAGCTAAGGTGCGTAAACGGTCACCCATCCAAATGGTAACCATGCTCAATGCTGCTTAACTTCACTGGGGGAAGGCGAGCGCTCTAATCACTGAGCTATCCCATCCCCCCAGCAGACAGGCATGGTGACTTAATGGTCAGAAGAAGGGAGGAAGTCAATTTGGTTAGAATGGGTTTCATCTATAGAAAGAAACTAAAACTATATCTAAGGCGGCAGCTCAGGCAGACAGACAAGCATCAGACATCATCTGCCCCCTACTGCCATAGGAAGTGTCATTCCTGTGTCAGACTGGCCAGCCATACCCGACGCTGTACCAGAATAAGCACCTAGAGTGCAACTCCATAGTCTCACAAGACTGAAGGCTGTCTGCTGTATACCTGATATGGTGTTTCAGGGCTGTGACAGAATGAAATAATTATCTGCCTGCTCATATCTAACCACATAATTATGTCAGTATACACATAAATATGTCAACCATACATGTTACACAAATGTACATACACAAATAGATAGTTTGGGGTTCTCAGCAGAAATTATTGGAACTTGGACATGCGCAGTATGTGTTTTTGATAAAAGTTCAACTGCGGCAACCCAGGAAAATAAAGCTTGAGATGACTTTTTAAGATTAGTAATCTTTCAACAAAGATTTCTATTGACAAACAAAAAAGCAAAACAATAAACAAAACACTATGAAAAAAAATAAAATAAAAAGGAGGAGAGGCAGACTAACAAATAGTGATAAGTTACAATTAACTGAGTTTTCCCCTGTAGTTTGTCTCTTTAAGCTGTAATAAAATACAAAACATTGGAAAAAGACAGAGGGACATACAGTTTATCATGAAAGCTGAAAGTACAGAACAAACATACACTGGTAACTGCCCAAACCACAACTACAGCCGGCCCACTGACCGTTAGAAACATAAAATGGATGTAAACTTACTTTAAATGACGATTCAGTTCTTCTAAGTAGTTCTTCTGATCAAGAATGGTGGCCATTTTGGAGTTTTCTTCCTCACTGAAATGACAACAGAAAATAAGACAATTACAAAGAAGGAACAAAAACCATATAACCATTATATCAATTACAATTTTAAAAAACATTTTACCCTACTCTGCCAATTTGTGCATTCTAAAGGTTGTTATTTTTCCTTTTACAAGAGAGTATTGTGGTTTGCCTTTTGGCTTCATTACATGGTATTAGCAGATTTCAAAGACTGCGATGGAACTGACTGGTGAGAATAACCGTAGAATTCTCCCTGGAAGAACTTTTCTGACAAATGATTAAAACTTCGAACCTCATGAATAAAATATTCTAAGAATCAGTCACTTTGCTTTAACAGTTACTGTCAAACCAGACCTATAAATATGAACTTCGATTACATCATAATGGTGGAACATATTAAGAGATAAAACGTGTATTGATTTTAATCACAAAAACACTAACATATCCCCCTTCACCCCCCCCCCTATAAAAAGGGACAA
>CM060316.1:30087143-30090805 GCA_030674155.1 Stramonita haemastoma
TATTTCTTCCTAGTACCTCTAAATTACTAACAACCTGCTGGAGGGAGTGATCACCTAAATAGAGTATGGTGCAGCATTAATATAAATAATCATTTCTTTAGTAGAAGTACCAGACTTCAACAGTGAAGTATTCAACTCTCCAAACACACTCTCTCTATCCTGTTCTAAAACCCTTCTTCCTAATGTCCATCAAACATGACACACCTGACTATTTAAATAAAATAAATTATTAAACATAATCATGATAATGCTTTTTTAAAAATCCTTAATGAATAAATCAATAACTCAATAATTTATGATGTATGGATGAATGAAACCAAACAATTCATGAGGCCAACACAAAAGACTTTGAGTTGTCACTGGCAACAATGACTTCTGCTTTAGCATTTTCAAAATTGTGTCAGTTTGTGGACTGCTATTTTACAACCAGTTTTGTAGGTCAAAATCCAGAAGGGGAAAGGTGCTCAGAAAAAGTTTGTAAGCATGTGTAAAATCCATGGATGACAGGGTTGTGGCCTGTCTAATTTTCAATGGGTGTGAAACTGAAAGGCACAACAGTAAAAAGTATCTTTTGACTTGTATTTTGTGGTCCACAATTAGCGACTATACCCAGATTAATCTGAGCTACTGTCCCCTGAGTGCAATCCCTACCTTACTGGATTATAGAGTTAGTGGTACAGATGTTAAATTCTGGATCAAATAAGTTAATGACCGATCAGCAAACACTCGACATCAGTACGCTAATGACCTATCTTGAAATATAATGATGTCAAAGAGTTATACTTACGTTCACGAAGAAGTTTAGATCGTATGCTGTTTGCTTCCTTCTGCTCTTCCACGCGCATTTTGTTTGAGTCTGCTGGTATATCTTTATTCTCTGTAACAGGTGCAGGTGCATCTAATATTTGTGCCGTGTCAGACGCCGATTCCTGCAATTCTTCCATAAGAGACTTCACACCCCCTACTTGTTTTGGTTTGATGTCCGCCATCTTGAACGAGTCACGTTATTGAAGTCTCGGAAAAGTGATGTCATTTGTTATCAAAACATGTATCATCAAGGTAGGTATTTTTTTGTATATGGGTATTGCATACGATATTTCTTATATCTGCTTAACTGGAATACTCAAGAATAGGATGAAAAACAAAAGTATTGAATAAGTTTCCTTGTGGATCCTTTTTGATTTCTACCCCCATAAGATTTTAGTCAAAGCAGACAAAAAGATTTAGGCCTAAATGATCACTTTATTGGAAATAGCACCACACAGAACCCACATATTTGCTCATTTATTTGGAGAAAACTTTTTGTCGCTGGTATTTGATAGTTTAGGAGCATGGTCCGCTTATTTCAAGAAGCAATAAAGAATTGTCTGGCTGGTCAGAATTCAAGGTTATCAACCACACAGGTATCACCGATTCACGCGTCGTCTGCAACTGTGTTTCATCACCGCTAAAGTTCATGCAAACGTGTTCTGTTTGCTTGAGCGGCATATGACCAGTGTATGCACAGATTTGTGTCTAGAATAAGTCTAGCAGAAAATGAATTCCTTTGCTTGGTTAAGAAGGTTCAGCGTTTTTGGCGTACGTCTAACGCTTTCCGAACGCCTACACCCAAGTGCTCTTCATGCGCTTTGTGGCAGGGGAATTCCAAGCAGATTCCAGCATGTGCATCCAAAGTATGTTGGCCTAGAAGAATTCGCGCGTCATTTACCAGTGCAACTTGTGATTTATTAAGAGTGTTTATGACCATTATTGCTGTTTTTCTTTCGGCACCTACTGTCGCTTATCATAACTATAGATATCACTTACTCTTTTGCGGTGTCGTTGCGGCACCGAATTTTTCAGGCAGTTTGTATCAGGCCTGTTAGTGTTACAGTGTTAGCATTAGGCCTAGATGCCAAATATTGTTCTAAGGCTAGATGCCAAATGTTCCTCATTGACTCTCGGTCACAGATTGTAAGCCATATGTGTTCGTGCCATCCTGCATTTACGGCATCAGCCTTGGCCGGCATACTCTTCTAAGGAGAAGAATGGAAGGGCTTTTAGTATGTGCAAAGAATGTTTATAACTGTAAAAAAAAAAAAAAAAAAAAAAAAAAAAAAAAAAGAGGGGGGGGGGGAGGGGGGGGGTGAAGGGCTTATTTTTTTTAAGTAATATTTTTTTTTATTGGCCAAATTATCATTATTGTTTTGGTTTACTGTGTATCAACAATCATATAGATCTTTACTTCTCTTCATACTACACAATCAACACTCCATAACATGATTTAACAATTTCTCTTCACATCACACCAACACATTACACCATCCACACACTGTAAAACATCTGTACAGATACATATTACACCATCAACACTGTATGATATCAGTACTTCACATTACATGATTACACAATCAACACTGTATGACATCTGTACTTTACATGATCAACACTGTATGACATCTAATCTATACTTTACACCATCAACACTGTATGACATCTGTACTTTACACCATCAACACTGTATGACATCTGTACTTCTCTTAATTCTGTACAACCAATACTAAATGATTACTTCTGCTTGTTAGACTGCACAGATATTGTGCCAAAGTAATAAAGATTCATTGATCAGTTAATGTTCAAAGTAATACTTTCACAATAAAAGTGATGTAAAATTGTGAGAGAAAATAATTCACAATTCTAACAAATTCCAAAGGCCATATTCACGATAGTGTATCTATTGATAATTTATTAAAGATTACTAATAGTAATACAGTGCTTTGATTTTTGACATTGACATCAAGATTTGTGATGTACATGGAAAAAAAAACACTTCAGTCTATTACTAGCTATAATTTGGGATAGTTTGCACAAGGGAATACTTTTTGTACTCATTGGTAACAGCTGTTTCATTTTGTGACACCATAATCTGAAGGTGGCTTACAACTTTCAAGTCTAGCCGAGCTGACAGATTAGTTACTGGCCCATCATCCCCATGTCTTGCTAATTGTTTCATAAAGACTTAAAAGAGCATTATTTATGAATTATTCTGCTTTTCCATGTGCCCCAGGTCATCACTTACCATAGTGCACAAATTATGCATGTATTTTTTATGCTCCACACATCACTCATCATCAGCCATAACTGGTCTACTTGATACTCACCATGAAAGAAATACTCTTCCTAATAGCAAAACTACCACATTATGAAAATCATTAAATCATATTACATAAGTTGTGCATTTGTAGGACTAGAACTTGTAGAATTAAGGGCAATAACCTCGTGTCTTATTATCACTTTAAAATCAGAATATCAGAATCAGATCCCTTCTAATAATTTTTTTTATGTTTCACATGCAATTTTCTCTACCAAGCGTGTTTTGTCGTTTTTTTGTTTTCCAGTTATGAGAAGGAATGTGGAATGCTGTATGGTAAAATTCTCCAAAAATGCATCACACACTTTTTATAATGTGGATTTTTTTTTTTTTTAGTGATGAGACTATAAACCGAGGCCCCATGTACGAACGCATGCAGCAGAACATCTTGCACACACATTAAATCCTGTTCAGCTTTTCATAAAAGTAGGCCATTGTGTGCCGGTGGGAACAGATGGCAAGATTTACAAAACTGCATACACATGGGGTCAGGCTAAAAAACAACAACTCATGAGTGATTATTCCATTATCC
>CM060316.1:30100905-30115556 GCA_030674155.1 Stramonita haemastoma
CGGATGCTACGTCAATCATTGTTGGGCTGTATCTGAACTTTGCACGAAAGCTGTTTGCAGGGGGTCTTTGGGTGCTTTCATCTCTTTTCACCTAGGGACAGAGGGGAGGAAAGAGGGGAGGGGGCAGGGGTAGAAGGGAGAAAACGAAGGAATATAGAGAGAGATGGTACAGAAAGGAGTGAAATGAGAGGGTGAGGGGTGAGGGGTGAAGGGTGAAGGGTGAAGAGAGAGAGAGAGAGAGAGAGAGAGAGAGAGAGAGAGAGAGAGAGAGAGAGAGAGACAGACAGACAGACAGACAGACAGACAGACAGACAGACAGAGACAGACTGCCTGCCTGACTGACTGACTGACCGACTGACTTACCGACTGACAGAAAGACTGACTGACTGACTGACTGACTGACTGAGACAGACAGACTGACAGAGAGACAGACAGACACAGACAAAGACCGAGGCAGAGAACAAACACACATATATATGAATAATTATCAAACATGCTTCTGTTTCCTGCTTCAAGCCTCTCTCTCTCTCTCTCTCTCTCTCTCTCTCTCTCTCTCTCTCTCTCTCTCTCTCTCTCTCTCTCTCTCTCTCTCTCTCAATTTCAACATGAGGCCTAACTAGATACACGACAGAACTAAACAAAACGCTATTCCCTCGCTTGTAGTAGCTCTTGCTATGAATTTATACCTGTTAATGCACTGTAATGTACTAGTGATGGTTCTCCGGTGTCGGCTTAAATATCCCTGTAATACATTTGTGGACAGGGAATAGGGAACATTGTCTCTTTGTGTTCGACGTCTGTGATCCTCTGTGTATGTATGTTATCATTCAGGGTAACAGCTGCTCACGTGTGCAGTAGCACAGAGAGAGAGAGAGAGAGAGAGAGAGAGAGAGAGAGAGAGAGAGAGAGAGAGAGAGAGAGAGAGAGAGAGGTAGACAGACAGAGACAGGCAGATAGAGACAGACAGTCACATACAGCCAAAGACAGATAGACAGACAGACAGATAGAGAGAGAGATACAGACAGACAGACAGACAGACAGAGACACAGAGAGAAAAAGTAAGGCAAGCAGGGAGACAAAACAGACAGACAAGCAGAAAAATAGACGGACAGACGGACGGACAGACAGACAGACAGAAAAATAGACGGACAAACAGACAGACAAGACAGAGAAATGAGGGTGGGAGGTGGGAAGAGAAGAGAGGAGGGGGGTGAAAATGGACAACTTGAGACAAAGTACACAGCTGTTAAAAATGAAGGGAAAAAAAGAAGCTTGATGACTCTCCGCTTCACTCATTCTCACCCCTTTCCCTCAAATTCTGTCCTACTTAAATAAGCTCGTTTCATTGGCGTAGCCTTCCAACACTGTGTGTGTGTATGTGTGTGTGCGCAAGCGTGTGTGTGTGCGTGTGCGTGCGTGTGTGTGTGTGAGTGTGTGTGTGTGTGTGTCTGTGTGTGTGTGTGTGTGTGTGTCTGTGTGTAGGCAGGTTCGTCACATATGTTCAATGTTGCTGTATGCACATGTGCGTTCTTACAACAGGGTTGTTATCACAATAACACTAGATCACTTTCCTGCCAATCCATTCTGCTGTCAAGTCAGTCAGGTCAGTGGTCTTCCTCTGTGTGTGTGTGTGTGTGTGTGTGTGTGTGTGTGTGTGTGTGTGTGTGTGTGGTGTGTGTGTGTGTGATTGAGTGTGTGTGTGTGTATAAGTGAGTGAGTGTGTGTGTGTGTATTGGGAGGGGGGGGGTCTAAATCGATACCTGATAACTCATGATCTAAGCAACCTATCACTAAAAGGTGAGTCTTTTGTTTTTGTCCCTAACAGACGAGCAGTTTTTAACGACAACACATTCAAATGTACAAAACTGGCTCTGTTTTATTGATATAGTTTATAAGTACGTTTCTTTCCCCTGAAATCTAAACTGATGCGAACCCCATACAAGTGGGATCAAATACACGGGATTGGATGATGCAAAGGTGAAGAATCATGCCGAAATGTCTTCAAGTTTACATGTGAATTGAATTTTCATAGATGGCAGATATCTTTGATATTTTTGTTGCTGTTGTTGTTGAGTGTTCATCAACTTATGCACCCTGTGGATCACTCAGAATACGCAGTCCATCTCACCCATCCCACCTGGGAATCACTGTGAGAGTACACCCTGGGTAAGAAAGTTTACGTGTATTTTGAGATACCTGGCCATATTAGACAGCCAAAATCAGACTTCATAGGATTTTTCGTCCCTTTAATACAGGAAACACATTGTTATTCTGGGAACTTGTCATGGATGAAGACAATTTCCTCGAGAATAACAAAATTATATTAATGTAGGCCTCGGTATTTTCGGACACTAATAATAAGTCAATCAGAGTCACATATTTTTCTGCATGAAAAAAGACAAAAGATTTCTGTACCAACCACAGACTGTAGTTTCTGTTAAGGGCACGAAGAATACTAAGTTTTCTTTTCTTCTTCTTCTTCTTCGTTGTCTTCTTCTTTTTCTTCTTCCACGTTTTGATAGGGGTCACCAAGATATGCCTCTCTCAGTATTCAGAACATCAGTCCTAGTCTTCTGGCCATTGACTGCAAAGTGTGTGTGAGAGCCTCTTTTACTGGGTATCAAGCTAAGTACCAAGGAGAGGGGTCATGTTTCACTTCCCCATTGTTTTCATCGTATAATGGTCATTCCATCACTGTGGAGACAGAAGACTTCTTCTTATTGCATTTTTCTTCTTCTTGAAATCTTCTTTCTCTTGACATTCTGCTTTGCATTCTTCATATTCTTTGCATTCTTCTCTGTGTGTGTATTAACGTGTGGGTTTTTTTTTCCTTCAGTTTAATGTCTGTTCATTCTAAGTGGTATTAGACACAAAAAAGAAAGATGAAGATTAAAAGTGTGTCACATTCAGAGAACGCATGCGCGGGTGCACATGTGTGTGTATGTGTATGTGTGTGTATGTGTGTGTGTGTGCGTGCGTGCCTGCATGCCTGCGTGCGCGCGTGTGTTTGCTTTGTGTGTGTGTGTGTGTATGTGTGTGTGTGTGTGTGTGTTTGTGTGTGTGTTTTGTGTTGTGTTAGTCCTAGTGTGCATGTGTGTGTGAGTGTGTGTGTGTGTGTGTGTGTGTGTGTGTGTGTGTTGTTTGTGCTGTGTCAGTCCGTGGTGTGTGTGTGTGTGTGTGTGTGTGTGTGTGTGTGTGTGTGTGTGTGTGTGTGTATTGGTGTATTGGTGTCTGTGCGCGTGTGTGCTAGTGTGTGTGTGCTCGTGCGCCCGCGTGTGTATGTGTGTATCTGACACTTTCGCCTTGCCTTTTTATCATAAAACAGACAAACCTTTCTCAGACAAAAGCGCTAGTTGATAACTTAAGTGCAGGCATGTGCTGATATCGCCCTAAGGCCACGCTGATAAGTGAGCCACACAACAGCATGAGCCGTTAGTTAGTGAGTGACTGGGTTTCACGAAGATAACTGAGTAATGTTGGGTCACATAGACAGGGGATTTGAATCACTCTCTTTAGTTCACTCTGTTTGCTATTGTTGGTCCTGGTTGGGCGTTCTGCAGCTTAACGCCTTTGGGGATCACCTAGATAATATACACTCTGTTGAACTTGTCACACCTTAGAATCACTGTAGGACTATAAGTACAGAACATCTTGGGCACAAGTTAAAACCTGTTCTATTAAAAAATAGTTGGCCATTGCGAGCCGATAAGAACGGACGACAAAAGTTACAAAGCAGCATGTACACAGGGACTGAATTTTAAAAAAAAAGCACATAAGTGCTTGCTCCATTTTCTTCGTAATAAAAAAAGGATTTGTTTCTTTTAAAAAAAAGAAGAAAATTGATAAAAGTCTGTTTAAATAATCATTCGGTAGATAAATCCTTTATCGAAGGTTAAATGGAGTGGTAGTGCGACTAAACTTTTGGGTGTGGGAAAAAGTAAGTTATCGTAACATCTACCTTTTGTATAGCATGCACAATGAAGACATTTGGATGTTCACAGTTTGCATGTACTTCTCTGTGTTTTATTTTCTTTTTCTTAATGGTTATCATTCTTAGAGTCCACTCTTATGATTTCATCTAAAGGTTTACATGTACGATGATATAATATTTATGTTAGTGTTCATATTTATGCAGGCCAAAACACGCAGGTACAGATACGCCCACAGATATGAAAGTTTACTCATAAACATGCAGTAGAACAACCTCCCCTCCATACTCATCCCTCTCCTATAACACGCGCGCGTGCGCGCACGAACGCACGCATTTATGCACGCACGCACGTATGCAAACACGCACACACACGCACAATATTAGTACACAGAAAGGACATGCGTTATTTTACACACACTACGCTTATTTCTGGTCGGTCGTTCGTGTGTGTGTGTGTGTGTGTGTGTGTTTGTGTGTGCGTGTGTGTGCGTGCGTGTGTGTGTGTTGGTGGGGGGGGGGGATATCCATATTTATGTGCTTGTGTGTGTGGGCCTCTCAATCCCTATTTTGTTCTCCTTTCGCACAATGGCACACTGTTGGGTCAAATGTATATACTTTAATCTTCAAGAGAGTGAGTGGTCTGTGTCTTGTCTGTCACGGTATGTTTTGACTAGAGATTAAACCAGAACTGAGAGCCCCCCCTCCCCCCCCCCCCCCCCCCCACTCATCTTCCTCAACCTTGACCCATGTGTCTCCCGCCATGAGTGGACAGACACTGACCGTACGCTCCCTCCACCCCCTCCCCCCCTTCATGCTATCGTCGAAGTGTGTGTATGTGTGTGTGTGTGTGTGTGTGTGTGTGTGTGTGTGTTTGTATATCTGCATGTATGTCTGTGTGTGTGTCTGTGTGTTTGTGTTATCTATTTTATTCTTTTTATATTTTTTTATTTCAAGGATAGTGGAAAGAGTACTCGAGAGCATTTTTTTATATATTTTATTTATTTTTTTTTTTTAAAAGCTTTGTAAATTTTGTCATCCATTCCCACAGGGACACAATGGCCCATGTGTGTGTGTGTGTGTGTGTGTGTGTGTGTGTGTGTGTGTGTGTGTGTGTGTGTGTGTGTGTGTGTGTGTGTGTGTTGTGTGAATGTGTATATGTGTGAGTTTGCTTGTGTATCTGTGTGTATCTGTGTCTGTGTTATTTTATCTCTTTTTTTAATTTTGGCGGAGAGTGGAAAAAGCACTCGCGTGCTTTTTCACACCCAGTCCCGTGTGTAAGCAGTTTTGTAAATTTTGTCATCCGTTCCTACAGGCACACAATGGCCCGTGTGTGTGTGTGTGTGTGTGTGTGTGTGTGTGTGTGTGTGTGTGTGTGTGTGTCTGTCTGTCTGTCTGTCTGTCTGTCTGTCTGTCTGTCTGTGTGAGAGGATGGGGGATGGGGAGAAGGATGCTCTATTACTGTTGCCGTTCAGCTATATTGTCATTATTAGTAAAGTGTGTACCTAGTTTATACAGGGATGCCTATTAATGTTTTGTCTTTTTTAATGGAAGTGTAGTGGAGAGGATACAGTGACCAAAAACATCATTGTATTTTTCTTGCCTTTTTAATTTTTTTTTTTTTATTGTTGTTAGAGTTGGTGGTTAGTTGAATTTTGGTTTTGTTTTCGGTTGGGTTTTTTTTTTTTTTAGTTGGTTGGCTGTGTGTTTGCTGCTTTTCTTTCAACGGATGACTTGATGTAAAACAAAGAAAAGTGAAAAAAAAAAGAAAGAAACCCGCAAGCGCACATTTGTATGTGTGGTGTGGTGTGAACAGAAGGGTGTCACTGATGAAATGATAATAATAATAATAATAATATTACATGGAACTTATATAGCGCTATATCTTGTAAAAACACATCAAAGCGCTTAAATGACACTGACACTGATGACACTGTAATATGCTAGCGGGAATAAAGGCCCAGTCTGCACATAATTATTAATGTCTGTTTGTGGAGAAACGGACGAGGAGAAGAAAGGAATTGTATGATATTGTTATGTGATATGTCTGTTGTTGTGTTTTTTTTAATAGTATTCCCTCCTTTTTTATAAATAGATAGCTTGATAAAGAAACGTAAATGCTTTGCTGACTCTAGGTCATCTGGAAGTAAAAGTTTGATCTGAAATTTGACATATCCTTTGACCTCAACACACACACACACACACACACACACACACACACACACACACACACACACACACACACACACACACACACACACACACACACACACACACACACACACACACACACATACATACATACATACATACATACATACATACATACATACATACATACATACATACATACATACACAAAATTTACATCACAGCATACACATGTGGACTGGATGTAAAAACGTATATGAGTGCTTATTCCATTATTCTCGAAATAAACACACACACACACACACACACACACACACACACACACACACACACACACACACACACACACACACACACACACACACACACACACACAAAACAAACAAACAAACAAACAAACACACACTCACATAAGCGATTGCGCACGCACGCACGCATGTGCATCCACACACTGTCTGTCTGTCTGGCTGGCTGGCTGGCTGTCTGGCTGTCTGTCTGTCTGTCTCTGTCTCTCTGTCTCTCTCTGTCTGTCTCTCTCTGTCTCTCTGTTTCTCTCTCTCTGTCTATCTCTCTCAGACCATAAAATTGTTATGCCCACTAAATAAAGAAGCACTGGAGAATGAGACCCCCTTTGTATTGTGTTTTCCAGTATCAGAAGATGTTAGGCAAACATACATCCCGGTAAAGTATTGTAGATAGCCTGAACTATTTAGATTCTGTTTGCTCTTGGCAACTAGATCTAGTTGTCCTTAGGTCATGCAAAGTCTTGCTCTCTATATTTGTGTAAAGCTGTGAAAACTGCAGATATCTTGCGTGCTTGTGCACGCGTGCGCATACACACGCACGCACGCATGCACACACACACACACGCACATCTTCATACAAACGCGGTAAGACGGGCAAGTTAAAGCAGAGAATCAGTACCTCAGCAGCCATCAACCCTCAAAACTTTATCGCTATCAACTTGCTTCCTATCGGCTTCAAAACCGGCAACGTCACTTTGAACTGATAGGCCCTAACAGAAATCAGGCCAAAAACAAAAGCTTTGGGGAAACGCAGGTATGTGTGTTTCAAAGGATCTAGGAGCAAGGGCCACTACAGGTCCTCGGTCTCTGTACGTCGGCCTATCAGACTCTGGCCACAGGCTAGCTATTGCATACGTGTGTACAGTCTACAAGTTTTGGCCTGTGCATACTCACAGTGAGGGAATAGTATACAAGTGGTTTTTGTCAAACAGGAACCTATTCTTCCTTCACTTTTTCACCTAAGCCTGTAGTCCCGTAGACCGTGCATGTACTTTTGTACGTTTTGCCACTTATCAGAGGTAAGATAAGAAAGTAACGTTTGATTTGTGTAATTTCCTTTGCCAAGAAAATAGCTTTGAATTGGGCTATCATAGGGTTTTGAGAGTTTGTTGTTGGCATGAATGTTTTGTCGTGGATGTGAAAAAAAGTATTAGAATATTATTTTTGTTTGTGTCGGATTGTGTGGCTGTTAGCTTTTTGAAGATTGGTATTATTGTTTTTTGTGTGATTGTGGAATGTTATCAATTGTAAGGATTCTTTTTGTTTGTTCACTAAATGCTAGATCTACACTTCTGCCAAGATTCTAGAACTGTCAACTCATGGAAAGTTTTCGCGACTTTGGTTATAAAAGTGTTTTGGGTTGGGTTAAAGCTGTTTAAACGTGTAAATGAGGGTTTAGTTAGTTGGATATACTAAAAGATGATTCTAGACAGACAGACAGAAGCATTTATTATGCCATTTCGTCTAGAATTCCTCAAAGTCATGGTAGATGCTGGGGTGGGGATAGCCTAGTGATGATAGTGTTCAGCTCGCTGTCTCACGGTGCGGATTCGAGCCACCATCAAGCTCAAGACGCACGTTTGAGCGGATTTTCTCCTGGACGCTAACATCAGTACCACTCCTATCCTGCCAAAGTTCTTAGGAAGGGACTATAAACCGAGGTCCCGAGTGCTAACGCACACAGAACAAATTGTGCACACGTTAGAACCGCTTCTGCCTTTTGGGAGAGTAGGCAATCTGGTGCCGGAAGGAACGGAGGACATCATTTACAAAAAGCATGCATACGAGAGTCGTATGTAGACATCCTCACTGAAGTTGGAATGCCGCTGCCTTGATGGTCGGCAAATGGTTGCATACACAAAAAAATGTCATCATTGGTATACCTAGGAACTCCAGCCGCGGAACGACAAAAGACGCATTTCCAAACTCGATTTGCTATTACCGGATACAACTTGCAGCTATCGAAAGATTTATGCCTTTTATTTATAATCTGTTTCTACATAAACAACAGATTATTTCTATTGACTTTGAGGTAGAGGTGTGAGGAGAAGAGGGGAGGGGGAGGAAAAAGGCGTGCATTGTCGGAGGTAAGCTACCTCTCAGTCTACAAAGTGCGTACATCAGACAGGATCTTCTTTATCTCCATGTTCCAATCGCCAACACTCAAACGTGAGGTCACTCCCTCTCAAAACCCTTTGGGGTTAAGGACCTGTCAGATTGTTCGGCTGAAGGAATTGCAGTCAAATGAAAACAGGTTTTGAAACATCCACTACTACAGTTTACATCATGTAAGCACGACACTGGATTGAAGGAAAAGGAAAAGAAACCATTTCAACCAGTCGAAAGGAAACAGAGCTAGCTGTGCCGACTCTATAAGCAGCCAATCAAATGCTTCATCGTCCTCTGGAGTCAGAACATGGCTGCCTATAATTATGGAAACGTATTTGAAACAGCCACACATGCAAACTTCTCATCCAGCGTGTACTCTCTCTATGATTTTCAGACGTGCTGATGAGATCACTTCTTCATGGACAGTAACTATTGTCCGTTATTTGAGCAAAACCGCGTTGCGCTACCCTTCACAGGCTGACAAATGATTGAGACAAGAACGTTCACTTTGAGTGGCCTTTGTAGTTTTATGCTGTTGAATTTCCGACAACAACACTGACACGGGTCTTTTTTTGGTGCTAACTCTTGTCAAAAACTGCCAATGGCAATGTGTTATGACAATCATCCGGCTCAACCAGAATGCAAGTTAGTTCAGAAAGCAACCATTCTTATCTGTCATAGTTTTTATGAGCGGAAATACTTTGCGCTGCCGTTAAGCATCTGACAAGTCAGGCCCAGCACAACAACGTCGGAGGGAATTGTTAAATTAAAGACTGTCAGAAAGAAAAAAAAACGCAGGAGAATCGACTAAGAAGGTAGAAAACAAACAAGAAAGAAGTGATAAAAAGAAGAAAAAAACAAGGCAGAAACAGAGAGATGGACATAAAAGAGGGAATTCCTAGCACAGAACTTCCAGAAGGTGTGGGATGCTATTTATACTGACAAGCGCGCGGCTTCCCCCACGTGGAACACTCGGCTCTATTTCAAGCAAAAGGTCAAAGGAAATGGTCGGCCCATTTTGAATTAATGAGACTTGTAGTCAGAGCGTGTGGGGTTGCCTTTAGGGAGGAGAGAAAGAGCAAATAAACCCAGCAGGCAAAACTAGCTCAATAACACAAGCCCCCTTTCAGTCTACGTACAATCTGCATTTTGCTTTCTGATGTGGAGGATATAAGCACACAACCAACACAGAACACTTTGGAGTTGCTGTGAAAAATGGTTTAGTGTCTAGAACGACATTCTGAACCCTTCTTTACAGCGGTAAGTGCGCAGTTCAAGTCAAGTTTAGGCCTGATTTCTGACTTGTCTCTTCTGTTCAACTTCTGTTTGCTCGACAGTAAGTGATTATAAGAAAATTTGTTGCAGTTTTGATATGCCAGTCGAATTTGAGCAAGACAAACAAAATATTATTTCCAAATTACCATGAAATGTTTAGGGGGGTTTCTGTAACACTTTGCATTGAGCTATTTAAATAGCTGGTACTGTGCAGACTACACTCTTTCATTTTGGTGCGCTAATACTGTCGGTCAAACTACCATCCAGTGTATTGCAAAAAGTTGTGTGATATTAGCTTTGCAATTATAGATTTATTTTCAAAAATAGCTTCGAGCCTTAAGATTGAAAAAGTATTTCATGTATAAAAGAAAGGTTGAGATCTAAAATCCGTGTGGGAGATACAACACGATTAAGTCTTTTTCGAAGATGTGCCAGTGTTTTAGACATAGCCTACAATGCAGTGCTCGTACACTGTCCAGACTGTGCATAGAGTAATGTCTCCAGTAATATCACATTTCTTTTTTTTTTAGGACTTTATTGTGTGTACATACATTTTGCATTCTCGAGGGGAAAATGTTTGTACAAGCATTCGTGCGAGCACTGTGTGTGTGTGTGTGTGTGTGTGTGTGTGTGTGTGTGTGTGTGTGTGTGTGTTTAGGGGGAATGGGTGTGCGTGCGTGCATGCATGTGTGCGCGTGCATGCACGTGTGTGTTCATGCATGTGTGCGCGTGCATGCATGTGTGTGTGCATGTATGTATGTATGTGTGTGCACGCGCGCGCACGTGCGATAGCTCAGCTTTTTTTCTTTCCTTTCTACCTACTAACCTACCTTTTTTTCCTCCCCGTCTTTCAACAAAAAGAAGTAGTAGGTCTACATATCTTCACCGTTAAGTATAAAGGCTTGTGTATGTACATGAGTGTCCTATCTCCCATCTACGCCCATAGCCTAAACCAACACACGAGGTCTGTGCCTCTGCAGACGGCACAGCACACAACAGGGGGCCAGTGATAACATGTAGCTACAGAGACAAGCGCGGTCACCCTCAATACAAGAAGAGATGGCGTGGGTGCAGGCGTGCTTGTTGTGAAAGAGAAGAGGGTCTATATAAACTTTAGAGATTTTATTTTCGTTTCTGAGGTAGAGCTCTAAGATTTGCCAATGAAGATATTTTTTGCGTAAGCGACCGTTGTGATCCACCATTAGGGTAGCTGCATTCCGACTTCAGGAATGTCTAAACATGACACCACTTTTTTGGTTAAATGTCATCCTCTCATACCAGCACGACATGATCAACTCTTTCAAAAGGCGGAATGGGTTTATTTCATGTGTGTGCGCAAGATGTTCTGTGCGCATTTGCACATGGGGCTTCGGTTTCTTTTTCCTATCTGAAGGATTTTTGTGGGAGTGGAGTCAGTACGGGATGTAAACCTCAGGATATAATTCCCTAAAACAGGTGCCTCAGTGGTGGTTCAATTGCGGGTCGTTACATCACGAGTGCAACGCTGTAGCCACTAGGCTATCCTCCGCTACCCCCCAAAAAAACCAACAACCCCCCAAAAACAACAACAACAAAAAAAAACCAACAACAACAAACTTGAATATGAAAGTCTTTATACCTCATGTATCATGTCTTTGCTGTTGTTGTTGTTGCTATTGTCGTTGTTTTTGCTGTTGTTATTGTTTTTGTTGTTGCTGTTGAGCATTCTTCAGATTAACACCCTGACAGTCACCCCCAATGTCCATTCTGTCTCGCTCGTCAGATTTGGGCTTCACAATGGGACTTTAAGTAGTTTTGTATACGTTGTCGTGAGTAAAGACAATCTCAAAATAACATTCTGAAGCAGAACATCATTTAAAGGTCTTTTGACTTTGCTTCCGTCAATAAGAGACACAGCATTTGCCTTGAGCCAATGCGGAAGTAATTTTGAAGTCAATTTTGTCTCATGTCAATGCTAAAGCGATATCTAAGCCAACACTTTGGAATAAAAAAATGATTGTAAAAATTGTTGTTGTTAAAAAGTTTTTAAGTCATGTTTACCAGCTGCCTTGTGTAAAAGTGAAACATTAATATTTGCTGTCAAGCTTTGGGGTAGTCGAGTCTCTTTATGTTAAAAGGGTATAAGTTTCTAAATAAGAAATTGTTTTTTTCTTGAAAAAAAAGTACTGAAGCGCAACCATGAAATAGGTCTCTTTGGAGATACTGTCAGCAAAAGAAAATCCGAATAAAATGTTGCTGAATTGAACATTGCAGAGATTGACCCGGTAACATCATGGATGGAGGGTTACGGTTTCCTGCATACTGTGTTCTGTCTGTTGTCTGTCGGTCTGTATGTCTGCTTTCATGTGTGCAAGTGGGCGTGGGATGATTATGAAGGTGATGTGGGTGGATCAAGGCTTAAGGACCGAACCATGCATAGAGAGATATATAGACAGACAGACAGACAGACAGACAGACAGACAGACAGACAGACAGATAGAGAGACAGAGAGAGACAGAGACAGAGAGACATAGACAGAGACAGAGAAAAAATAAAAGTAGATACAAGGAATAACACTAAAGCTACAGTGAAATAAATCAATGAGCAAATAAACAATCACTGACAAAAGCAGAAATCTAGACCCCCCAGTGTCTGACAGAAGTAATGATTTTACACGGGGATGTCGAACACATGTGCCGCAGCAGCAGCTGCAACATCTGGTAACCTGTGGACGAGCTATACATAGATGGGAGAATCTTCAACGTGTACTTTTTCACATGTCACTGAGGAGCAGTAAGGAGACAGGATGTGATATCATATTCAACTTACCAACGTCACCGATAGATCTTTCAGCATCCTGCTCTGATATGTTTCCAGCTGTTGTTGTTATTATTGATCGAAATCTGGTGGTAATTTTGCTGGCATAAGCTACACGGGGGGAAAAAGTAAAAGTGAGGGATAAATAATACGCAAAAGTTTATATTTCATGAGATGTCACTACAATGAGATGTACGGCTTTTGTTTTACGTATGAAAATATGATCACAGAGGGCGTATAATTATACAACGCAGAAATCTGTGTGGGCTGCATTACGTTTTTTCTACAGTGTGATTCTTCTGTAAAGTGAGTACATTCTATCCATGGTTGCTTTCATGAAAGAAAATGATATGCTGGGCTATTATTTATTGATAGGGTTACGTTCACATTCTGTCAACAAAATGGTTGTTGTTGTGAGCAAGTGTCCTGAAAATAACATTAAACATGAGAAGAGAAGCTGCTTGTAATGCGATGGAGATCATTCAGAATGAAATCTTCCGTTGATTTGAACTTCCACAGTCCATCATTATCTCTTGGCATCTTGTAGCCAATACACAGTTTCATCATTTTGCGACCAGGTGTATAAAAATACCAACCAAAGCATTCTTTTTGATGATGAAAATTACTTTCCTTTGACGCATTCCATGATGTATTATTGTCAAGAGTAAAAACATTCACATTTTGTCAACAAGATGGCTCCTGTTGTGAACAAGTGAAATTGTGTGTCACCACAATGGGATGTGATGCTTTTGTTTTACGTATTTAAACATGATCACAGAGAGCATAATTATATACAACGCAGAAATCTATGTGGGCAGCATTACATTTTTTCTACTGTGTGATTATCATGTAAAATGAGTACATTCTGTCTACGATTGCTTTCATTGATCACAAGTTTTTAATTTTGTTGACAAAAATAAATATAATTCCAAAGAGAGTTAAACTTTGATAATGATCGGAATGTGTCGGCTAAGGCATCACTAGCACAAGAGAGGACTAGACACTACACAACCCGCCGATGAAGAGAACGCAGAGAGAGAGAGAGAGAGAGAGGAGAGAGAGAGAGAGAGAGAGAGAGAGAGAGAGAGAGAGAGAGAGAGAGAGAGAGAGAGAGAGAGAGAGAGAGAGATGGTTAAAAACATTTTTCGTAATGAAAAATCATATTCATGCAGTCTCGGTACTATGGCGAGTTTGTTAAACTGACAGCCAGCTTGTCTCATGTTCTGCTCTCCCCTATGGGGATGATGGGGGCCTGTCAATATAAATAACATCCCCCACCTTTTGGAAATTCTATGTTAAGTATTCCCTCTTTTCTTTCCCTCTCTTTGTTTCGACCATGTTCCTTTTCTTCTTCTTATCTCCTTCTTGTTTATTTTTTTTTTCATTGTGTCCATTCTCCGACCTTTCCCCCACAAAGACTTAAAAGATGACTATGTTCTCCCATGCTGAAGTCGAATGCCAGACTTGTCAAGCGCTGAACGGCAGCAGAACACATTTTCGCTCATATGACAGACAACAATAGTTGCTGTCTGAGCATTCGACAAAGAAGAAGAAGGCAGATTGCCTTGGGGTAGGTAAGCCTGTCTGGACTCTTCCCTCCAGTTGTTATCATCATCACATAAGCCTGACACCAGTTTTCCTGTTGTCAAGCATTCCAGTTTTACTATGATAGACACAATAGTATACTTCGACTTTACTTCTAAATTAAAAAGAAAAAAACACAACTGAATCTAAGCAAAGAAATAAGAAATGATTGAGCACTTTTACACTTTGAACACAAATTTATTTCTACCAGCTGCCAAATGTACAGACATAAACTTTCATTACCGTTGAGCACGTCATAAGCTTTTAGTTTGTTGTCGCTTTTTTGTAACTGTATATATGTATGATTAAAAAGGTAATACAAGAAATATTCAACCAATAGGATAATCAGCCTACCTCAGACTCTTAACGGCAGCGCAACACATTTTCACTCATATGACAATAATACTTGTTGTCTGAGCGTTCGATGATGAAGAGGAGAAGGAGGAGGAGGAGGAGGAGGAGGAGGAGGAGGAGGAGGAAGAAGAAGAAGAATAGCTAAGAAG
>CM060316.1:30115656-30120656 GCA_030674155.1 Stramonita haemastoma
AAATTAAAACTTATCTAAGGCGGCTGGCTCGGGCAGACAGAATGCATCAGACATCATCTGCCCCCTACTGCCATGGAAACTGTCATTTCCTGTGTCAGACTGGCCAGCCACACCGACGCTGTACCAGAATTAACACCTAGAGTGCAACTCATATCTTACAAGACTGAAGGCTGTGCTGCTGTGTACCTGATATGGTGTTTCAGGGCTATGACAGAATGAAGTAATTACCTCGCTGCTATCCTGACCCATAATTATGTCAGCATACACATAAATATGTCATCCAAACTTTGTTACACAAAATGTACATACACAAATAGATAGTTTGGGGTTTCTCAGCAGAAATTATTGGAACTTGGACATGCGCAGTATGTGTTTTTGATAAGAGTTCAATGGCGGCAACCCAGGAAAATAAAGCTTGGGGATGACTTTGAAGATGAGTAATCTTTCAACAAAGATTTCTATTGACAAACAAGAAAGCAAAAGTACAAATAAAAAAACATAAAAAGGAGGAGAGTTAGATTAACAAATACTGATACATTACAAATTCACTGAGTTTTCCCCTGTTCTTTATTTCTTTTAAGCTGTAACATAGTAACAAAACACTGGAAAAAGACAGAGGGACATACAGCTTATTATGAAAGATGAAAGTACAGAAACAAACATACACTGGTAAACTACCCAAACCACGACTACAGCCAGCACACTGACCATTAAAAACAAATAGGACATAAACTTACTTTAAATGACGATTCAGTTTTTTCCAAGTAGTTCTTCTGATAAGAATGGTGGCCATTTTTTTGAGTTTTCTTCCTACTGAAATGACAACAGAAAATAAAACAATTACAGAGAAGGAACAAGAAAGCATTATAACCATTATATCAATTACAAAATATAGGAAACAGCTTACAAGACTCTGCCAATCTATGTATTTGAAAAGTTTGGGGTTTGGTTTTTCTTTTAAAAGAGAGTTTGTTGCTTGCCTTTTGGCTTCATTACATGGTATTAGCAGATTTCAAAGTAGGTAGGACCACTCATTTTTTCAGATGTCATAGAATTTGATATTTGTTATCTCAAATGAAAGATAGTAGCAAGATCAAGAAGCATGCAAAATTTCATATCATTATCTTAGACAGTTTTTGAGATATACCACTTTAAAAATTTTCAGATGGGATAAAAATGTCAATTCGTTATTTAAAGCCTTATTTTTGGACATCTCCCTCATGTTATTATGAACCTGACAGTGCTGAAACTAGTTTTATATTGTTTTATGCTACTTTGAAGAAACAAATATCTAAAAAGCAGAAAAATAAGTCAAAGGAAACAAATGGAATTTTACATCAAAATCAGAGAAAAATTCTAAAAAATAAGCTCACGAATTGAGCTGAAAGGGGTACTTTACCCTCCTGTAAAAAATCTCAAGAATGCCTAAAAGTGTCTATAGATTATATTACAGCTTTGTTACTTATTTACTCAGATGCTAATAGTTTTTTTTTTAGAAGCTAAAAAAAATCATATAGAGGCAAACTGCAATCATCCAAAACACCCCCTATGACAGCAATTTGTGAAGCATAAAACCTGTCCAAATAATAACACAAAACCAGCCCATAGGCATATCATCATATCTCAGCTTCTAATTGACTGACAGAAATGGTACAACCTATCAAAATGTTTGTCTTTAAACAGTGAGTCTTTTTAAAGGGTATTCAAAGTGATTCTGGTCCCCCCCCTATCTTCCTCTTCCCCCCCTCCCCCCCCCCCCCCCCCTCAATAGGCATTATCATCATATCTCAGCTTCTAATTGACTGATCAGAAATGGTACACCTATCAAAATATTTGTCTTTAAACAGTGAGTCTTTTTAAAGGGCATTCCAAGTGATTCTGGTTCCCCCCCCCCCCCCTCCACTTCACCCCCCCCCCCCCCCCATAGGCATTAACATCATATCTCGGCTTTCTAATTGACTGATAGAAATGGTACACCTATCAAAATATTTGTCTTTAAACAGTGAGTCTTTTTAAAGGGCATTCCAAGTGATTCTGGTTCCCCCCCCTCTCTCCCACCCTCCCCCCCCCCCCCCCCCCCCCCCCCCCCCCACCCATCAATAGGCATTAACATCATATCTCAGCTTCTAATTGACTGATAGAAATGGTACACCTATCAAAATATTTGTCTTTAAACAGTGAGTCTTTTTAAAGAGCATTCCAAGTTATTCTGGTCCCCCCCCCTCACTCACCCCCCCCCCCCACTCAGCCCCCCTCCCCCTTATAGGCATTAACATCATATATGTTTTTAATTGACTGACAAAAAATGGTACACCTATCAAAATGTTTGTCTTGAAACAATGCGCATGTCTTTATAAGGCCATTCCAAGTGATTCTGTTTGTTTTTTCCCCTAACACCCCCCCCCCCCCCCCCCCTTTGTCTTGTCAAGCCCTTTGTCTTGTCAAGCATCTTCTGTACAATATATCATAGGTGTACTCATGTGATCATCTGTGTTCTTTTATTAATTTTTTTTTTTATAGGTTTCTGGTGAGCTTACATGTTGCATTGTGATGTTGCATGTATCCTTTTTGAGCCCAGTGATTTTAACCTTTGCATAGTTTCTTCCTAAATATATCACAGACCTCCTAGACCTCTGCTGAAATATCTTTCACTGTGTGACATACTGTTGCAATGCCTGTATGATATAGACTTATTAGTGTTGTATTTTTTAACATTTTTCTTGTACAATTAAAAATGCATATTTGGACATTTTTGTGAGTTGCCTAATCGGTGTGTATTCTTAGTGTCTGTACATTTTATTTAAGTGTGCATACATGCAAGTATGAATTGTAGAGGTATGAGTGGTGTGTGTGTGTGTGTGTGTGTGTGTGTGTGTGTGTGTGTGTGTGTGTGTGTGTGTGTGTGTGTGTGAATCTTATGTGTGTGTGTGTGTGGTGTGTGTGTGTGTGTGTGTGTGTGTGTGTGTAATATATATATAGTATTTGTGTGTGTGTGACTTTGTGTGACTGTGACTGTGTGTGTGTGTGTGTGTGTGTGTGTGTGTGTGTGTGTGTGTGTGTGTGTGTGTGTGTGTGATAAAAATAGTATTGAATAGGCTTGTTTGTGCACAATAAAATCATTACAAAGTTTTCAGTTTTTCTTGTGTTTTTTTTTTTTTCTAACTACATGTTTGGTGAAACAAAACAACTTAATGAAAAAGAAGTGAAGAAAGTTCATGCACTGTTTAAAATGTGAAACCAACAGAGAGAACAAAGTTTTACTCAATTTGATTAGCACTTGTATGCTCTGATTAAAAAAAAAAAAAAGTTTTGCTTTGCATGAATTTAAATGGATGCATTCAGGAGTGATTTCTAATCGTTTAAATCACTATTTCTGTTAAAAATGCGGTCTTACATGCACACAGACACAACAAACGGTAAACAAAATCGGCCAAATCTCTATTAGAAATTAGATCTAGGCAAGAGTTATCATTCTTGCATTTGTTTTCACGATGTTTCGTCGAACATTTCGGCACGATATAACAAAGTACAGATCCTAAGAAAAAAACAAACACTACTAGAAACTATTTAGAATAGAATCATCACCCTCATTTATTGTTATAATAGAAAAATTTCAAGCGAGCTCATAAATTCTGAGAGCACCCTTCGATGACCTAGTTCTTCGCTCCCTGCGATCCCAGTCCGGGATAAACTTGCGATCAACGATAAGTTTTTAAATCTAAAATCATCGAGATTCGATAGTAACTACGTACAAAATAAAAGCACAGCATTTACTTCTTTAGATGTGAGTGTAAATGCGCTGTACACATCGAAAATCTCTATCGACGTTCGCAAGTCTGAAGCATCTATGTGTAGACTCGCTAAGGCCGCCATTTTGGTCAGTTAGAAGGGGGGTGCTGTATGCAAATGAGAATCAGACGTCATTTAACGGAAATAACCGATAAACTGAAATGAGGTTTTTGTTCTTGAAAAAAACGAGCTTTTTAACGCTGTGTTGGATTTTTTTGTACGATTAATAGGGAAATTTCTACGACTTCCGAAAAATGTAGGGATTTTTTAAACGCATTATACTGTATTAAAAAAAAAACTTCACTAAAGTTTCCTCATATAATCGGTTAGTGGAGAGTTTCTTCTTTCCAATGGTATGCGCTATGAATAGGTTTGTATAGTGAAGGGGTGACAGATCGTGTTGGAAGACGAAGCACGAAAATTCACCGAGTCGCGTTTTCAGCCAGTGAGGCTCCGGGTAGCGGCGAGTTTTTAAGTTTATTACCGATATCAAATCATCGCTCGCACTTATCCAGTCATCATTCTTGCAAAATGATATTACAGACGTTAAGTTAATGCATTAAACTTTTTACTAGTATATTTTTTTTTAGCTTTCTTTTAGATTTGGATGGAGAAATTTGGGTGCAAAGTAGATCTAATTTGCCACTTTCCACTACGCTTTACTCATTAGCGGCTGCCGTGGTCCTACCTATTCAAAGACTGTGATGTAACTGACTGTGGTGAGAATAAACAGAAAATTCTCAAAAAAAGTACTTTTCTGACAATCTATTAAAACTTCAAACCTCATGAATAAAATATTTTAAGAATCAGTCACCTTCTGCAAAGCAGAAGCTGACTGCCAAACCAGACCTATGAATATGAACTCCTATTACATCATAATGGTGGAATAGATCAAGTGATAAAACCTGTGTACTGATTCTAATTACAAGAATGCAAACATATCCCCACCCCCTCTTGCCTAAAAATAACAGGGACAATACTCTACCATTTTCTATGACTGCTACTCTAATGGCTTAGCTCCCCTAGCATGAGAAATGGTACACATACAAATAATTTCCAATATTTTCAGACCCAGGAATCTACATTATACGAAGTTTGACCATAATGGTTTGAGTACATGAGTTTTTTTTTACATGTGGCAGTGCATGTTGCCAAAAGAGAAGCTTTGCTGTTCCACACAGCAGAATAACAAGGCTGGTTCTGGAGCAAAT
>CM060316.1:30125656-30130656 GCA_030674155.1 Stramonita haemastoma
TGTGCGTATGCACCGCGTGTGTACGTGTATAATAACTATGTGAATGAGTATGTGCGTGCATGTGTGCATGCGTGTGTGCATGCGATAAATATCTGCCTGTAAGCCAGCATCAAATATACAGCCCATATATAATGTTCTAAATAATTACAAATGTATTTGTGCAGGTGTCCAAATGTTATATGCAGTGTTGGCATTGATGATAAATGATTGGTTCAATTTTCATGAATGGATCTCTCTCTCTCTCTCTCTCTCTCTCTCTCTCTCTCTCTCTCTCTCTCTCTCTCTCTTCTGTCTGTCTGTCTGTCTGTCTGTCTGTCTCTCTCTCCCCCCCCCCCATACTTTTACCCAGCCCCTACCACCACCCCCTCCCCTTTTTTTTTTTTTTTTTTTTTTTTTCACCCAACTTCAAATGGTGTTGATCAATGTCATGCTGCAGTGTGTATTCCATTTGAGTGGAAAATTGCCTTCTATATCTAGCAGGTATATCGGGATTCAGAGTCTCTTGCAACAGAGCAGTTGTTGCATTGGACTAGTGTGTACTGGAGTTTTTGAATCAATTCTGCATACTATATTTTCGTTTGCTTTTTCATCTATTATTTTTTTATCACTGTATTTTTTGTGTTTAGTATCATATTAATATTTAGTGTGTGGTTGATTATATTGATTTAGTAAAAATTGTTGTATTTTAGTTTTACTAAAAATATTTTTTCCCAATTTATATGCTTTATTATTTTTTATGATTATATGATTTATGTAAAAACGGGACTGGATTCAAAAAGTTGTTTATAATAACACATTGATTCCTTACAGATTCTGAATTGTGTTTATATTTTAGTTTTCGAAATTGTATTATAGTTTTTTGTTGTTTTTTAAAATTTGATAATCAAGTCTCCTGACTTGATAGATTTTATACATATACATAAAAAAAAGGAAAAAATTTAACATGACTTTAACTTTAGACAAGTGGCCCACAAAGCAAGGCCTCCGTGTAGGCTACCTAAATATCAACAATGCAACAAACAAAAAAGATGATATCTCGACCATACTGCACAATGATGGGAATCAATTTCATTTATTTTGCCTTGCTGAATCACGACTCTCACCACATGTAACTGACACATGCATAAATATTCCAGGTTATCAGATCTTTCGACAGGATCCACACAAGCCCAAGTCCACTGGGTTATTAACATATTTCGCTTCTTCACTGAGTTGTAAAAGACTATACAACTTTGATGTTTATGACATTGAATCGATTTGGGTTGAAATAAAATTAAAACACAATAGTCCAATATTAATAGGATTCATATACAGAAATCCTTCGGAAACCACAGAATGGTTTGAAAAATTCAACTCTCTTATGGATGAAGTGACACTTTTAAACCATGAAACAATTATTCTTGGGGATTTTAACATAGACTTATTAAAACCCAAGCCTAAATGGAGTCACAACATTACTATGCATGGCCTGGAACAACTAATAGACAAACCAACTCGGGTAACAGATAACTCAAGAACTTTGATTGATCATATCTATACTACTACAAAACAAAACATAACAGAAGTATGCGCCCCCTCCTGTGGATGCAGTGATCACAATTCTGTGTGTTTTACTTGGTTTAAACATCGTGTCAAAATTCCCAAAGTAGGACATAAAACCATCTTTTACAGAAAATTTAATAACTTCAATGAACAAGACTTTCTTTCAGACTTGATAAACTCGCCATTCCAAGACATATATCAAATCAGAGACCCCAACGAAGCTGCAGAATTCTGGATTACCACATTTATTTCAGTGTATGATAGGCATGCCCCTTTCATCAAAAAAAGAGTTAAAGAAAAAATTAAACCTCCTTGGATAACAAAAGATATAGAGTCTGAAATGCGCTTAAGAGACTATTTGAAAACCCATGGTACAAAAGAAGAATTTAAAATACAAAGAAACAAAGTAACTTCACTAAAACGCAGATCAAAACGTGATTACTTTCAAAAACTATTAATCACAACTACTGACTCTCGCCAGGTATGGAAAGCCATCAATATTTTATGTAATAGACCTATATCAAAAAGCCAAAAGACAGTTAAAGACATAACAGCTGATGAACTGAACACCCATTTCTCAAACATTGCTACTAAAGTCATATCATGTGATAAGTCAAATGAAAATGATCTCCAATACTTAGAACAATATATTGCATTAAAAGAAATTAAATTCCCGTTTGAATTATTGCCAATGACAATTAAAGATGTGTTGGAAAGTCTATCTCTCCAAAACAATTCCACAACACGTGACCTTGACAATCTGGATGGAAAAATATTGAAACTTTCTGGTCCTATTATAGTTGAAACATTGACATATCTATATAATTTGTGCATAGATAAAAACAACTTTCCTCTGATATTTAAAAGAGCAAAAGTCATACCAGTCCACAAATCTGGAGATACTTCTTGTCCTTCAAATTACAGACCAATTTCAATCCTATCGGTCTTATCTAAACCCATCGAAAAACATATCCAAAAATCTTTATATTCCTACTTTGCTAACAACAATCTGATAAATGAAGATCAGTCAGGCTTTCGTAAAAACTATTCTTGTCATACAGCTCTAACTCAACTTACAGACAGTCTCTTACACAACATAAATAAAAATAACTATACAGGCTTAATTTTTGTTGACTTTGAAAAAGCATTTGATGTAATTAATCACTCCTTGCTAGTACGTAAACTTCACCTATATAAACTAACACCTGAAATAATCAATCTTTTAAAGAGTTTTTTGTTAGATAGACAGCAGCTGGTAACTGCAAATAATCAAACATCAGAATTAGTATCTATTAAATATGGAGTACCACAAGGATCAATATTGGGTCCTCTTTTGTTCTCTATATATGTAAATGACTTACCCTTATTTCTAGATTGTAGCTGTGAAATGTTTGCTGATGACACATCTCTCTATTGTAGTGATACCGACCCCCAAAGACTGACACTCAAACTTCAAAACAATATCAACAAATTGATTACTTGGACTCAATTAAACCATATGTCCTTAAATGCACAAAAAACTAAGAGTATGTACGTACTAGCAAGACAAAAGAGGCAAAAAATGAAAAGTAAATTTCAACCTCTGTTGATAGATCAAAAAATTATTGAAGAAGTTGACTCACACAAGATTCTGGGTGTAATTATCGACAAAAATCTTACTTGGACTGACCATGTGATGGCATTAGGAAAACGTCTTACAAACAAGGTACGCCAGCTATCAAAAATAAAACACTTTCTAGA
The DNA here is from genome assembly GCA_030674155.1 of Stramonita haemastoma. NCBI lineage: Eukaryota > Metazoa > Mollusca > Gastropoda > Neogastropoda > Muricidae > Stramonita > Stramonita haemastoma. The sequence goes on from CM060316.1 coordinate 30,128,939, forward strand.
TGATCATTCACGCAAACTCTTTTTTTGTGGACACATCTTGCCTATAGTTGACTATGCCTCATCTCTTTGGGACAACTGCAGTGAAACTAATTTGAAATTCATTCATCGATTATATAAAAGAGCACTAAAACTTGTCCTATTAAAAGCAAGCTCCCTAACCATCAATGATTATAAGCAAACAAATATTCTTACATTCCAAAACAGGCTTTACTTTAATAAAGCTCTATTTGTACAAAAAGTTGTCAATGGAAATGCCCCTCCCAAGATCATCAATAGATTCAAAATTAATGAACACAGGCATAACCATCTACTAACATTTCCCAGACCCAGAAACAATCTTTACAAAACAAGCTTCCAATATTCAGGTAGTGATTTATGGAACAAGCTCCCAAAACATTTAAAATGCATCATAAATAAAAATCAGTTCAAAAACCAGTTGAAAAATCACTTAATGCGCTTATGCAAAAATGTTTAAGAACTAAACATGAATCCAATCAACCATATTTAGAACAGACTAAAGATATTGGTACTCTCTGCTCACCCTGAAAAATCTTTCATGTGTGGTTTACTGTGACTCAAAAATCTACACCTTGCTTGCTATATATATATGTGGAAAAGGAAAAGGCGGACAAAGATTTTTTTTTTTTTTTTTTTTTAATAATTTATTTATGAACAGGATAGGGAATAAGAGATGTATGTAAACACATGCATATTTTGCAAATTCAAAAGGAGAAAATCAAACCACTGATTTGATGACTAGATGGAGCTTTTTTTTTTTTTTTTTTTTTTTTTTTTTTTTTTCCCCAGTTTAAAAGTCTCAGTATAAATGTTTTAAAAAAATTATTTTATTATTTTTATTAATGGGACTATTAGCACTATTATATTCATATTATTTTGATTAGTGGATAAAGCCTTACTTTTGGTTCTGAATGTTGTTGTTGTTGTTGTTGTTGCGTGTGCGTGTGTGTTTGTTTTTGTTCGTATATGTAGGGATTTTATTTATTAATATAATCATAAATCATTATCATAATTCTTCTGTTTGCTGCTTGTGTTTTCCTCCTTCCTCCTTGATACTCCCCTCCCCATCTGTTCCCACCCCCCCTCCCAATTTTATAGGGTTTTTTGTGCTTTTTTGTTTTTTGCTTTTGTTTTGTTTTGGATTTTTGTTTCTCTTGTTTGTTTGGTTTTTCCTTGCTTTTGATTGCTTGTTATTTTTTGTTTGTTGGTATGTTTATTAGTGCATATGTTATTTCCTCTCAGTGGAGATGGGTATTATCATATGGTATTGTTGCGTTTTTGTTGTTGTTGTTGTTGTTTTGTTTTTTTTCCTTTTCTTCCTCTATATATATAAATATGAACTGAAGAATGGAGGTATTGTAATTTGACATAAGTTGCTTATTGACATTTCAAGGATTTTTTTTCTTAAGTCTTAAATAATGGTTGGTGACATTGAAACTGATGTAAGCTGTTGTTTGATATTATTTGAATTTTCTTTAAAAAACCTTAAATGTGTGCATGTGTGTACGTTGTTTATGTTATTTCCACTCAGTGGTGATGGATATTATCATATGGTATTGTTGCTTTTGTTGACTTTTCTTTTCTTCCTCCTAACATATAATCCGTGTGGATTGGGTTTTTTTTGTTGTTGTTTTGGTTTTGTTTGTTTGTTTGTTTGTCTGTTAGTTTGTTTTTTTTGTGGGTTTTTTTGGTATTCTGTT
>CM060316.1:30135656-30175656 GCA_030674155.1 Stramonita haemastoma
TGTGTGTGTGTGTGTGTGTGTGTGTGTGTGTGTGTGTGTGTGTCTGTGTGTGTCTGTGTGTGTGGTGTAGGTGTGGTGTGGTGTGGTGTGGTGTGGTGTGGTGTGGTGTGGTGTGGTGTGTGTGTGTGTGTTGTGTGTGTGTGTGTGAATAAATGAATGAATGAATGAATGAACATTTTTGAGAGAGAGAGAGAGAGAGAGAGAGAGAGAGAGGAGAGAGAGAGAGAGAGGAGAGAGAGAGAGAGAGAGAGAGAGAGAGAGAGAGAGAGAGAGAGAGAGAGAGAGAGAGAGAGAGAGAGAGAATCTGTGTCAGTGTGTGTCTGTGTCAGTGTGGGTGTGTGGGTGTATGTCTTTATTCATGTGTCTTAGTGTCTACACATGCATCTCAAATCACAGTCTCAGTTTCTGTCACTCTCAGTCAACTCACTATGTGCAAGAGTGCATGACTCTATAGACTGTAGTGTGTGCACTGGTAGTACTACACTACAGTGAAAAGACTCAAGTATTATGAACTGTTTTAGGTAAAGTCATTAAAGGTGTTCTAAAAACCTATGCAGTCCTTATGGGGCGAGATGTCAGAAGCCTCAGCTTCTCCAGACCCAGCATATTGAAAGTGGCACCCATTACCAATCCCCTACTAAAGTGGGCAGGTACATTTTTACAGCTAGGTGAACAATTGAACTGTACTGAAACCAAGTTTCACAAAAGGTCACCCAACCACTTAGTGACCATGCTCAATGCCGCTTATCCTTAGCTTGGTGAAAGCGAGTGCTCTGCCACTGAGCTATCCCATCCCCAAGATTATGCAGACATTAGTTAACTTTTTTTTAATTTAATTTTTGTCTTACCCTTGAGCTTGGGCTGGAGCTTCGTTTCTCACTATCTAAGTACAGGTTTGCATACATTTGGTAACTAGAGTAAAGAAAGTCTGCCATCAAAACCCAGGGGTAATAGCTCATGACTATTAGTATCAAGTACTGTATTAGTACTGCCATAAAAAGATATATAATGGCATGATAAGAGCGCAAGTAATGTATGCATTTAAAAAGATAAATGTATAAATAAATATATAATATATAAATGTATAAATAAATATATAAGATAAAGATAAATAAATTTTATAAATAATAAATAAAATATATAAATGTATGAATAAATATATATATAAGATAAAGATAAATATATATATATATATATTTGTATAAAGTGGTACAAAACACACACACACACACACACAAAATGTACACAAAATTTAGTCATATCACACACATGCGCACACACACAACACACATGCCCACATACACACTTATGAAGATATTTTTTCTAATAAAAAAACAAACTAGTTTTAATCAAGTGAATATCAATGTCAACACACACACACACACACACACACACACACACACACACACACACACACACACAACACACACACATGTTGGTGAAATGTTTTTCTCTGCTTTTTAATTTAAAAAAAAAATTTATTTTTATTTTCTTGATGTTTTGTTTTTGTTTTTTTCCTTAGATAGATGGCTTGATGAAAAAAAAGCAAATCGATGCTTACTCAACCATCTGAAAATAAAATTTTGACTTGACTTGAATTGACTTGACTTGACTTGACTCACACACACACACACACACACACACACACACACACACACACACACACACACACACACACACATGAGGGTGATTTACCTGGCATATCAACAATTTCTTAAGAAATATGGTTCCAGTCAGTATTCACTGAGTGCTGTGAGTACGGTAGTGCAGAAAAGAACCATTATTTCTTCCTAGTACCTCTAAATTACTAACAACCTGCTGGAGGGAGTGATCACCTAAATAGAGTATGGTGCAGCATTAATATAAATAATCATTTCTTTAGTAGAAGTACCAGACTTCAACAGTGAAGTATTCAACTCTCCAAACACACTCTCTCTATCCTGCTCTAAAACCCTTCTTCCTAATGTCCATCAAACATGACACACCTGACTATTTAAATAAAATAAATTATTAAACATAATGCTTTTTTAAAAATCCCTAATGAATAAATCAATAACTCAATAATTTATGATGCATGGATGAATGAAACCAAACAATTCATGAGGCCAACACAAAAGACTTTGAGTTGTCACTGGCAACAATGACTTCTGCTTTAGCATTTTCAAAATTGTGTCAGTTTGTGGACTGCTATTTTACAACCAGTTTTGTAGGTCAAAATCCAGAAGGGGAAAGGTGCTCAGGAAAAGTTTGTAAGCATGTGTAAAATCCATGGATGATAGGGTTGTGGCCTGTCTAATTTTCAATGGGTGTGAAACTGAAAGGCACAACAGTAAAAAGTATCTTTTGACTTGTATTTTGTGGTCCACAATTAGCTACTATACCCAGATTAATCTGAGCTCTGTCCCCTGAGTGCAATCCCTAACTTACTGGATTATAGAGTTAGTGGTACAGATGTTAAATTCTGGATCAAATAAGTTAATGACCGATCAGCAAACACTCGACATCAGTACGCTTATGACCTATCTTGAAATATAATGATGTCAAAGAGTATACTTACGTTCACGAAGAAGTTTAGATCGTATGCTGTTTGCTTCCTTCTGCTCTTCCACGCGCATTTTGTTTGAGTCTGCTGGTATATCTTTATTCTCTGTAACAGGTGCAGGTGCATCTAATATTTGTGCCGTGTCAGACGCCGATTCCTGCAATTCTTCCATAAGAGACTTCACACCCCCTACTTGTTTTGGTTTGATGTCCGCCATCTTGAACGAGTCACGTTATTGAAGTCTCGGAAAAGTGATGTCATTTGTTATCAAAACATGTATCATCAAGGTAGGTATTTTTTGTATATGGGTATTGCATACGATATTTCTTATATCTGCTTAACTGGAATACTCAAGAATAGGATGAAAAACAAAAGTATTGAATAAGTTTCCTTGTGGATCCTTTTTGATTTCTACCCCCATAAGATTTTAGTCAAAGCAGACAAAAAGATTTAGGCCTAAATGATCACTTTATTGGAAATAGCACCACACAGAACCCACATATTTGCTCATTTATTTGTAGAAAAACTTTTTGTCGCTGGTATTTGATAGTTTAGGAGCATGGTCCGCTTATTTCAAGAAGCAATAAAGAATTGTCTGGCTGGTCAGAATTCAAGGTTATCAACCACACAGGTATCACCGATTCACGCGTCGTCTGCAACTGTGTTTCATCACCAATAAAGTTCATGCAAACGTGTTCTGTTTGCTTGAGCGGCATATGACCAGTGTATGCACAGATTTGTGTCTAGAATAAGTCTAGCAGAAAATGAATTCCTTTGCTTGGTTAAGAAGGTTCAGCGTTTTTGGCGTACGTCTAACTCTGTCCGAACGCCTACAACCAATGCTCTTCATGCGCTTTGTGGCAGGGGAATTCCAAGCAGATTCCAGCATGTGCATCCAAAGTATGTAGGCCTAGAAGAATTCGCGCGTCATTTACCAGTACAACTTGTGTTTTATTAAGAGTGTTTATGACCATTATTGCTGTGTTTTCTTTTGGGACCTACTGTCGCTTATCATAACTATAGATATCACTTACTCTTTTGCGGTGTCGTTGCGGCACCGAATTTTTCAGGCAGTTTGTATCAGGCCTGTTAGTGTTACTGTGTTAGCATTAGGCCTAGATGCCAAATATTGTTCTAAGGCTAGATGCCAAATGTTCCTCATTGACTCTCGGTCACAGATTGTAAGCCATATGTGTTCGTGCCATCCTGCATTTACGGCATCAGCTTGGCCGGCATACTCTTCTAAGGAGGAGAAGAATGGAAGGGCTTTTAGTATGTGCAAAGAATGTTTATAACTGTAAAAAAAAAAAAAAAAAAAAAAAGAGGGGGGGGGGGAGGGGGTGAAGGGCATATTTTTTTAAGTAATTATTTTTTTTTATTCGCCAAATTACCATTATTGTTTTGGTTACTGGTGTATCAACAATCATATAGATCTTTACTTCTCTTCATACTACACAATCAACACTCCATAAGATGATTTAACAATTTCTCTTCACATCACACCAACACATTACACCATCCACACACTGTAAAACATCTGTACAGATACAATTACACCATCAACATTGTATGATATCAGTACTTCACATTACAGGTCAACCACTGTATGACATCTGTACTTTACACGATCAACACTGTTCATGTGTATGAATCTATACTTTACACCATCAACACTGTATGACATCTGTACTTTACACGATCAACACTGTATGACATCTGTACTTCTCTTAATTCTGTACAATCCAATACTAAATGATATCTTTACTTCTGCTTGTTAGACTGCACAGATATCGTGCCAAAGTAATAAAGATTCATTGATCATTAATGTTCAAAGTAATACTTTCACAATAAAAGTGATGTAAAATTGTGAGAGAAAATAATTCACAATTCTAACAAATTCCAAAGGCCATATTCATGATAGTGTATCTATTGATAATTTATTAAAGATTACTAATAGTAATACAGTGCTTTGATTTTTCACATTGACATCAAGATTTGTGATGTACATGGAAAAAAACACACTTCAGTCTATTACTAGCTATAATTTGGGATAGTTTGCACAAGGGAATACTTTTTGTACTCATTGGTAACAGCTGTTTCATTTTGTGACACCATAATCTGAAGGTGGCTTACAACTTTCAAGTCTAGCCGGCTGACAGATTAGTTACTGGCCCATCATCCCATGTCTTGTTAGTTGTTTCATAAAGACTTAAAAGAGCATTATTTATGAATTATTATGCTTTTCCATGTGCCCCAGGTCATCACTTACCATAGTGCACAAATTATGCATGTATTTTTTATGCTCCACACATCACTCGTCATCAGCCATAACTGGTCTACTTGATACTCACCCATGAAAGAAATACTCTCCCTAATAGCAAAACTACCACATTATGAAAATCATTAAATTATATTACATAAGTTGTGCATTTGTAGGACTAGAACTTGTAGAATTAAGGGCAAAAACCTGTGTCTTATCATCACTTTAAAATCACAATGTCAGAATCAGATCCCTTCTAATAATTTTTTTTATGTTTCACATGCAATTTTCTCTACCAAGCGTGTTTTGTCGTTTTTTTGTTTTCCAGTTATGAGAAGGAATGTGGAATGCTGTATGGTAAAATTCCCAAAAATGCATCACACACTTTTTATAATGTGGATTTTTTTTTTTTTTTTAGTGATGAGACTATAAACCGAGGCCCCATGTGTGAACGCACGCAGCAGAACATCTTGCGCACACGTTAAATCCTGTTCAGCTTTTCATAAAAGTAGGCCATTGTGTGCCGGTGGGAACAGATGGCAAGATTTACAAAACTGCATACACATGGGGTCAGGCTAAAAAAAACAACTCATGAGTGATTATTCCATTATCCTCAATATAAAAGAATTAAAAAAAAAATAATATAAATAAAAGTAAAATATCAAGTCCAGAATGCAGAAGAAGTTGTTTTCTTTGGTTGTCACTCAGGGAGTCCAGTGCCCAAGTGGTGGATGGGAAGGCCATCGCCAAGCAGATCAAGGACGAGGTTAAGACGGAGGTGGAGCAGATCCGAGAGTCAGGGGGGCGGCCCCCACAGCTCACAGTCATACTGGTGGGGGAGGATCCTGCCAGCACTGTGTATGTCAAGAACAAGATTAAGGCTTGTCAGTACACAGGTAAAACAAAGGGTCTTCATTTGTTTGTTGTCTCTTGTCTTGTCTTTTTGTTCTTTTCTTGTTTTTTTTCAGTGTTATTCGTTCTCTGTGTGTGTGTTTGTCTAGTAGAGCTCTAGATAGATCTCCTTTGCTCTGTCTGTCTGTCTGTCTGTCTGTCTGTCTTCTCTTTATCTGTCTGCCTGCTGTCTGTCTGTCTGTCTGTCTGTCTGTCTGTCTCTCTCCCCTCTCTCTCTCTCTCTCTCTCTCTCTCTCTCTCTCTCTCTCTCTCTCTCTCTCTCTCTCTCCTCTCTCCTCTCTCTCTCCCTCTCTCTCCCTCTCTCTTTTCTCAAATTGCAGTTTATTGTGATATTGTACCAAGATGCCAGCATCTCCTGCCTTTTTTCTCCAGAAACTGAGAAAGACTTATGTTATAAACATTTTCTCCCGTGGTGAAGTGAGATGCGCTTGGCCTGACTTAATATGGCAGCACAACGTATTTTTGCTTACATATGACATACAATAACAATTGCTCTGTGCGTGTTCAATGAAGAAGTAGCTGGTCATGTAGGCAGCCTTACTCCAACCAGAATCATGAATTTTTTTGTTTTGGTTTTTCCTTTATTGGAGAAACTTGACAGATTGTTATGGTTTGAGCTTGTCATGGATGAAGGTAATCACAACATAACATTCCATATCATAACAACATTTTCAGTGTCAGCCTGGGCGCTTTAGTTTACATCAATAATTGCCAGTGCTTTTAACCTGGGCCAGACGTTTATTTCTTGTAATCAATTTGTGTTGCACACAGTAATTATTTCCTGGAACACTGTCATCTGTAGGACACACCCAGCTGTGAACTGTGCAAAGCAGTGTTAGTTTGGGTGGTGCCTTTGGTGTGTAAATCCAGGCAACAGGCACTTGAAGTTGACTGTGGCAATGTATCCAACTAGGATGTTTTGACAGAGTGTAATATTAATTAACAAAAGCAGCATTCCCAGCTAATATGATTGTATGAACTCCTCTTATGTCTCTGTCTTTTTCTGTCGCTATCTTTCTCTCTCTTCCTGCCTCTTATGTACCTATCTGTCTGTATGACACTGTTTGTCTGTCTCTCTGTCAGTCTGTCTCTGTTTCTCTGTCTCTGTCTGTCAGTCGTGTCAGTCTCTCTCTCTTCTCTCTCTCTCTCTCTCTCTCTCTCTCTCTCTCTCTCTCCTCTCTCTCTCTCTCTCTCTCTCTCTCTCTCTCTCTCTCTCTCTCTCTCTCTCTCTCTCTCTCTCTCTTTCCCCTCTCCATGCCAACTTTTGGTACCTTTTTAGAACTTCAAAAAGATGTGTAGGTTTTATAACATGTTGCATACTTGATTTCGACATTCTTGACCTCCAGGCATAATGAAATGTTATTAGGTGAAGAGTAGTGTGGTAGATTTTTAATATTGATATTATCAAATGATTATGTATGATGTCAAAGACAAGTCTTCAATTCAGCTGTGAAAAGTTTTTACTATTCTTTGCAGAATGACTGAACACTTGTTTTCTTTTAAATCCTCTTTTCCTATCAAGTATTGTGTTTTTAGGGTTATGTATAGGCATGTGTGTTTAGTTTGTTAATTTGTTTACAGTTTGTTTTCTTAAACTTACAATCTGAAGAAAAAGGGCAGGGCTGAAAGTATTTTAATGCATTTTGTCTGCCCAAAACTGCTCTTTTTCTTTTCTTTTTTGTTTTTTTGTTTGAATGTTTTTTGTTTTTAAAGATAATTAAATAGAACTACTCACAAACCGCACAGGTTCAGGTAGTGACAAGAGAAAAAGAGATGTGTATACATAAATTAAGTGTAGCATTCAGAGACTCTCTCCCTGTGAAGATGTGGTCATGTATGGTTGCTTTCCAGGAATAAACAGTGACACTGTGCGGCTGCCAGAAAGCATCACGGAGGCAGAACTGTTGGCTGAAATCAACCAGAGAAACGAGGACCCTGGTGTGGACGGTCTTCTGGTGCAGCTCCCTGTGCCCGCCCACATCCGAGAGAGGATGGTGTGTGATGCGGTGGCGCCCCACAAGGATGTGGATGGCTTCAACATCATCAATGTGGGACGGTTCTGTGTGGACGAGGAGTCCTTCGTCCCCGCCACACCCGCTGCCGTCATGCAGATCATCAGGCGATCAGGTAGTTTTCTTTGGTTTTTTTTTTTTTTTTTTTTTTTTTAAATTTTTGTGTTATATATATATGCCTTTTTTGTGTGGTTCATTGACTAATGGTGCGTGCAGTTATCATAAGTATTGCGTTGCTGTACATTATCATTTTTTGTAATATCTTTGCATATCGAGCTTAGTTAGATGACTATTTTTGTTACTAGATTTTTTTTTTTTTAGTGATCTTGGTTTTTTTTCCTCTGTCTAGCATCATTTGATATTTTGAGTCTGTGTCAAATTATCTTCTGAGAATAATATTGACAATAAGGATTATGTAGTACTCATTTTTGAGACTCTCATTTCAAGACATGACTGCACTTTACAGTATTGTGTAGTTGCTTTCACAACATAATGTCAGATGCTATGATAATATGTCTAGATATCAGTCAACAGTTGTACATAATTTTTGTTTGTTTGATACAGCATTAGATTGACTGGATGTAATGACTCACATTATATATGTGAAGTCAAGGAATACAAAAGATCATTTGTGTGACTATGATCGTATAATCCATGTCTGAGGAAAGAAGAGTTTTCAGGCTTGATAAAAAGTTAATGCTTCACAATTTCTTAATGTAAATTTCTTTGTCATGAGTATTTCAAATAAGAGAGAGGAGGTCATATATGATATAGGAAGAAAGAGAGGGTTGGAGACAGACAGACAGACAGAGAGTATGAAGATTTTAAAGGGTAGTTCATATGCAAGACAATCCTTATTTCAAGGTTTGGAGCAAGTACTAATATAGCATGCAAATGAATGCAATATGATTTGCTCACAAGTTCTATGATGTGTGTACAGGTGTGGAAACCTTTGGCAAAAATGCTGTGGTTTGTGGGCGCTCCAAGAATGTGGGAATGCCTATTGCCATTTTCCTCCATGGGGACGCCAACCATGGTAACCATTCAGGTACTGCACTTTGTTCAGTGTAAATTGTTGTTGTTGTTATTGTCTTCAATTCAACGTCAATTCAACGTCTGTTCACTCTAAGTGCAGACAGTGCAGATTGTACTGTTACAGCAAGTGCAAACTGGTATTTCATGAAAGCAAACATTTTACCAAGTCATCCAAATTTTTTTGTGTTTTAATTCCTCAGCTAGAGCTCTGATGAGATTTGGCATGATTTGTGGCCATTTACCCACCATTAACACTTCTCTCACAGGAATAATTGACTGATCAATGTTTCCAAGTTGCAACACCTCTGGATGGGAAGCATTGATTGTAGATTTTTCACATAAAGATACATAACTTACTGATTCTGCCTGAACTTTACTCACAGTTAGTTCCCTTGATTTGCTCTTTAGAAGCCATATTTCTAACGTTTCTCTCATGGCTGAAATCACCAAATGGATTTTTCAGTTGTGTGTGCGTATGTGTGTGTGTGTGTGTGTGTGTGTGTGTGTGTGTGTGTGTGTGTGTGTGTGTGTGTGTGTGTGTGTGTGAGAAAAATGTTGCGAAATAGTTTTCTTGTGTACAAAATCATGTGTCTGCTCAGTATTTATAATAGCAATACTTTTGATGGAAATGATCTAGATTCTAATGCTACAACTGATGGTAATGCTCCATTTAAAAAGTGGTGACAGATTTAGAAAATAGAAAAAAAAACACAGAATATTGCACATTCTTACTGTCCTTTCACACTTGTTTCAGTCAACCAGAATCAATTAACAGCAATAAGAGTGTTGTTTTGTTTTTTTTTTAAACATGAAAAAGGGGAACATTGTTTGGATTGGGTTTTTTAAACTTCATAATTTAGCAAGGGAAAAGAAATTCAAAAGTTAATCTATAAAACACAGATGAGTATTGTCATTTTTCTCTCCAATCTTGTTGCAGGGGATGCAACCACCACCATATGCCACAGGTACACACCTCGCGAACAGCTGGCTGTTTTCACCAAGACAGCTGACATCATCGTTACAGCGGCTGGTGTCCCCAACCTGGTGACCGCTGACATGGTGAAAGAGGGAGTCACGGTCATTGACGTCGGCATCAACCGCGTGGACGACCCAGAGAGGCCTGGCAAAACCAGGCTGGTTGGAGATGTGGATTTTGCAGGTAGGGTATGAAGAGTCAGTAATATGGAGATGTGGATTTTGCAGGTAGGGTATGAAGAGTCAGTAATATGGAGATGTGGATTTTGCAGGTAGGGTATGAAGAGTCAGTAATATGGAGATGTGGATTTTGCAGGTAGGGTATGAAGAGTCAGTAATATGGAGATGTGGATTTTGCAGGTGGGGTATGAAGAGTCAGTAATTAATATGGAGATGTGGATTTTGCAGGTGGGGTATGAAGAGTCAGTAATTAATATGGAGATGTGGATTGTGCAGGTAGGGTATGAAAAGTCAGTAATTGGAGATGTGGATTTTGCAGGTAGGGTATGGAGAGTCAGTAATATGGAGATGTGGATTTTGCAGGTAGGGTATGAAGAGTCAGTAATATGGAGATGTGGATTTTGCAGGTGGGGTATGAAGAGTCAGTAATTAATATGGAGATGTGGATTTTGCAGGTAGGGTATGAAGAGTCAGTAATATGGAGATGTGGATTTTGCAGGTAGGGTATGAAGAGTCAGTAATTAATATGGAGATGTGGATTTTGCAGGTAGGGTATGGAGAGTCAGTAATATGGAGATGTGGATTTTACAGGTAGGGTATGAAGAGTCAGTAATTAATTTGGAGATGTGGATTTTGCAGGTAGGGTATGAAAAGTCAGTAGTATGGAGATGTGGATTTTGCAGGTAGGATATGAAAAGTCAGTAATATGGAGATGTGGATTTTGCAGGTAGGGTATGAAAAGTCAGTAATTGGAGATGTGGATTTTGCAGGTAGGGTATGAAGAGTCAGTAATATGCAGGGTTCGCGCTAGGATTTTTTAAAACCGGTACTGCCAGTTGCCATTTCAGAGACATCTTGACCAACTCCCCCAAAATCGGTCCCAGAAAATAAAATCCGGTACGTACTGTGAACAAAACGAAACTAATCAGTGAGGGGGTGGGGGGAGGGGGGATTGTTGGGCAGCAAAACAAAATCTAAATTGAACGCGAATCTCTCAGACTTTGACTGCCGTGCTGCTTGCTGCCACTCGCTTCTTGGGCAGGAAGCCACGAAGGAAATAGGATTTTTTTTTTTAGCGCCTGTGCCACTGTCCGTGTCAGTCTGTTGTTTTGCATGGCATCATTCGTGTGACTTATATTCTTCTTTCTTGTTTCTATGCTTGGCGCTCATCTAGGCCTAGATCTTTGTTCAATTTAGATTTGGTTTTCGACTCTTCTCTCTCAAAGCAACGCACAAATTCATAGTCATAGACCCTCGCTTTTCGCTTTTCGTAAGAGCAGGCCATCGTGTGCCGGTGGGAACAGATGACATTTACAAAACTGCATACACACGGGGACTGGATGTGAAAAAGCACAGGAGTGCTTGTTCCATTATCCTCGATATAAAAGATTAAAAGAATACAGACTAAATAAATCTAGGCCCCATTTACTCAATGTGATGGAAGTCGCTGTCATGCCGAGAAGAGCGCGAAGCTCTATTCTTTCACAGTAAAGCTTGCTGTTCTGCGTGCTAGGCTAATAAGGCTGGCGCTAAAGATGTTCGTCGGAAGGGGGTGGAAAGGGGTAGGTGCGGTAAGCACAGCACAGGCCCATGACAGACTGTCAGAAAACGTCACTTCAGACTTTTTTTTTTTGAGACGGAAATCTAATCGGTCACAGGCAAATAGAACCAGTACGCGGTACCGGCTGCTTCGAAAATTTTCGGTATTCCCTGTTTACAATCGGTAAAATACCGACAGTTACCGGTTATCGCGAACCCTGGTAATATGGAGATGTGGATTTTGCAGGTAGGGTATGAAGAGTCAGTAATACCATCTGAAATGTCCAATTTGTGTGTTAAAGCTTCAACTACCTAGTTGTTATGATTGCATTTCTAGCTACCAGTGACAAAGTGAGTTAAATATTTCGGGGTTCTTCTGCTGTGGCAAATGACCTGTTATTAATTAATTTGACTTTTTGGTGCCCACGCAGTCATCCACTGTTAGAAGAGTGCATTGCTTTGTAGAGCACACATTGGAAAACTTTAAGCATACTCTCTTTTTTGTCTATCTGTTTTGACTTGCAATGCTCCTAAAGCAAAAAAAAGAAAAAAACTATCAACAGATATTTTTGGTCATTGTGATTGTTTTTATGTGTGTGTTTATGAAAAAGTCCCCCTTTACTTGACAATTACAAATCTTAGACTTTTTATATATTTTCAAAGTTTAGGCAAATCTCGGTTTATATAAAAAAGAGGGTCTTATGTGTTCTCTCTGTCTGTTCACTTTTTTGTGTTTTTTTGTATGGTTATGTTCTCCACTATAATGTCTATCTATTCACATGCTTTTTGCATTGTTGCAGGAGTGGCTGAAAAGGCCAGTGTCATTACACCAGTCCCAGGTGGGGTGGGCCCCTGCACTGTGGCCATGCTGATGAAGAACACACTTCTGGCCTACAAGAAAGTCATCCAGCTTCCTCCCTAACAAGCCTCACTGCATCTGGATTCAGGCTTCACCATTGTGAAGCTGTATCAATAAGCACACACTACAGACCTGTGTAAGAAATTCTTTTACTTTATTGATGCTAACCAGTACAACGAAAGGCAAACTGATATATAGCATCAGAAAATGTTCATATTACATGTCTACGCACATGCAAGTATACATGCATGCACACATTTTATACCGTGCATTCAAGCATGCTCATGTGTTCACGTACTCAAGCACACACACACATGCACATGCACACACGCATGCACACACACTCTCACACACACAACACACAACACACACACACACACACACACCCCTTCATAAAAATCAGTGATTGGTTGTATTTGTAGAGAAAACAACACAGCTCAAACGGAAAGCTATAGAACACATGCACAAATATGTGCACAAAATCAGACTTCTTGGAAGTTTTAAGGGCTTTTCTTTGCTTGAACCCAGGAACATGTTTCTGTGGAAAACCAGGACTGAGTTGATGAGAATAGTTCCCACTAGTTCACAATTGGTTAACGGACTGATTTTTTTCAGTCTGTAAGTGCACAAGTAAACCTGGAAGGGTGCTCCACAGATGTTTAAAGTTTGTCCTAGATAGAGTTTAGATGGGGTACCATTGTAAACGTTCAGAGTTTGACTGTCCTGCAGATGCACAGAGTATGACTGCTTTTCAGATGCCTGGTTCAGTTAGGAGATTTGTTGTGCAGATGCCTAGACCTAGAATGTGTTTCACAGGTATGGAGGTGGCTTTTTTGGTTTGTTTGTTTGGGGTGGTTTTTTTTTGGGGGGTTGCATCTACAGAAATCTGGAGTATGATTGTTTGGCAGATACTTCTGTGTGGAGGGTGATTGTTTGGCAGATTCTTCTGTGTGGAGTATGATTGTTTGGCAGATACTTTTGTCTGGAGTGTAATTGTTTGGCAGATACTTTTGTCTGGAGTATGATTGTTTGGCAGATACTTCTGTTTGGAGGGTGATTGTTTGGCAGATACTTTTGTCTGTGGTATGATTGTTTGGCAGATACTTCTGTCAAGAGTGTGATTGTTTGGCAGATACTTTTGTCTGGAGTGTAATTGTTTGGCAGATACTCTTGTCTGTAATATGATTGTTTGGCAGATACTTTTATCTGGAGTATGATTGTTTGGCAGATACTTCTGTCAAGAGTGTGATTGTTTGGCAGATACTTCTGTCTGGAGTGTGATTGTTTGGCAGATACTTCTGTCTGGAGTGTGATTGTTTGGCAGATACTTAAGTCTGAGGTATGATTGTTTGACATCTGCCGAGGTCTTTTGCACTTCTGATTGGACAGATGTTTCAGTGACGATGTTGATTGTTTTGCACATGAGGAGTTTGGAATGCACTTGTTAGGCAGTTGCTTTTCTTGAGTTTCTTCCAGTGCAGATGGAGAAATAAATTTGGAGTTTGATTGTCTTGGTTATGGGTATGTAAGTCTGATCAGCATTATCTGCAAGAGCACAGTAACATGACGAGAGGCGATACTTTTCTTTTTTTTGGCGAAGTGTTATCAAAGCATGGAACAGTGGAAAAGTTAAATTGTGGTGACTTACATCATGACAATTTTTTTGAAAATACATTTTGGAAAGTTTTTACCCAAAACATTGGGCTTATTCCTTTGAACAAGAAGAAGAGAACAAAAAGGAAAATGGATACAAATTATGAGTTTTGTTTTTTTGGGTTGGGATTGATTTTTGTTCCTTGATGTTTTGTGACTTTTCTTCTGTGGTATGAGGAATGTATTCAATAACAGGGTGTTGTTATTCAATGAAATGTGTTTTTTATGTGTTTGACAGTATAAACATTTAATGTTGTTTATATAACCTGTGTTACAGATAGTAACCAGGTTGTGAGCAACTTTCTGATGTATTGTTTCTCCACAGTTTTTGAAGATGCGGTTCTTTTGTCTTTGAATTAGCATCTCCATGACATTTTTTGTTGTTGTTTTTTTTGTCACAGCAGATGAGCTAGGCATGTTGCTGAGCATTTATGCGTTGGTTCGCTCAATTTGTACATCTGTTTTTACCTTTGACATTCTCAGTGTCTGCTAGTCCCTTACTGAACTGAACATTTCAAAAGACTCTAGGTAAGCTTACCATTTTAGGTAATCAGCCAAACAGTTTTGTTGACTGTTAAACACATCTGGTGTTTTGTTTTCTTTTTTTTCTTTCTCTGAAACTGCTAAATGATAATGAACAAAAGAATCTCTGAATTATCCTTGTGAATCATTAAGGATCATGTGTCTGTTGGGTTACTGGTGTACTTTTAGTTTAATCTGCTTTAGATGACTTAGCATTCTGAGTGTGATATACATTTTTCCCCTTGCACTGAGAAAAAAGTATTAATGTCTCATTAAGTATTATTTTTTATAATTTCATTTCAGTGTATGATGATTGAATTGCTACCGTGTGTTTTCTTTGTCAAAGTGCTTTTAATACTGTGCAGATCAAGTGAAATGAATATCCATAAAAAAGAAAGAACAGAAGTAAATATATTTACAGGATAAGTCTTGATTGTATCTAGAATTTTACGATCATTAAAAAAAAGAAATCCGTCTTCTATAAGTGTTGGTTTAAATCATCGAGCTCCAAAGAATACAAAATACGCAATTTGTTTCTGAATCTTTATACAGCAATTACTCATTCTCAGTATTGTAGAACATTGTGTAAAATCTATATCATGAGTGCTCTGACAAATGTTGAAATTGACTGAATCTGTTTTACTTGTGAAATGTTCATTTAACAAGAAAAATTAAAACTGACTTGGATTTTGCTTCTATTGCATAGAGCTCCACTTACAAAAATAGAAAGAAAGATAGTTATGTCAATGACTCAGAGACAGAAAGATTTTGTGTTAGTTACTCAGAGACAGAAAGATCATTTTGTCAGTTACTCAGAGACAGAAGATCATCATGTCAGTTACTCGGAGATGTTACAATATTTTTCAGAATCTCTATAGCTGATATTATGACTTACAAGGGTATTGCCTGTTGCTACGAAAACAACTTGTGATAGTATATTTTCCACAGGAAACTTGTTTTTTTTATTGTATTAGCTTGTAATTTTTTTTTCTTTTTACCTTTGAAACTTCTGTTCACCACTCTGAAACATACCAGATAAAACATGTGCTTTAAGGATTGGGTTAGGTTTTTTTTGTCAAATGAGGTATCATCTTAAGATCTGTATGCCACTGTTATTTAGAAAATTTGCGCAATAATAATGAACAAGTCATTTGTGTAGCAAGTAGCCTTGTACATCTGCACAATAGAAATGATGAAATGTTATCTGGCTGAAAAGTCAATGGGTTTGTTTTGAAATGCATATGTGTGCCAATCAAAAAATGAACCAAGTCATCAAGAGTATTTTCTTTTCAGTAGCAGACATTTTTACAACTCGGTGAATCATAAGTCTGGGGGTTTTTTGTTTGTATGAATATCTATGTGAGTGATGAACCATGCTGGTCCCTGTTGATAAGAGATTAGCTGATAAATACAATGACATTTATGACAAGGATGTGCAGTCGTCATCATGAAGTGCACAAGGATCTGAATATTTGAACAAAGAATGCTGTGAGTAACTGCAGTTTTTAAAAGATTGAAAAATAGAAATTGTCAAAACTAGGTGCCCCATGTGAGGTAGAGAATTCAGAGTCCTTGCTGTGATTACACAGTCCTGTCAGAAAATGAGTTGCTGTTTTTTTTCCCTTCATATCATGGTCATTTTACAGCCACAGATGCACTGTTAATGAACTGACCACTCACATATCTCTCTGACTTGTAAAATACTATGGCTTCTGATTAACAAGGGTGAATCAAAGGTCTACAGCACTAGATGTTGTAAAATGATGTGAATAATTTGAAACCCACTATACATGAAATCCGTGGTCAGGTTTGGTCCTGTCATGTACATGAATGAACTGTGCCGCTATTCACTTCTTATATTGAGGTGAGAAAAAATTTCCTAGCCAGAAATCTTGGAATCTCAGTTTGAAGATCACTGCTGTAGGATTAGGGTTTCCCATGGTAACAGTCCAAATGACCCCCAAAGGTGGGGTAGTGGTTTGGCTTTTTTCGGTACAGATTTTTACAAGGGACAGTTTTCTTGTTGCCATGCAATCTGTTATGTGCACTAAATGTATGCCACCAATGGCACCTCACTCTTCATCTCATCCAAAAAACTAGCACCCAGACTAGTAAATCCACCAGGTGCGACCAAGATTCAGTCCTGCCAGCCACAGTTTCAAGACCAGTAAGGTGTGAGACCTGTTACCTGTTTGACTTGGCTATTGTGCTCATCCATGGCACACCTATCAGGAGATCACACCAACATGTGTTTAGTGAAGTTGCCATCAGCACGTTGAACACTATTTACAAGGTATAAAAGAGAGAGGGATTCATATATGAAACAAAAACTGATAAGAAAAGGGATTCCAAGAGAAACAAAAACTGAAAGAAAAAGATATTGACGAAGAAAGTTTTGTTTGAAGAAGAGAATAAAACCTTACTCACACCTCAGGCATCAGTGTTTGACAATCCCTCTCAACCCCACCCCACCCCCTCCTAGCCATACTCCTCTCTTAAAACTGATCAAACTGTTTTCCATTGGAGTCATAAAGATCAGCATTATCGTTTTTTTCCATGTATAATCAATCATACGCAAATGAATAATCTGAATGTGCATTTGTCAGCATTATTTCTCTTCACCTGTTCACTTTTTAAGTAATTGTTCTTAAAAGTTTGAAAATTGTAAAGATGCACAAGTAAGTGTACATGTCTATAGAGTGATTTACCTTTACATCATATCAAATTTGTTTTTAAACAAAAAAACGAGAAGAAGAAGAAGAAGAAATACTTATGATCTTGAAGTACTGCTATACAGATTTGAGTTACATTGAGAATGATGTAGAGAGAGGAGAGTGGATTCAATGTTTTAAGATAACATCACTTGTGCGGAAGAGTCTTTGTGGAACCAGTTTGTCCTTACTTTCTTACTTTGCTTTTCTGTTTCTAGTCTGACTCTGCTGTATTTTTTCTGTCATGTTTTGGACACAGATTGCTGAGAAGGAACAAGTTTTTTCTGGTGTTGAATACAACATATACTTGAGTGAATACTTTATGATATACGCTATATGATATATATATAATCACTATATGATATCCAGAGTGAAAAACTGCATTTACAATATCATGCATATTACCTTTTCACATAGCATGGTATATGCTCCATTTTTTTTTATGTTCAAGACTTCTGTGTTACTTTTTATTTTAGAAATGAGGCAGATAACACCATTTACTTTTGTTCTTGTTAAAAGAATAAGTGAAAGTTATCAAAATGTAAAGTGTATTACAATCATTTGTGACAGAGGTAAAAAATTCTTGGGTTTTTTTTTTTTTTTTTTTTCATGATGAAGTGTTTTACTGTGAGAGATAAATGAAAAACAACTTTTTCTTCTATGACCAGGTGGTACTGTTCTTATTGGTTCGATTTCAGATTTTTTTTGTGATGGTTTTGTTTAGTTTTTTAAAGAAAAATGTTTTGCAATTGATCGTGGGCAAGTGATTATTTTTATGCTTAAACTGTAAATACCATTCCTGGAAAGTGACCAAGTATTGTGCATAATTATAATCCTGAAACTTCTGACAACATTCTCTGTTTTATTCAGTATAATTATGGTGAAACTATCTATCTCTGAGTTGTCTTCTCTAGTTTTATTATAGCAATTGTTTTTTTTGTTTGGTTAATCCCCAGGGGTTTTTTTTAAATGTCTTTTCTCCCTAAGCTTTACTTTCAATTCACACATATCAGTGTTCAATCTATGTATATTCTGACCCCTCCCTAAAGAATTCATAGAAGAGTCCAATGCACAACACAGTGTCAAACTTCAAACTCCCAAAGATCCTCAGAAGTTGGAATATGGCTGAAACATATATATAGCAGTGTCCTTGAAAGCAACTGAACAGGCAAACTTCTCCTACATTGTGTACTTAACGGCCTCACAGTGATTCTCAGGTGAGATCGTGAGACCGAGTGTGTGTTCTGGGTGACCCCTCAGCATGTTAAGCTGGGAAATGCCCGACAATAGGAACAAGCTCACTCTCACACAAGCGATCTATCTGTCTGTACATATTGTCTTTTTAGACATCAAGGTCATAATCATATTGACAGTTGAGGGCATGTATAAGTCATAGTTGCCGTTAATGTTTGTTTTATTTCTGTTTTGATGTCTTCATTTGTTTGTAGATATTTCTTTTGTTTTTGTTTCAATCTTTTCCTGATTTGAGGGGATGGCTGTCTTTGGTTTTTGAAAAAAAATGTTTGCTTTCTTTCTTGATTTCTTTTTTGTTTTGTGTTTTTTGGGGGGTGGGGGTTTGTTTGTTTCTTTAGTTGTTTGTTTGGGTTTGTTTTTTGGTTTTTTGTTGTTTTTTTTTTGGGGGGAGGAGATGAACAAATAACTTTTGGGAAGGGGGCAGGGGTACTTTTGCAAATCATACTTTTCTGTAATGATGATATCTTTATATCTTTATGATTTTTTTTTCCTTTCCATTCGGTTTTCTTTTTTTTTAACTTCATACTCTCACCCATATGACTGGTTTTAAAGTGACACAAGCTGTGTTACCTTACCATGACAAGCACTGGCATCAAAGCAAAACATTAGATTACAGCAACTAAAACCTTTTTGTTTTAAAAAAATGGACAAAGAAGGCAAAGAAATACTGAAACTTAATTTTAGTATGAGTATGTTGTGAAAACTATAATCTCCTTTTGTTTTCTTTGATGGAAGGTTGTTAGCATAGTTCCGGTACAAAAGAAAAATGCTAAAATCAAGACATTCCGTCTAGTGTGTGTAACTGCAGAAAGAGATAAAACCGGTGACAGTGCTTTAGATGATATATGAAGTGTAGCCATGATTTGATGTTTTTTAACGCTTATTTCAAGACTGGTTGTGGGGTCATTGGGTCGTGAACTGAGTACAGGCACATCATCAGTTTCAGTACAGATGTATACATGTTTTTTTGTTGGTTTGATATCAGCTTGGTTTCGTTTTATATGGTTTGGTTTGGTTTGGTTTGGACTGTTTGTTAGTTTGGTTTTTACTCTTTGTCTTGTTTGGTTTGGCTAAGTTTGATTTAGGCTTGGTTGTTGGGGGGAGTGGGTGCTTTTGTTTAAGAGGCTTGTGTGTGGAGTTGTTTTGTTTTTTTTGGTCATTTTAGAGGTGTGTGTGTGTTCTCTTTAAAGAAAGGGTAGGTTGGGGGGAAGGGGGGGGGTGAGTTTTGAGGCTGTGTTATTGTTCTTTTATGCTATGTTTTTATAGGCTTATTCTTTAAAATACACATTCTGCATATCTGTATATGATCCTTTTTTTTCCCTCTTTGAATCGTTTTGTTGATTCCTGAATTGATATCCAACAATCCTGTATATTTGGAATGTTTGTACTTTTTCTCTATGTGATGTGTGCTATTCCGAGTCTTTATATGCAGCATTAGGTAATGTAAGATGAACCAAACAAAAAAAAACTTTGTTTCCACAAATGGAATTGTTGGCCCCCAGTAAATCTTATGATCACTTTTACTAGCTAGTAATTCCACCCCAAAGGTACCTTCTTCATGTTGAAGGAGGAGGGCAAAACCAAACAGCTAATAATAATTTCTGTGTATAGGTTTGAAATGGATTGGTGAGCCACTCTTCAAAGTTTTCCTAAGAGGAACAGATTTAATGTTGCAGTGGCAAGGGTAGGGTGGGCACAGCCTCAAGCTGTGGCATTGAGAACCAGCAAGGGTGCGGACAACCAGCATGATAACAACACTAGTTCTCCGCATTCTCCTTCGAAAGGGATAGGGTTGTAGGCAGGAGGTTAGACTGGTTTGTTAGCTGCTCTGAAGTGAAGTTTGTGTGCGCTGAGACCTGTTGAATGGGGGTTGGGATTTTTTTTTGGGGGGGCTGTTTGGGGGGAGACGGTGTTCACTCTTTGTTCTAGCTGATTAGAAGGACTCAAAATGGAGTTAGTGGTTTGTGACAGTGATTTAAGATTGTACTGGAGACTGTGTTTCTACTTAATAAAATCTGCAGACTCGGACAGCACGTTGTTGATGAAGTGTATTATGTCCACAAAATTTGTGGGATTTTGTTTACACATACGCACCCACACACGCGTGCGTGTACAGACACACACGCACACACACACACATGCACACACACACACGCACACACACACATACACACACACATATACACACACACACACTTACACACACACACACACACATACACACACTTACACACACACACACACACATACACATACACACACACACACACACACACACACACACACACACACACACACACACACACACACACACACCACGCACGCACGCACGCACGCACGCACGCACGCACGCACGCACGCACTGTGATCAGTGTGTGTGTGTGTGTGTGTCCCTATCTCCATCTGTGTCTGTCTTTCTGTCTATCTGTATTGTAGCAATATGACAGAACCAAATTTATTTTTAAAATATATATTGAACAATGTTCTCCACTTCTTACTTGAAATATAATCTATTTTCGAAGTCGGTAATTTTGGTTATGTTGTGTGAAAACGTTTTGTTCTTTTCTTGTCCTTTCTCTCCACTTGAAAAAAACAACATATTACGAAATATACATTTGAGAACAAATACTACATGCTTTAACATGTGTATAGTTTGCTACAAATAAATTTTGATGTGTAACTCCCACATTTGCATCTCTTTATTTTTGATTGAAAGGATGTGCAGTTTTGTGTACACACGTGTGTGTGTGTGTGTGTGCGTGCGTGCGTGCGTGTGTATGTGTGTGTGTGCATGATAACGTTATTGTAGAAAAGCTCACATGACTTACTGATGAGTAAAAAGGTTATTAATGCAGTTTGAGAATAAAACTGGACCAAGTAAAGTACCTTGGGAGACATATTTGACTGACAGCTGCTTGCTTGTTATATTATTAATATATAATACCATTTACAGTAACTGACATGGACTTTTTGTCTTTGTATTCCCTACATAAGTAGAAGTTTTTGACAGAATATTATGGGCAATTGTATCAAAGCTTTTGCAGAATCATTTTAAACCATACCCCTGATTTTCTGTTGCAGCATCATTTTTTTTTTTAATTAAGCATATACTGTGTGTATGCAGTTTGGTCAATTTTGTCATCCGTTCTCAAGGATTATTACCCCAGTAGCATAATCACGTCGTCTGCTATTCCATCCTATCAATGATAGACAGAAGCGGTGATACTTCGACCTTGCTGCTTGCACAGATAACTCGGGTGTCCTAGCCCTATCACTGCCTCAGCTACCTGAGGACATGCCCTGGGTGGGTAACGTAAGGTCATCAACCTATGGTTGATCTATCTGCAATGCCTATCCACTCTAGGGTCTGTGTCCACAGGCAGAACAGACCTCTGATTTGGAAGGGTTGGTCTGTCTGCTTCAAATACCTTGTCCACAGAGCAGACAGGTCATATAGGAGGGGTATGGAAGCTCTGTATTTTGCTTATCTTTTGTCCCATGGCAACGGACATCTTTCTGTCTGTCTGTCTCTCAGTCTGTCTGTCTGTCTGTCTCTCTTCTCTTCCTCTTCTCTCTCTGTCTGTCTGTCTTGTCTGTCTGTCTGTCTGTCTGTCTGTCTCTTCTCTCTCTCTCTCTCTCTCTCTCCTCTCTCTCTCTCTCTCTCTCTCTCTCTCTCTCTCTCTCTCTCTCTCTCTCTCTCTCTCAGCGGGTCTCACCTTTCGTGCCACTTGTGGCACCTTCGTCTCTGTCTTCGTGACATTTATGGCGAAACGGGCCGCTGAAAAGTTGGCAATGCGCATCGCCACATTGACACTGCGAACGCGAGCAGACGGTGTAACCCTGGGTTTGCTCCTCTCCTACTTGTACTGGGGCAGTTTGCTGCTGCGCTGTGGTGATGTTGAGCAGAACCCAGGACCTACCACCCGCCCGGGCAGACTGAGCAGCGCAGGACGTGGGACGGGGGCGGACCGGACTGGCGCTTCTGGAGGCAGCGAACGGGCAACTCCACCTTCTCCCGAGCAGCCGTCACTACTCGACCTCATGGGTATGTTACAAACTATGGACGGTAACATCAAACGAATTGACAACAACATCACGGAACTGAAAGAACAGTTTGCTGGACTGCACACTACGGTTCAGGACCTGAAAGATGAAGTAAAAATCCTGAAAGAACAAAATGTGGATTTGAAAAAACAAAATTCTGATCTTCTTACCAAAGTAGACTCGTTAGAGAAAAAGACCGATGACTTAGAAAATAGAAGCAAACGAAATAACCTGATATTCCATGGTATCTCTAGAGATCGTAATGAGTCAAAGGAAGAGCTAGAAGGGAAGCTGAGGGATGTCATTGTGGACAAACTCAGCATGACAAGAGATGTAGAGTTTGACCGCTGCCACAGGTTGAATGGAAAACCTGATTCCCCCGTGATTGTGTGCTGCACCTCCTACAAAGATAAAATAGATATGCTTAAAGCCAAACGAAATCTGAAGGGCAGCGACATTTTCATAGGGGAAGATTTTTCACAGCGAGTCAGAGATATCAGGCGAAAGCTGTCTCCCCACCTAAAGCAAGCAAAGGCAGAGGGTAAAAGGGCCACCATGGTCTTTGACCATCTACTGATAGATGGCAGGAAATATTTCCTTGATGACCATGGTGCCCTGACAGAAAACAGATAGGACAGTGGCCGGCCTGTTTCTGACCAGGGTTTTGTCCAGGACGAAAGTAGAGAGGGGAGAAAAGAAAGATTGACACCGGTGCTATCGTCACGCTCTGTTACAGGTCAGGATGACATTGCTGAACACTGCCAGGCAAACCAGAACAGCCAGGCTGAAGTGTCAGCACGTTGCACGTGCACACACACAACTGGTACAGCGTGTATGATGTCTTCAAATAAACCCTTTTCTTTTTTGTTATGGAATGTCAATGGTTTGTCCTCAAAACTTTCTGATTGTGATTTCATTTCTTTTCTTCATACTTTTGATTTTGTCTGTTTGGTAGAAACTTTTATGGAAGAATGTTCTCATATTTTTTCAGGATATACGGTTTTTTGCAAACCTGCAGTTAAGTTCTCAAGGCAAGGGAGACGATCGGGAGGAGTGGTTTGTTTAGTAAGGAATGAATTACAGTCCTTTGTTAAATTTGTTGATGTCAATTATGCCAATTTTTGTGTGTTATTGATTAATAAAACATTGTTTGGCTTGGATAAAGATGCGTTGTATATCTGTTCATATGTACCTCCGGAAAGTTCTCCTTTTTATGCCCATTTTGATGTGGAGAATGGAATAAGTATGCTTGAGGAGTGTCTCACTGATTGTTTATTATCACTTGATGTTTATGTTATATTAAATGGTGACTTGAACAGTAGAACTGCCAATATTTCTCCAGATGTCCTTGCAGATGATGTTTACAGTAATCAACATAAAAGTAGTCCTGTTAGCTCGTTTCGCCATTCAGAAGATTGTGTTTTAAATAATTATGGAAAACTGCTATTAAATATGTGCACTGCATTGGATTTGTGTATTTTGAATGGTCATTGTAAAGGCGACCTGGAAGGTTGCTATACATATTTTTCTGAGTCAGGTAGCAGTGTCAACGATTATTTTCTATTTTCCAAAAAATTATTTTCTAAAGTAATAGACTGTTGTGAATTAACTGTATTGGAACGCATTGATTCAGACCATATGCCTTTGAAACTTTGTATTTCTTTTCCAAATGAAAACTTGTGTGTAAAAAGTCAAGAGCAGGACTTTGTTATAGAAAAATTCGTATGGAATGATGAGTTTGCTCATGTTTTTGGTGATAGATTGTGCAGTGAAGATATTAGTGTAAAGATTGATGTGGCAACAAATTTAATAGATGTTAATGTGAATGATGCACTAAGTATGTTTAATGATTGCATTAAGGAAAGCGCGATCTGTATGAAAAAGCAAGTGCATGTGAATGGTAAAAAGCTATCTTGTGACTGGTATGATCAGGAATGTGTTGTAAGTAAAAAGAAAGTAAGAAAATTGTTAAGAATATGTAGACGTTCATGCACAGCAAATGATAAAGATGCTTTTTTAATTGCTAGGCGAGAATATAAGAATTTATTAAAGAGAAAAAAGAGACAATTTAATAAATCTTTTGTAGAGAAGCTTATAACTTCGGTGAACAACCAAAGAGAGTTTTGGAATACTGTTCGTCAAATGTCGTTTAAAGGGAAACAATCCAGACACACAATAACTACTGATGAATGGTTTTGTCATTTTAAAGCTTTATTAGAATCAGGCTCTGAAACTGTTGTTTTTGAATATGTATCAGAGGATAACACTAATGATTATATGAATCGCCCTATTTCTAGAGAGGAAGTTTCGCTAGCCATAAGAAAATTAAAAAATCGTAAGGCAGCTGGTCCTGATGGTATAATTAGTGAATTGTTTAAAAATTCATCTGATCAAGTTGTCCAATTTTTCATTAAGCTGTTTAATAAATTATTCGATGATGGTGTTTACCCAAATAACTGGAATGAGTCTATTATTTTGCCACTCTACAAAAAGGGTGTCGTAAATAATCCTAATAACTATAGGGGGATTTCACTTAATGATGTAAGCAGTAAACTTTATGGAATAATTATCAATAAGCGTTTACAAGAATGGGTAGATGAAAACAACATTACAGGTGATTATCAGGCTGGGTTTAAAAGAGGATATTCAACTGTAGACCATATGTTTACCTTACTGGCACTTGTTCAAAAGCAATTCGCACATAATCGAAAACTATATGCTGCTTTTATTGACTTTGAGAAAGCGTTCGACTCCATTAATCGTAGTATTCTTTGGTCTGTTTTGGATAAGAATGGTATTAAAGGTAAACTTTATAGATGTGTTAGAAGTATGTATAATTCTGTAAAAGCTAGAGTTCGTTGTGGTGATAAATTAACTGATTACATTAATTGTACTGCTGGTGTGAAACAGGGGGATGCTTGCAGCCCAGTTTTGTTTTCATTGTTCATTAATGAGTTAGCAATAGAAGTTATTAATAATGGAAGACATGGGGCTTTATTATCAATAGATGCTTTTGAATTGTTTATACTTTTGTTAGCTGACGATGTCATTCTAATGTCAGAGACTGTGACAGGTTTGCAGACACAACTAAACAACTTGCATCGTTCAGCTGCAAAACTTCAGTTAAAAGTTAATATGAATAAAAGAAACATTACAGTATTTCGGAAGGGAGGTTATCTTAGCGTAAGAGAAAGGTGGGTTTATAATGGAGTGTTAATGCCAGTAGTGAATGTTTATAAATATCTAGGAATATTCTTTTCTACTCGTTTGAGTTTTAGTGGAGCGTGTAAAAATCTTGCAAGTAGGGCCAAAAATGTGTTGTTATTTATTATGAAAAAGCTACGAACACTTGACAATAATTCCTTTAAGGTGTTTATTAGGTTATTTGATGCCCAAGTTCAGCCCATCATGCAGTATGGTTCTGAATTATGGGGGCTAGAAAAAGCTGCAGTCCACTGTGAACAGGTTCATACTTTTGCCTTAAAGAGATATTTAGGTGTCGATAAGCGAACTTCCAATGACTTAGTTTATGGGGAAACAAACCGCCACCCCATCTACATAGTATCCGCTGTTAATTGTATTCGCTACTGGTTCAAACTTCTGCATATGACTAGTGATAGAATACCCCGTAAGGCATACGACATGTTACATAGTTTAGATGCTAGAGGTAAAGAAAATTGGGTAACCAAAGTTCGTGTATGTTTGTTTGAATATGGGTTTGGCTTTGTTTGGCAAAATCAGGGTGTTGGCTGTGTTGATAGTTTTGTACGTGTGTTTTTCGTCAACGTTTAGTAGATTGTTCTTGGCAGAAATGGTCTGATCATATTCAGAATAGCGATAGGTTTACAATCTACAGACATTTTTGCAGCCTTTCTGATTTGAAGCCATATTTAAAGCTGGATATGGATAAACATTTAATGTTTATGACAACAAGGTTAAGATTAGGTGTA
This sequence comes from Stramonita haemastoma, assembly GCA_030674155.1. Taxonomy (NCBI): domain Eukaryota; kingdom Metazoa; phylum Mollusca; class Gastropoda; order Neogastropoda; family Muricidae; genus Stramonita; species Stramonita haemastoma. Next base: position 30,162,105 of record CM060316.1, read on the forward strand.
TCGGAATTGGCTGTTCATTATTATCGATATAGAAATGCTAATAATGATGATTTAGTTTGCCGTCTGTGTAAAGAGGCAGAAGAAAATGAAGTTCACTTTGTTCTTTGTTGCCCTCTTCTAACAACGATTCGAGAACAGTTTATCAAGCCCAAATATTATAGAGAGCCATCAATGTTTAAATTAACCTTGTTGATGTCATCATCCTCCCCGGAAGTGGTCCGTAATTTTGCCTTGTATTTATACAAAGCATTTAAGCTTAGAGACCTTGCTATGTCGTAAGAATTTTTCTTTTGTCACATGCAATCAGTATGTATTTATTTCTTGTGTATTTTGATCTTACTGTATTTGTTTGTATCATGTTCGTATACCCCTTCATAAGGGGCCTTGGCCTATAAATGAATAAACAATCCGAATCTCTCTCTCTCTCTCTCTCTCTCCCCTCTCTCTCTCTCTCTCTCTCTCTCTCTCTCTCTCTCTCTCTCTCTCTCTCTCTCTCTCACCTCTATAGATGTAGAAGATGAAATATGTATGTTAAAGATTCCGTAATTCATATTAGCGTTCTGTGGGCTACAAAAATAAACTTACCCAGCATATAATTATTCCCGAAATCGGAATGGGGCTACTCTCGTGGTGAGCGAAAACGATCGCACACAAAATCTCACCATCGGTGAATCTCAGAGCTAGAAGAAGAAGACATAAAGTCCCGAAATTTATTGTGAAACTGTAAGTATACGCTGGATGAGAAATCAATGTTCGTGTATCAACGTTTTCAACTACCTCGCTTTGTAGGCAGCTATTCTCCAACTTCCGAGGATTTTGTCTCTCCTTGAGGAGAGTGCAGATAGTTACGCTAAGAGCTTGCCGTAGTTAAGGACAGTCACAACAAAGCATTGTTTAAAGCGTAACAGCACTGTAATGTTGGCCTTGGCACTCAACTTACATCAATAACCAACAAAGCTTTTGGACTGGGCCACTGACATGAATGCAAAATACTTATCAAAACCATATTCATGCCAAAGTGTATGATGGAGAACGAAAAGCTTCAAAGGATGTAGGCCTATTATAGTGCAGTGTTCATAAAGAGTGTAGCTCCACCTTGAAGATATTCCTTCACCTTCGCCTTCACCTGTCTCGTAGTCCCGCGGACTGTGGGGGCACCACTAAAGATTTTGCAACCAGCTTCCTCCAATCCCCACGGTCCTCCGCCTTGAAGATATTAGGTGCATATAAAAAATCTTTTTATTCTTACCCACTGTCGGTTAGTAATACAATCCTAAATCAGAAAATCCGCTGGGACTAGTATACAATGAAACCAAAACAGGGGAAAAAAAACAATGGACAAAACATTGAAGGTAAAAAAAACAACAACTAAGAAAGACCGAGGGGGGGGGGGGGGGGAGGTTGGTGTACATAATAGTTAAGTTCTTGCAGCAAATACGGAACCAAAAGCACACCCAACATTGTTGTCGATGACAATTTTCAATTTACCGACAAATCGGACACTGAGACCTTTGCAAAATGTTGCCGGCGACACTTTTCACTAGGCGACAGTTTGAGGCTGAACGCCACACAAGAAACACGCGCACTTGTTGAAATAAAAGCAGGAAGGGGGAACGATGTGGATTCAAAGGCAGAGTGTGGGGAATCATCAATAATACTGTCTGGGCAAAATGCTGAAAGATTCTCTGCTATCGACGAAAAATGCCTTTGAAGTATGTGTGTGTGTGTGTGTGTGTGTGTGTGTGTGTGTGTGTGTGTGTGTGTGTGTGTGTGTGTGTGTGTGTGTGTGTGTGTGTGTGTGTGTGTGAATAGTCATGTATCTATGTGTTATTCATGCGGTATGCATACATGTTTTGTGTACGTTTGTCATTTTTTTATGTTTTTGTTGTTGTTGTTGTTGTTGTTGTTATTGTTGTTGTTGTTGTTGTTGATGATGATGATGATGATGATGATGATGATGATGATGATGATGATGATGATGATGAAAGCGCTGTTTACGCGTGTTGTGTTCAAACACACTTTGTTTAGTTTCTTGTAGTTTAATTCTAGCAGTATAAAAATGATACTTTGTCTACTTTGTAGTGCAAAGGTAGTAGGCTATTACGTTGTTATGCTTTTGTACGAATCGCTACATACATGCTTTATTTGCATGCCAAGAGCTCTGGGCTACCCCTTCAGAGGAAAGGAAAGCGAAGTGTCCATTGTTTACTTTGAACAAACATGTCAAACGGTGCTGTGTGGTGATCATTATAAAAAAAGAAAACAAAGGTAGCCTACAATTTCGTTAAAGCTGCTGTTTTCCTTCGTGTCTTTGGTGTTTGTTTTATTGCTTCCAGAAGTGAGTCATCATCTTCATTCTTTTTCTTCATTTTTCTTCTTCGCAAATCTTTTTCCTCTTCTTCTTTGCATTCTTTTTCTTTGCATTCTTCTTCTTTGCATTCTTCTCCTTCATTGCAATTCGTCGTCTTCTTTACATTCTTCTTCTTTTTCTTCTTTGCATTCTTCTTCTTTTCTTCTTCTTCTTCTTCTTCTTCTTCTTCTTCTTCTTCTTCTTCTTCTTTTTTTCTTCTTCTTCTTCTTCTTCTTCTTCTTCTTCTTCTTCTTCTTCTTCTTCTTCTTCTTCTTCTTCTTCTTCTTTGCATTCTTCTTCTTTGCATTCTTCTTCTTTGCATTCTTCTTCTTCTCTTCTTCTTCTTCTTCTTCTTCTTCTTCTTCTTCTTCTTCTTCTTCTTCTTCTTCTTCTTCTTCTTTTTCTTCTTCTTCCTCTTTGCATTCTTCTTCTTTTCTTTCAGAATTCTTTTTCTTCTTCAGAATTCTTCTTCGAATGCTTAGACAGCAACTACTGTTTTCTGTCAATTGATGCAAGTGTTTTAACACTAAAACAGTTACTTTGCAAGTTTTTCTTGGTTTCAGTAAAAATTCATTCATTCAAGAAAGACAGCTTGGTAACAGAACATGGATCGTAAATGCAACATGCATAAGCTTATAAAAAGTATTCTGGCACTTACGTGTGCAAGTTGCAGGTGATCACATCTAAATCGTATTAAAAACAAAACAAAACGTGGGCTCCTTCTCTGAATATTTTCTGTTGATCAGTTCTTCTTGAACTCTCTTTTCCTGTCACTATAATTGCTGGGGTTTTTTCTTCTTTTTTTGCTTGATGTTGTGCGTTCCCTAGCTTAACATCCTGCATTCCGTCTCACTCATGATTTGTAGTAATAACTGTGATGCCGATAACAATTTTTTTTTTTTACACATGTGCTGAATGAAATTGTTCCGCGAACGGCTGCTCTCAAGTAGGTTCACTTTGCCATAAAAATAACTGTTTTCGGATGATTTTCTTCCTCTCTAATGGAGAGTTTGTTTGTTTGTTTGTTTGTTTGTTTGTTTTGTGAAGTGGTTCATTATTCTGGGTCGCAGCTATGTTTCACTGACTCGTTCTGTGACTACATCCAGGCTCAATACTTTTCATACTCCTGATCTGCTGATCTGGGTTCGAATCTCGTTGAAGAGTATTTTTCTTCAGGAGTTAACATCAATGCCGACTCCACTCCCCCCAAAAAGTCCTTTGGATGAGACTATAAACCGAGGTCCCGTGTGTAAACACACGCAGAACATCATGTATACATTTAAAACCCGTTCCGCTTTTCGGAAGAGTAGGCCATTGTCAGTTGGATGGATGACAAAATTTACAAAACTTGCATACACACGGGGGACTGGATGTAAAATAACCATGAGCGCTATTCCATTATCCTCGAAATTAAAAATTAATGAAATAGATAAATACGTAAATAAAATAATAAAATGGACAATCAAATCTTTCTAGTCTTTTCCTCTCAGCATTTGAGTCTTTCGGCTCTCTTCTTTCTTTACTCTTAATTTTTTTCCCGCAATTCTGCATCCACGGTTTCTCTGTTTACCATTCCCTGTCTCAGCAGCAACAGTGAAGACTGCGGAAGTGCAGACAGCCTATGCCTGAAGGAACTTGCAGACTGGAGATGATCGTTATGATGAACCGAGTTGAACAAGTTGGGTTTATTTGACGAAGGCCGATGTGTGAGAGAGTTGAGCACAAGATAAAAAAAAAATCAATGGCCTTCGTCGACACCTTTCATACTACAAGAAGGGTCTCAATGATGATGATATGTCTTTAGGTTATATTGCAATACCGCGTGCATGACCGTGTGCGAACGCACAAACAGAACCTACTCTTACAGAAACGCATGTAGCTTACATGCGCTAGTGCGCATACACTTATACGTTTTTATAAGCATTTATACTAGCAGACACTCTTAACACAAAAATGCAAACGTGGATATCTATCTTTCCTGTTTGATATAATAATTGTGCAATCAAACAAAAAGGTGACAGAAGAACACGCACGCACAATATGTATGCACAGTACTGTTCTGAACACAAATAAACACATCGCAAAAAAGACATAACAAAATCCCTTATATAAGCATACTTTCAAATCACAGTCACATACAATCTGGATAATCTGAAAGAATGCTGCAAAAGACAAACCATGGGGTTGCGTGCGTGCTTGAATTCGCGCTGCGCCAATTTGAATGTGTTGTTGTGTGATTTTTTTTCGCTCGTGACGTGTGTGCGTGCCGTGCCGCACACCCCATGGTGCGTGGTCCTATATAGGCTATACTGGAGTTCATAAGATATATATATAATATTTTTATCCCCATATCATATGTTCGATTTTGTCAGATATCATTCAGCTGGGATCATTATAAGTAAAAAGAAGCAGCGGATATGTCCATTAAGAAAAGACATGAGTGTGGATCGTTGTTTCAGATGTAACGCATCTGTCTAGAAAGCGAAAAGTCCGGGTCGGAAGTGTGCAGTGGTTTGATCCCGTTTGGGCGCAAATCTTTCCCCCACCTTAAGACCATGTGGTGGTCTGACGCTAAGTCTTTCGGATGAGACGATAAACCGAGGTTCCGTGTGTTACACATAATTATATAGGGTACGTAAAAGAACCCACGGGAACAAGAGATTTGTCCCAGGCAAAATTGAATAGGAAAAAAGCCATTCTGATAGGGAAAGAAATACAGCTGCAGAGAGGAAAAGAAAAGAGTGTGGCGCTGCTCTTGTGGCGACGCGCTCTTCCCAGGGAGAGCAGCCCGAATTTCACGCAGGGAAATCTGCTATGTCATAAAGTGGCATAAAATAAAATAAATAAAATTTTAAAAGTGCATCTCAGGGGAACACTTTTTTGTATCTATTGTATATAGGTTTCTGATTCACACTTCAGTGTGTAGCATTTCCTGATTCACAATCCAGTGTGTAGATTTCCTGATTCACAATCTTGTGTTGTAGATTTCCTGATTCACAATCCAGTGTGTAGATTTATGATTCACAATCCAGTGTGTAGATTTCCTGATTCACAATCCAGTCTGTAGCTTTCCTGATTCACAATCCAGTATGTAGATTTATGATTCACAATCCAGTGTGTAGATTTCCTGATTTACAAGTGTGTAGCTTTCCTCATGTACTATTAAGTGTGTGGCTTTCCTGATTCACTATTGAGTGTGTAGCTTTCCAGATTCACAAGTCAGTTGTGTGTAGCCTTCCTGATTCCACTGTTTAGTGTTGTACTTTCCTATTTACTTTCTAAAAATCGAGTGTGTAGCTTTCCTGTTTACCAAAATTGAATGTGTAGCTTCTCTGATTCATAATCAATTGAGTGTGTAGCTTCTCTGATTCATAATCAATGCTTAAGAATTTCAGTTCATGACAATAATTATCGCAAGTGAGACTTTGACAATATCATGGTTTCATTGTTTTATTTTCACAGTAATGTTTCGTACTTCTCACTCTTCTTCATTCCTAGGGGTTTTCTCCCCAGCTGTCTCTTTCATTTTCTTTTTGTCATCATGAACCAAAGAACTATATATAGTAGTGCAGACAAGCAATAATATAGAATCTTTAAAGGAAACAGACATATTAATGTACATACGTACGTAGTTGAACGATTCTATTCAGTTTAGCAGCTAAGGTGTACAATATCACAAAAAAGGTTGAATCAATGACTGTGGCTCATTCGTACTTAATAATGCATAACCATAACAGAAGTTTCCAGAATGTATGTAGGTGTTGTGGGATCCACATGTGTGCATATAAGCAGAAGAATGACCTTTTAAACCTACATACAAAAATGCAGATGCATGCACATTATGTGTGAATACAATTTACGACATATTTCCTACACACGAGCACACACACGCACGTACATGCACGTGGCTGCTCAAAATCACATATAATTATGTGCGCGCACGTACTCACATAGACAGACAGACAGACCGCACACACACGGGCACGCACACACGCAAACACATGCACATACGCATGCACACACACACACGCACGCGCACACGAACGCACGTACACACACATACACACACTCACCCTCACACACACACTGAAATATAAACAAAAACAAGAAAAGGTATACACCTGCATACTTACGTAAATATGTGTATGCATACACAAAATGTACCACACACATACACACACACACACACACATACACACACACACACAAACACACACACACAACACACACACACACACACACACACACACACACACACACACACACACACACACACACACACACACACACACACACACACCAACACACAACAGGCAGGCACGTTGGCAATATGGGGCCCAGAGTACTGCCTTCATTCTAATGGTCAATAACACTGTCTGGGCAGGATGCCGAAAGAATGTCAAGTCAATGAAAATGTGTGTGTGTGTGTGTGTTTGTGTGTGTGTGTGTGTGCGTGCGTGCTGGTGCGTGCGTGTGTATGTGTGTGTGTGTATGTGTGTGCGTGCGTGTGTGCGTGTGTATGTGTGTGTATGTGTGTGTGCGTGCGTGCGTGCGTGTATGTGTATGTATGTGTGTGTGTGAGTGCGTGTGAGTGTGTGACAGAAGTACAAAAAACAAATCTATAATATGAATGTCCATTGTCACTGGTCGTCGATCTATAATAGTAAAATATGTAATCGAATCTATAGAAACATCGATAGGTTGTACAATTTCTTTCGTAGGTCAATCACCTGTCAAATAATCTTGTAAAGTACACTAAAAAAATGAAAATGCTTAACTTCTCGGGAATATAAAATGAAATGTGGTTGCATGATTATATTAAATAATATTTCATGGTGGATTTTTGGTGTAGATTATCAACGCAGGCTTATGAAGACAGTGAATCAATAATTATACAGATTTTGGGTGATCCTCAGAGCACACACCAACAACAAATAAAGATACCGAGTTAAAAAAAGGGGGATCTTATCTAAGTTCCTTGTATGAGTTACATCATACTAATAATATGATAGAAATTATGGCCAAAATAATTGACCGCACAAATTCTGTAATTGAACATTAGACGGCTGAAGGACATGATACAGATCATTAAAGCTCTATTGATTGGACGGTTTACAGATAGCCTAGAGGTTTCGTGGTAAAACACTGAACCACGGTGCGTTAATTCCATTTACTTAGAAAAATATATGGACTGTATCGCTTGAGTAGTGATGCTAGAAAATATACGCTAGGCCTACTGACAACGCATAGGTTGCACATTGTCTGTAGCAGATTTTTGTTTCATCGCATAATGCAGCACAATTAAGGAAAAAGTATGAGTTACAGTCTTTTTGTAATAGATCTGTTACACAATAAAAAGGAACATGCTGGGAAAAAAACTTACATCCTATGTAGGCTGTATAATATTCGTGGAAATGTAGTTATCTGCCAGTTAGTTGGACTTGTTTCTTAGTAGAACATGTGGAATGCACAATTTGTGAAGGTAGGCTTAAAGCAGGCTACAGAATTTACAGAATCAAGACCTACGTGATGGGGTCTTTTTTGTTACAGTTTTTTATCTTTTTTTTTTTTTATAGATTGTTCAGTTTTTACAGCAGTTCTTTAATCTTGTTTTATAACACAAAAGTACATAAGGGTTAGACTACTACCGTGGTAGATCGTTTGTCTGTTAAATATATGATGGGAGTTCAAACAAACAAACATGCAAACAAACATGCAAACAAACATGAATATACGAGCTGCACAAGTTACGTATGAGATAGTCTTTAGATTTCACAAAAATGATCAGATTTAACCTTACAAAGTAAACAAACTGCACTTTTCATGATGGAGTACAAGCCAGTAAAGAACTAAGTTGGATTTTACAAAGCGTATAAAATGCTCCCAAGCACTTGTAGCTTTGAAAAGTCTTCTATCAATCGTGAAGAAGCGTAAACTTAAATGGCACGGGCATGTCACAAGATCAAAAGGACTAGCAAAAACAATACTGCAAGGCACTGTCCAAGGAAGAAGAAAAAGAGGCAGACCAAAGAAGAGATGGGAGGACAACATCAGCGAATGGACAGGCCTAGAACTCAACAAAAACCCAGAGAAAGGCAGAACAGGGAGAGGAATGGAGGGAACTGGTTGTCAAGTCTTCAAGGGTGCCCCCACGATCGCCAGACTAAGGGATAGATAGATAGATAGATAGATAGATAGATAGATAGATAGATAGATAGATAGATAGATAGATAGATAGATAGATAGATAGATAGACAGACAGACAGACAGACAGACAGACAGATAGATAGATAGATAGATAGATAGATAGATAGATAGATAGATAGATAGATAGATAGATAGATAGATAGATAGATAGATAGATAGATAGATAGATAGATAGATAGATAGATAGATAGATAAAATGCTCAAGTTTGGGACGCGTTATCAATGGTTGTTAAATCTTGTTCGAGTGGTTACTGAGCACTTCTTGTAAACGAAGCATAATTGCTTAAAACTATAGCAGTGTTGTTTTGAAATTGCCATCCTCATCTGATCTGATGATTATTAAGCAGTTTGTCTTCCTCAGTTTTGATCTGTATTTCACTGTGCATAAAGTGTTGTAGATTCATCTATTTATCCGTAAGCCTGTTTTGACCACCTTCAACTTAACCATTCACTGAATGTAAAAGAATTAAAGGATCCAGAAAGAATGCGAGGACAAAGAAAACAAAATGTGTAACATAATTATTATAACCGTGGTTCAATTCTATGGTTTGTATCATGTTCTAAACTACTAGAATTTGGAAACAGATTAACAAAATAAAACATTAACGAAAACACCAACGACATGTGTCAACAATCATTTCATACAGTTTATTTCAAACTAATAGAAAAAACACAGTTGGATCTCTTCGTCTCCGTGTGTATGAATCTCTCTGCGTGATTTGAATAGCCATTATAAGAGCTTTGGAAAATGTGTTTACACAGAAACATTTTCTACGTCAATGTGAGAAATTGTGTAATAGCCAGACTCCAAACTTGAACAGGCTGTATGAGCATCAGAGCCAGAGACTGGCCAGCGCCTTGCTGGTAGTTGAGATGAGCCTTGAATTTCTTTCATGTTTTCAAAGGACCGCCACACACACACACACACACACACACACACACACACACACACACACACACACACACACACACACACGCACACACACACGCACACACACACGCACACACACACAGATGCACAGACACATACACACACATTCACACACACACATACACGCGCGCATGTTTCTTTTTATTTTGTTGTTATCCGTGGTGTGTATATGCATACACACACAAGAGGGGAGGGGGGGGGGGGGGTCTGCTGCATTGGTAACAGCTTGCCCTTCATACTTACTTACCCAGGCTTTGCCCTTTAGAACCTAGAGCGCAACTCCATACTCTCTCTCTCTCTCTCTCTCTCTCTCTCTCTCTCTCTCTCTCTCTCTCTCTCTCTCTCTCTCTCTCTCTCTCTCTCTCTCTCTCTCTCTCTCCACACGAAATGAGTCGCTTAGCACCTAGGAGCCATCAAAGGCAGGTAGGATCAAGTTGGCAATTTTGAGATTTTGATCGGTTATAAAACTATAGCCACTATTCTACCTTGTAATGAAATAACAAGTGATAATTTTGTATCCTTTTGCTTTCAAACATGTTTTAAAAATACCCAAGCCCTCATTTTGACTATCTTTTAGGATGGTTAACTTGTCAATTTCTCATTTTGTCCTTTCCTGCAGTGTGTCATTTCAACTTGTAATAACTTTTTATAGAATTGTCCGATTTTCAATCTGTATTTCGTATTGTATAGCCATTACATTGTAGTTTAACAACACGTCAATAACTAAAAATTGACCTCCGGTGCAATGCGACTCATTATGTGGTGGAGTATCATAAATTTTTATATATATATGTATATATATGTATATATATGTATATATATGTATATATATATATATATATATACATATCTATATCTATATATCTGTGTGTGTGTATGTGCGTGTGTGTGTGTGTGTATGTGTGTGTGTGTGTGTGTGTGTGTGTGTGTGTGTGTGTGTGTGTGTGTGTGTGTGTGTGTGTGTGTGTGTGTGTGTAATGTTTTTGCCGCCTCTAGGCTCGCATCTGACCAAGCAAAAAAATTAAATGCCCATGTTATGATTTAAAGCTGACTTTGTCTTCTTTGCATTTTCTTCTCACGTTCGATTTGACTGTTTGATTAATGAAAACAACTATATGATACTCCACAATATTCTCTCACATATTCAGGAGAGGCAAAGTGAATTTTGAACAGTTTGATCTCCTATGGGGATGTCGGGGGATCGGACATATGAATAGCATCCCAGCTTTCTGGAAACACTCTGCTAGGAAATCCCTCTTTTCTAGCCCTCTCTTTGTTTCTGCTTTGTTCCTTTTCTTCCTGCCACCTCTTTCTTACTCATTTTCTGCCTTCTCTGTCCAATCGCAGCCCTTTTTTTTTCCAGAAAGACATAAAAGATACCAATTCTCTCCCACGCTGATGCGCTGGGCCTGGCTTGTCAGGTGCTTAATGGCAGCTCAACGCATTTTTGCTCATATGACAAATATCAATAGTTGCTGTCTGAGCGTCAGAGGAAGAAGAAAAAATGGTCTGAGAATATTAAAATCATAAAAAATCCTAGACTGGAATTCACTTACATGTGTAAATCTTGAAAACAATATTGTATGCATATTTGCTTCACCTGTCCATATACCTCTTGTATACAGATGCAAAATATCGCAATAAACCCTGTTGTTGCTGGGTTTCTTTATGTCACACAGCACATTTTCATAGAAACAAAAGCATCAATAAAAAGAAGTGACAAAACTAAGAACATCCAATGCTGTAGCTGTCAAGTCATATCCTATTATGTCCTGCATCAGTTACATCCTACAGTTATGCAATCATTTCGAACCAGGGTGAGGACTGACAATCAGGCAGCAGTCCATTGCTAAGGACATTACTCTGTTCCCAACAGCTACTCATCACGTCAAGTCGCCGACACAGGAGAAAACCAGAGCAGCAGGATGTGTACAAAGCTCCATCACTGCCATCAAGAAAAAAAGTCTGTAATCAGTGAAGTGTTTCCATAGAAACACAGTCATCATCAGCAACGGCAGTAGAACGGTAGAACGAACGGGGGACTGGTGAAGTGCCGGTGGGTAGGCAGGCATGCAGGCAGGCGTGGTGTGCTGCTGATTCTGTAAAGCCACCGTGTCTCTGCTTCTCTGCCGTTTTTATGACTGGGCTTCATGCACTGTGGCTCGTTCCCACGTCGTTTGTGGCTGGTGCTGTGTGGTGGGGTGCTGTGTGTGTGTGTGTCACTGTGTGTGTGTGTTTGTCTCAGAGTTCATGCACTGATGTGATTGTGACTTTATGAAGTCTTTCTTCTTGTTATCAGTTTGCAGTAATGGGGGATCCATGTTCCTGATAGGAGTGTGTGCCAAGGCCTGTGGCGACTTTTTTTCCCCTAGTACTGTTCAGGCTGTGTAACACGTGGTGGTGATTTGTGGGGGGGTGTTATGTAAAATTAAAAAAAAAAGTATATCATGGATTGAAAAGGTGAGATGCATTTGCAGTATATTTTCTCTCTCTCTCTCTCTCTCTCTCTCTCTCTCTCTCTCTCTCTCTCTCTCTCTGTCTCTCTGTCTCTGTCTCTGTCTGTCTCTGTCTTCTGTCTGTCTCTGTCTGTCTGTCTGTCTCTCTCTCTCTCTCTCTCTCTCTCTCTCTCTCTCTCTCTCTCTCTCTCTCTCTCTCTCTCTCTCTCTCTCTCTCTCTCTTTTACTAAGTTGCCCCATCTATGAAGATTTAAGAAACAAATTTCTCAAAGATTCAACAAGACTGCCTTTACACCTGTTACTGCAAGCTGTAAATCCAAAGGATAGATATAATTTATCGCGTTTTGTCTTTCATGCAATCAAAAGAAGATGTAAGATAAATTTGTAAGAATGGATTCTCGTGTTGATGAATAACATATATTATATTAAATATTAAATATATATAATTATATAAAACTGTTGACTATGAATATCATGATGTAGCCTTTTTCACTGTTGAATATACATGGAATGGCTGATGTAATAATCTTGTTTTCATAAACATTGGGATACTTTCATTATCAGCATATGATGGTAGTCATATGTTTACAACTCTTGTTATGTGTCATTCCCCATGCCCAATTTGCTTTGTATTGTGGCCTAAGGCCAACGTACAGTAAAAGTCTGAAGTCTGAAGTTCTCTCTCTCTCACTCTCTCTCTCTCTCTCTCCTCTCCTCTTACTCTCCTCTCCTCTCTCTCTCTCTCTCTCTCTCTCTCTCTCTCTCTCCCTCTCCTCCCCCCCCCCCCTCTCTCCTCTCTCCTCTCTCTCTCTCTTCGAGTCGGTCGAGGGATTTTTCTCTGAGTTAACTCGTGCGGACTCCATCTCCCCAAAAGTCCTCGATGAGACTTAACCGAGGCCGTGCGAACGCACGAGAACATCTTGCGACACGTTATCCTGTTCGTTTCGTAAGAGTAGGCCATCGTGTGCAGTGGAACAGATGAAATTACAAAACTGCATACACATCGGACGGATTAAAAAAGCACAAGAGCTTACCATTATCCTCGATATAAATAAATAATACTCTCTCTCTCTCTCTCTCTCTCTCTCTCTCTCTCTCTCTCTCTCTCTCTCTCTCTCTCTCTCTCTCTCTCTCTCTCTCTCTCTCTCTCTCTCTCCCTCTCCCTCTCTCCTCCTCCCTCTCCTCAAGTACGTACATGGGTGTGTGTGCGTTTGTGTGTACGTGGTATGCAGGTGTGTGTGTGTGTGCATGTCTTGTGTGTGTGTGTGTGAGAGAGAGAGAGAGAGAGAGAGAGAGAGAGAGAGAGAGAGAGAGAGAGATGAGAGAGAAGAGAGAGAGAGAGAGAGAGAGGAGAGAGAGAGAGAGAGAGAGAGAGAGAGAGAGAGAGGAGGTGAAAAACAGAAGAGGAAGCAGATAATTATGTGTTGTTGTGTTCATAGCGCAGCAGCAATAAGTAGTAATGTAGTAATTGTATTGCTGGTGTGGCGGGCGTAGAGCGTGGTGGATAGTAGTAATAGTAGATAGATTAGTAATAGTAGTAGTAGGTAGAGTAGTGTAGTAGTAGGTAGTAGTAGTAGTAGTAGTAGTAGTAGTAGCAGTAGTAGTAGT
>CM060316.1:30185656-30188156 GCA_030674155.1 Stramonita haemastoma
CGGGAAACGAGCTGCTGTATATTCTATTTATTCTAAAGTACAAACTTCATACTTTTGATAAGATAATGATACCTTTCCTATTTGTTGTGGCTTTTATGCGCTAGAACTATACTCCAGATTACTCAGAAATAATGACCCCCCCCTGCTCTTGTAGACATTAACCTGAATGACAGTTGTTGTTTATCTTCACAACAGCAAAGCTTTTTTTCCCCTTGTGTTGCTTTACTGTTACGGTATGTGCGCGACTGACAGGTAGGGGTGGATGGATATTGAATAAAAAATAAGAAGAACTGTGTGTGTGTGTGTGTGTGTGTGTGTGTGTGTGTGTGTGTGTGTGTGTGTGTGTGTGTGTGTGTGTGTGTGTGTGTGTGTGTGTTGTGTGTGCGTTCGCTTTTGCTTTTGCTTTTGCTTTTATCTATTTATTATTTGAAATTTTTTTTTATATCGAGGATAATGGAATAAGCGCTCATGTGCTTTTTTTTTACATTCAGTTCCCCGTGCGTATGCAATTTTGTAAAATTTGTCATCTGTTCTCACCGGCATTCAATGGCCTACTCTTAAGAAAAGCGGATATGTGTGTGTGTGCGCGCGTGCGTGCGTGTGGTGTGTGCGTGCGTGCGCGCGCGCGCGTGTGCGTGTGTGTGGTGTTTGCTTCCACATGATGTTATATACACATAAAACAAGCGCACCTGTACACAAAATCAACGCCTACCTTTTCTACCTGTCCAGTAAAAATATGAAAAATATATTAAGCTCACAATAACTGATCTTAACGAAACGATAGTATGATCTCACACGAAGTGAGTTCTTGAGTACGAGTAGAAAGCTTCACCCCACCCCCACACAGTACAGTCGTCTCCACCGAAACCACGTTGGTCCTTAAAGAAATCAGATCATCTTGCCAGGCACCAGAAACTATCAGCCTCCCCAGTCAGCAAGCTCCACCTAAAACCACGTTGGTCTTTATAGACAAGAACATCTTGCAAGCAAAAGCTGTTACCTTTTTTTTCTTATCAGATGAATTAAAAGAAAAAAACAAGAAAAGGAAAGTTTTTACCAAAGCTTACTGAAGCCACGTTGGTCTTGGAATTGTGGAAACCGTAGAAGGAGGAGAAGTGTATTGCTTTGCTGGACATGTGTAAAGGATTTTCAATAAGATTTATAATCAAAGGATGCTGAATTTTCGAAGATGATGGCAGAATTTATCTATGGTTAACCGTTTGTTTCTGAGAAAGCTCACATTTTGTTTTAGATGTATGTTGGAGATTTCAGAAATAGGTTCTGTTAGTGAAGGAAAAGTTCATTTCAATGTGCAGTGTTATTTTTAAGATGGCACCAGAGAATTCTGTGGTATTATTCAACTAAACTTTGACAATAGATTGTTTGTAACACCTAAAAAGGAACGTGAAGAAAGTAAATAATCAGCACCACAGAATCACGATATCAAAGTAAGAGACAAACACCAGCAAAAATGAGCAGCTGACCTTAGAAATAAGGTACAATACTAACAAAGCGATTACAAACTAAGTGTGTGTGTGTGTGTGTGTTTGTGTGTGTGTGTGTGTGTGTGTGTGTTGTGTGGAGAGAGAGAGAGAGAGAGAGAGAGAGAGAGAGAGAGGAGAGAGGGGAGAGAGAGAGAGAGAGGAGAGGAGAGAGAGAGAGAGAGAGAGAAGAGAGAGAGATTTATTTATTTTTTATTTATTTATTCTTTTATATCGAGGATAACAGAATAAGCAATCATGTGCTTTTTTTCATCGGTCCGTGTGTATGCAGTTTTGTAAATAGTGTCATCTGTTCCACCGGCACACGATGGCCTACTCTTACGAAAGCGGAACAGGATTTAACGTGTGCGCAAGAAGTTCTGCGTGCGTTCGCACACGGGGCCTCGGTTTACAGTCTCATCCAAGGACTTTTGGGGAGAGTGGAGTCAGCACTGATGTTAACTCCAGGAAGAAAATTTCCTCGACCGGACTCGAACCGGGTCTTCAAAACTGCCGGCGCAATGTTTGACCACTAGGCTATCCGCCCCCTCTCTATCCAGAGAGAGAAGAGAGAGAGAGAGAGAGAGAGAGAGAGAGAGAGAGAGAGAGAGAGAGAGAGAGAGAGAGAGAGAGAGAGAGGAGAGAGAGAGAGAGAGAGAGAGAAGAGAGAGAGAGAGAGTGAGAGAGAGAGAGAGGCGAGAGAGAGAGAGAGAGCAGAGAGAGAGAGAGAGAGAGATGTGCCAACCTTTTAACTGATTACTTATGCCCAAGCTACAGGAGAATCGGCTTCTCCCTTATAGGCATGCAACAAACCCTCCTTTTCAACCTTGTAGTTCAGGCAGACTGTCCAAAACATGTTCAATCCAAACTGTCTGTGTGAAAAAGACGAGTTGCTACACGAAACGATTGAAACGTTTAAAAGGGTGTACAAAGAAAGAAAAATGGCAGATGTGTGCTCCAAGGTTTCAATCACGTTATCAGGTTAGGCCTACACACGTTTGTATGCGCACATTGACCAG
>CM060316.1:30198156-30205656 GCA_030674155.1 Stramonita haemastoma
CCAGCTACACCATCTGTCTTGTCTGTAGAAAGCCGCAATGGATATTTTCATTTTTATTTATTCATTTTTTTTAATTTCGAGAATACTGGAATAAGCACGCATGTGTTTATGAATCGAGGAGTTCTGCTAAAAGACCTACAGCGGATACACGTGCGTGCCTGCAAGCACGCGCACGCGGACGTAGTGTGGTGTGTGTGTGTTTGTGTGTGTGTGTGTGTACACTCTCGCGCGTGCGTGCGTGCGTGCATGCGCGCGATATCTAATCCTCGACAGCATTGCTCATAGTTCAGTGAACTTGGCAGCTGATGAAAGGCTTGATATTCCCTCGCCCCGGTATCTTCTTTTTGTTTTGTTTTTCTCAGTTAAGTGTTGCTTTGCCAAGGCTTCTCCTCCCTCCCCCCCTCTCCCCCTGTCACTGACCGTGTGTACTTGACTGGCCATGCCGCCCACTCCAGCTGGCCTCATCCTATATTATAGGCAAGCAACGCAGCTGCTGTGGCTACGATTGATACTTTCTGTTTTTATTTTTTAGCAAACTGTTTTGCCAAGATTGATACTTACCTTTTTTTTAATTTTAAGCAAACTGTTTTTCCAAGATTGATACTACGTTTTGAACCTGTTTGCCAAGATTGATCCTAACATGTGTTTGCACTGTCTTGCCAAGATTGATACTTATGTGTTTGGCACACCTGTCTTGCAAGATTGATCCTTACTTGTTTTGGCACACCTGCTTGCCAAGACTGATCCTTACCTGAGTGTGTTTGGCACACCTGTCTTGCCAAGATTGATATTGACCCGTGCTTGGCATAACTGTCTTATCAAGATTGGATATTAACCTCGTGTTTGGCATAACTGTCTTATCAAGATTGATACTACCTATGTTTGGCATAACTGTCTTCTCAAGATTGATACATACCTATGTTTGGCACAACTGTCTTTCAAGATTGATACATACTATGTTTGGCACATTATCTTGCAGGAGAGCGGACCGGAAGGCAGAAAACAGACAAGAAGGAAAAAAACAGGAAGAAAAAAAACTAGACAAAAACGAAGAGAGAGATAGAAAAGAGAGAACTTCTAGCTCACAATTTCCAGAAGTTGGAGATACTATGTATACTGACAGACCCTAGCGGAGGGGTGGTATTTTTAGTTTTTCCGTATCTCGGCTAGAGCTCCGAAGTTCACCAGTAGTAAGATTTTTGCCCATGCGATCGTTTTTCTCTCTACCTTTTAAGTAGCATCGTTGGGGATGGTGTCTAAGCACGACACTTGTGTGCATGCGTATTGTTTTTATCCGTTCCTACTGGCACAAGATGAACTGTTCATCCGAAAGGCAGAACAGATCTTTAATGTCTGCGCAAGATGTTCGCGTGCACTCGCGCACAAGTCTCGGTTTATAGTGTCATCCGAAGGACTTTGACATTCAGTTCGATTTTTTTGGGTCCGACAGGGAGAAAAGATGAGGCTGGGAATCGAA
The DNA here is from genome assembly GCA_030674155.1 of Stramonita haemastoma. NCBI lineage: Eukaryota > Metazoa > Mollusca > Gastropoda > Neogastropoda > Muricidae > Stramonita > Stramonita haemastoma. The sequence continues at coordinate 30,199,634 of CM060316.1, forward strand.
CTCATAACCTCACAGTTTACTTGTAGGCAGGCGAACGTCTTGAGTACCCTGCCACCGTCCTTCGTAATGATGATATTTGAATAGTGTGCCGAGGGCAATGATCAGTGATGGTCACCACAGACAGGTGACCTGAAGCCATTGTCAAGTGGCACTGGCGGGTCTTCAACACTGGTTCCTTCCCCCCATCACAGCATGATTGCTGACACCACGAAGTCCCTGAAAAACAGACATGATGAACTTCTTTCCAGAACATGATTAGTGTGGATGTGATCTGAATCTTTTTTTTAATGGTTTTTTTTTTTATAACCGTCACCACTACAACAACTGTGTTATTGGTGTAATTTATCATCCTGGTGACGTATGTCAATGTTCCATGTTCATCTTAAGGGTTGGTGCGTTTTTCTTTTTTTATTTTCACGTTCAAGCTGCTACTGAACAATGAGCGAGTGCGTGTATTGTTGTCGGTGCTTCTGATATTTGGGATGGAATTGGGAATATTTGGAATTGGAGACGAAAAAGCAGCAGCTTGCTTTTCGCAACTGCACTGAATAAAGTTTTATGTCTGTCAACCTATCTACCATAGTTTGCATGGATTCTAAAATGTTCAGGTACGACCACAAATTAAATTGGTAGTTAATATGTTCATTTCAGCTAAAAGCTATAGGCTGCAAGCTTACAAACGTTGATGGGAAAAGATGTAAGGTATGCATATTTTTCATTTTGTCAGTTAGGCTAACTACGTAGGCTACGGAAAAATTCCCGGTGATCTTTTGTTTCAGCTGAGAAATCACTTTCACATTTACATTGGCGTGACATTGTTTTCTAGGAGCCTAGTTAAAACAAGGAAAAGGTCAGCGTTTATATCATAAGTTTATTATAGTATCTTCTATTCTTTGATCCCGGAGAGCTGTTTTTACGAATTAACATACGAAAATCAGTGTGTGATGATAAGGACTTTTATTTGGTGGTGGTTTGTTGGGAAAAGGCGAGGGGAGGGGGCTGTATATTCATTTAGCTGGTTGGTAAGCCATTGTTGTTGTTCTGCTGCTGTTGTTGTTGTTTTTGAGATAGTTGCTGCTAGGCTTAATCTTATTAGTCTTTAAGTGGCATGCCATATGTTTTGATGCTTCTGAAAGACGAAAATATTTTAGATCACCTTACGCTGAAACATGCCACAGCCTTATTTTCATTAATGTAAACGCGCAAGTGGAAAACCAAAAAAATCATGTTATTGTCATTGTCGTGGTAGTAGTTGTTATTATTGTTGGATGTTCCACAGCTTAACATCCTGGTGGTCGGCCGGAATATGCACCCTGTTTTGCTCATCATCAAACCTGGAAAGTGAACACTTGTGACATCTTTGTGTATAATTATAACTGTTTTCCGCTTAGTACTCGCCATATAGGCAGCCATGCTTCAACTTCAGAGAATATCGGTTTTGAAATGCTTGTAAGTTTGTCACAAAGCTGTTTTGATAGAGAGAAAACAGATGCTATCCTCTTGTCAACTCTGAAGTGCTGCGTCAGGAGAAATTGTTTAAGTGGTTATTTATATTTTAGTTTGACTTTTTATATACTTTTTGTTTTAACCAAGCTTTTAGAAAAAAAAGATCAAGGTTGTGTTTGTTCAGCAGAAAAGATTGAACATCAAACGGATAATTGAGGAGAACTAATTTCAAAATAATGTCGTAACGACTTCCGTCTCGTTGTTTTGATTACTTCCGCGGAAGGTGTCTTTTTAGCAGAACAATCCCAAGTGAATCATACTGGAAACAGACGCTTTTGTTTTATACGACGTTTCACAGAGAAATCGCTCCGCAGAGTACAATAAAACCAGCCAAAATGCGAAAACATGAAGAAAGCAATCATGAATAACTGTCTTTCTGGCTCAGTCTTTCTGTCAATCTATTAGACTGTCTGTCTGTGTCTGACAGTCAGTCAGTCAGTCAGCCAGTAAGTCAGTCTGTCTGTTCGTCAGTGTGTGTGTGTGTGCGTGTGTGTGTGTGTGTGTGTGTGTGTGTGTGTGTGTGTGTGTGTGTGTGTGTGTGTGTGTGTGTGTGGTGTGGTGTGTGTGTGTGTGTGTGTGTTGTGTTGTCTGTCTGTCTGTCTATATGTCTGTCTGTCTGTCTTTCTGTCTTTCTCTCGGGACGGGATAGCCTGCTGGTTAGAACATTACTCTCGCAATCTGACGACCCGACTTCGAATCCCATTCAACGGCATTTTTTCCCCGGAGTTAACATCAGTGCAGACTCCACTCTCACCAGCAGTCCTTCGGACGAGACTATAAACAGAACTCCCCGTGTGCGAATGCACGCAGAACATCTTGCGCACACGTTAAATCTTGTTCCGCTTTTCGTAAGAGTAGGCCATTGTGTGACAGTGGGAATCAGATGACAAATTTACAAAACTGCGTACACACGGGGACTGGATGTAAAAAGCACACGAGGTGCTTATTCCACTAACTTCATATGAAAGAATTCTTCTCTCTACTCTTCTCTCTCTCCTCTTCTCTCTCTCTCTCTCTCTCTCTCTCTCTCTCTCTCTCTCTCTCTCTCTCTCTAGTACTGCGTAAGTCTTATTGTTTAGTAATTTTTACTTGATGTATCCCTGAAAGGGCGGGGACTGGATGTAAAAAGCACATGAGTGCTTATCTATTATCTCGATAAAGACTTTGCCTGCTTGCCTTGCTTGTCCTCTCTCTCTCTCTCTCTCTCTCTCTCTCTCTCTCTCCTCTCTCTCTCTCTTCCTCTCTCTCTCTCTCTCTCTCTCTTCTCTCCTCCACTCCACTCCACTATTTTTGTTCTTTTCTCTCCCCTTTCTGATGTGATTTTGCTATCTGGTATTCTTGTTTAGGCAAACATGAAATTGTATGCTTAGAATATGCTTTTAACATTTTGAGTGAGTTGATTTTATTTTCTTTGATTGTTTTTTTGCAGGGGGAGGGGAGTGTTTGTTGTTTGGCCGTTTTCTTTAGTTTGATTTCTGCCAAAAGGGCTAGTTGTAAAATAAGCATGTTTGCGTATGCAATAGCCCTCTTTAAATAAAATTCAATTAACTTCAATTCAGTTAAATTTTCTCTTTCTCTCTGACTCTCTGTCTCTGTTTCTATCTCTGTCTTTGTCTCTCTCCCTCTTTCTCTCTTGCTCTTTTTCTCTTCTCCTTTTCTATATTTCTCTCTCCCTCCTTTCCTCTACCCTCCCTCTTTCCCCCCCTCTCTCTCCTCCTCTTACCTCCTCTCTCTCTTGTGTGCGCAGAACACCTTGCGCACACGTGAAATCCTGTTCCGCTTTTCGTAAGAGAAGGCCATCGTGTGCCGATGGGAACAGATGAAATTTACAAAACTGCATACACATGGGGACTGGATGAAAAAAGTACAAGAGTGCCTACTCCATTATTCTCGATACAAAAGAATAAATAAATCCAAAAAACAAAATCAATCTCTCTCTCATCTCTCAATCTCTCTCAATCTGTCTGTCTTCTCGTCTGTCTGTCTCTCTTCTCTCTGCTTCTTCTGTCTTCTGTCTGTCTCTTCCTCTCTCTCTCTCTGGAAAAAAAAGCCTTGTCAGAATTTCTTTTTTTTAAAATATCTTCAATCACCAATCTGTGTGACCTGGACATTAAATAATTTCTTTCATTAAAAAAAAACACAAATCCGATAAAACTACCACCCAGAATACAAAACGCACTGAAAACCATGCCACACTGTTTCTATGGTCAAAGAAAGGCTCCAAACCCTCCACACAGCAGACAGGGCCAAGGAAAAAGGGGTCAATGGTGTTAGCCAGGGGCAGTTTACTCCCTCCCTCCTGCCACAGTGCTTGTCAGCGCTAGCTGTTGCTCCTCTGTCCATCACGTTTGTTCAGACACCAGCAACGGACCTCTGCTCTGTGTCAATACCATTTCTCTGCACACAACAGGAGGACCTGTCTGAAGGCAAATACAATTTTCCCAGACCCACATCAGGCGATTTTCAGCTTTGGTCCTTCCCAAATTTGTTTCCTAATGGAGAGATTATCATTGATGTTATATTTTTGTTTTGTACTGTGGTTTGCTGAATTGTTGAAATATGGGTTTAGAGTGAGAGAAGAAAAATAATTGAAAAACATGTTTTTCTATTATGTCCCTTAACAGAAAAAAGACAAAGTCAACATAAATATATTGCAAGTCATAGATCTGGCGTTATATAAAGAAAAGAACATATTTTATGGTGACTAAAACCTTAAAGTAGAGATTATGATTAATCTGCTGTAAATTATGTTATTCTGTTCTGATTTAGTGCCACCTATTTTTTAAGAATATTTTTTTTTTACTATTTACATGTAAGCTTGTGTACTAATTAGGCTGGGGTTATTGAACATAGTTTGTTTTGTTAATGTTGTTATTGCTGTTGGGCATTCTCTGACTTAACACTCTGGGTGTCACTAAAAATATCCCTCTGTCACACTCGCCACATCTGGAAATCATTTGAGACCATAATGCCACTAGATTTGAAGTTTGCATATATGGATGTTTTAAATGCCCCATCATGTAGACAATAATATTGTGGCTTTAAAAGATTGTTTTCCATCATCTTGAAAATACAAGATTACTCCACTAAAATATTGTCACAGCTGATGACAATATCAACATAACGTTTTAAAGCATAACAATGTTTTGATAAAGGCCTGGCGGTTGTTTTTGCAAGAAGGCGTAATAAAGCTTCAGGCTGGGCCAATATCTCTATATAAGGAGAAAGGCCCAGAACCCTCCACACAGCAGACAGGGCCAAGGAAAAAGGGGTCAATGGTGTTAGCCAGGGGCAGTTTACTCCCTCCCTCCTGCCACAGTGCTGTCAGCGCTAGCTGTTGCTCCTCTGTCCATCACAGATTTGTTCAGACACCAGCAACGGACCTCTGCTCTGTGTCAAACCATTTCTCTGACACAACAGGAGGGCCTGTCTGAAGGCAAATACAATTTTCCCAGACCCACCTCAGGCATTTTCAGCTTTCTGCCTCGCCAGATTTGTTTCAAATGGAGTGATTATCAATGTTTGTGCTTGCTGGCTTTGTTTTGGGGTTTATGTGATGGTAAAATGTGGGTTTGTGCCAAGAGAAGAAAAAAAAACTACATAAAACATGTTTTCTTTTCGATTAAAAAGTAATGAACCCAAAATAAATGTCCGAAGTGTCTTAATTTAGAATTGTGTCTACAAAAATAAGTAATATGAAGATAAAAGTCAAAATGTGTATAGTGTGCACAAGGTACTGACAATGGTTTTGGAATATTCTGATTTTGGCTGCATTTTTGTTAAAATTTCAATCTACCATCTGGATACATGGTTTTTTCACAAAATAGACTGAGAGTGTTCTAGAGGTGTTGTTGTCAATGATGCTGTTGTCAGGCATTCCCTGGCTTAACGTCCTGGAAGATATTCACAATATGATCTGTATCTTAGTCACCACATATACAGGAGCTCTGTCCTAGTCGCAACATATAGATAGCATCTCTGTCTCTGTCACCCAGAGTCAAGATGAAAGTTTGTGTTTTATGGCTGTTTTCAAGAGTCTCGCCATACAGCCACATACAGAAGACTGTTTTCTCCTTTGATGGAGAGCATAGGTTATTTATTTATTTTTTATTATTTTATACCGAGGATAAGGGAATAAGCATTCATGTGCTTTTTTTTTTTTACATCCAGTCCCCGTGTGTATGCAGTTTTTGTAAATCGTGTCATCTGTTCCCACCGGCACACGATGGCCTACTTTTACGAAAAGCGGAACAGGATTTAACGTGTGCGCAAGATGTTCTGCGTGCGTTCGCACACGTACGAGGCCTCGGTTTATAGTCTCATCCGAAGGACTTTTGGGGAGAGTGGATTCAGCACTGATGTTAACTCCAGAGGAGGTTGTCATACCAAGAGCTTGCCATGTATGAAGACAAACTGAGCATAACATTTCAAATCCTAAAAGCATTTCAATGTAGTCTTTGGTGAGATACTTAACGTTCGTATCTGACAAAGCTTTCGTCTGGGGTCATTGGCATAGT
>CM060316.1:30210656-30230331 GCA_030674155.1 Stramonita haemastoma
TTCTGGGCCCTCATTTGTTCCCAGTGTTTAATGAGGAAGGCAACCATCTGGCGTTGAGCTGAACATAATGCTCTTTGCTTCCAGGCTTTGAGAGTGTATTTTCACCACCCCACAAAACTGGACTAATCTCAATTTGACTAATCATCTTCCATGTGCTCAATGACCACTCCGGTCTCCATCATGAAATCCCCTGTGACCAACAACAGTAGTTGCTGTCCGAGCGTTTAAAGAGGCGGAAGAAGAAGAAGAAGAAATCTGATATTTCACGAATAACACAGACAGTGCAAACAACAACACTGATAAATTCAATGAAATCAAAGAAAAAAAACACCCAAACAACAGAATCAGCTTTTGGGACGAGAAATCAACGCTGTTGTTTCTTACTTTCTGTGCTGTGGTGAAATATCAGATTTCTTCTTCTTCCTCCTCTTGAATCGCTCAGACAGCCACTGTAGGTGTGTATCAGGAAACTTCGATGATTGAGACCAAAGCAGTCATTGAACACATGGACAATGATAGGCTACATTATTTTCATTTTTTTCAGAGAACATGTAGAGACTATCGCATGACTTCCAGAAACATACACGATATGGTTTCTTCTGGGCATAAACATTTCATATTATGGGATAGTAGTTGTTCGGAAAACTGCCCCAAAAGGAATCGACACCAAAGTGATGTCTTTTCAGTGAAACTGCCTTCTTCTGCATCTGAACCATGTAGTTATTCTTTGGTGAAAAATCTTGTATATAGTGTTTTCCTTGGAAAAAGAATATACACTGTAGAGTTGTTCTGTGAAACGCTCTCATTGCCTCATCATCGTTGTCATCGTCATCGACATCATAATTATTTGCCACAATCGCTGTGATCATCATCATCGTCATCGTCATCGTCGTCGTCGTCATCGTCGTCGTCGTCGTCGTTGTCGTCGTCTTCATCATCATCACCACCATCATCATCACCATCATCACCACCATCATCATCATCATCATCATCATCATCATCATCATCATCATCATCATCATCATCATCATATCATCATCATCATCATCACGACAGTTGTCATCGTCGCCATTTACTTCATCATCATCATCGTCATTATCATCATCATAAAGAACCAGGACTTCAAAGCCACTCCCAGGAGAAACAACAGTAGCATACGAAACTACAAAAAACAACCAGCAGCAACAACAACAAAAAACCCACACTAAGCACAGTCGTAATAACCAGAAAAGTAGGACACATATGCTCGTCACCTGAAGACATAAATTCAATAGCACGGCACCACCTTGGCAGAAGTGCACAGCATACTGATACTATTCTCATCCTCGACTTCTTCTCGCCTTTCCCTTCGATTCATGTCACATTTAATATGCCTTTTGTCTGTGTGTGTGTGTTGTGTGTGTGTGTGTGTGTGTGTGTGTGGTTGTGTGTGTGCGTGTGTGCGTGTGTGTGTATGTGTGTGCGTGTGAGGTACACACACATACACACATGCATATATTATATATATATATATATATATATATATATATATATATATATATTATATATATATATGTGTGTGTGTGTGTGTGTATAAATATATATTATGTGTGTATATGTGTGTCTGAGTGCGCGTGCGTGCGCGCGCGCGTGCGTGCGCGCGCGCGTGCGTGCGCGCGCGCGTGTGTCTGTGTTAACATACGTGCGTACGTGTTCGTGCATACCTGCGTCCGTGCATGTGTGCATGCGTGTGTGCGTGCTGGCATGAACGATTGTGCAAACAGCGCAAGTTGGGATAAAGAATAGAGATGAGATCAGAACGAAAACACACAACACGCAGCCTGTGGACAGAGCAGTGTGTGTCCCTGTGCACCTGTTGTAATGACCGCAGACACTGTGTCCCTCATCCATTATGGACAACGCTGACCACAGTCACGCTGACGCTACCTACACAAGTCCACACTGACATTGCCACAGTCTGACAGGGCTGCACTCTATGCTTCTTTATAGTGTGGCATCATTAGTGATAAGTGAATCCAAAACGCCATCCAACCATATTATGAAGAGATCCCGATTTCAGTATAAAAAAAAAAGCAAGCTAAAGTGGTAGCCTACAGGTACGCCTCACAAAATGTCTGGACTGGCCAAAACTGTCCTACAGAAAACATTTTAATGAGAAAGGCGAAGAAGCAGAGAAAATGATAGGAAGACAACATCAGAGAGTGGACTGAACTTGAGTAGAACGATTTTCTACGGAAAGCGGAGGACGCAGGGAGTGGAGGAAGCTGGTCGCGAAATCCTCAGTGGTGTCCCCACGGTCTACAGGACTACGGGATAGGCGAAGGTAGATTTGATTATAAGTGAGACAAAAGTATACCCAAATCCCTTACAATCATGTTCAGATAAGACTCTTTCACTAAAAGAACAAAAACAATCTTTGCCAGATTATGACAAAAGTGAATCAAGGTGAATCAGGGTAGGGAGATGTAAACGTCTATTTAGCAAAACTAATGCTTGGAATATTTGGATCAGCTCTCTGAAAATTGCGACCTTGAAGTGAAGACCTTCAGTTGTGTGGTCCTGACGTGGAGATTCATACATGTATATATTCATGTTGATGGGTTCCACTATTCTCAGAAAGCCCATAACGCAGTCTGAATAAGAGTCGGCCTGAACTAACAAATTCCAAAATGCTATGGCCCCTGGAGGCCCAAACCCTCGCCCTGCAATCGACATTGTCACTCTAAGGGTGATCGTGGCGCCACACTAAGTAGTATTGTTGTTGTTGCTGTTGTCATTGTTGGCGTTGTTGTCAGTGTCAAGGGAGAAATGAGCAAACAAACACAGAAAGAGGCTGTCACAAACCCTTCGTGAGTGAAGAATCCCAAATGAGAAAATTGCACACGCCTAGTCAGAAATTCAGCTAGCCAACAGAAACAAAGCAACCACAAGCAAGCAAAAATGAGTTAAGGGAATGTCTAGAGTTTGAAGTTAAAGACGTCAACAAAAAAAAGATAATTAAGATATTTAATAAATGGCAACTGCTTTCAATTTGCGTTATATATTTTTCAAACTACACCTGCCATTCATACACAGCAAATTAACACACGACTGTCACTGGCCTGCGATTAGCCTGCCTGTAGATTGGGTTTTATAAAATCTTTTTAAAAAAATTGCTCCAGAAACCAGACACCATGTTACCTCATATTCAAAACACAGACTTCATGTTTTGAATTTAAAGCAAAATAAACAAACTCCCTCCCCAAAAAAATAAAAAAGAAGAAGCAGCATCAACAACAAAAAACACCCCTGGCTTTTGAAAAGATTTGTCACTCCATTTTGTGTTTTTCTTGTAACTTAAAAAAACGTAACCCCCAAACCCCCCACCTTTCTTTCATGATTACGGTAGGTGATGCGTTTTGTTATTGCTTATTCCGCTGTTCCCATGCTGCTTATGCCGATCTCCTCATCCCGGTCATATAAAGTATTGGCATGTCACACACTCGGGCCAGAGTTACATGATTATAGTGACTATTTAGATAAGTCTGCTGTGAGGCCACCAGCCAGAAGGGTTCTTCACTTTTGCTGGGTCATTTCGGTGATGTTCAGCGGTGCCTGTTCCAAACCAACATACTCAACAGAGATGCCTACAATTGACAATACTTCCATAGTGACTGAACTGAACTAGACTGAGTGAAATGCTGCCTGTGGTGGCGACCTTTACAATGTCCCTTCAAAGCCACTGTCGTATGAATTTCTAGACCCCGGAGGTTTTGACGCGAACTCACTACAGTATGAAAAACTATGGGAGACCGAATGCAAGGTCATTGTGAGGCCAGAGCGGCTCCAACCACAGACTCAGACAGACTTTTGTTATAATTTAAGAACATTGGTGGTAATGTGGATAATATAGTAACGATGCTATAGAAGTGCACCAGCTTTGAGAATTCTTGTCAAAACTATACCCTTCACTTCACACCATATAATGTACGTCATTGTCAGCCGGGTCTGAGAGATGCAAATCATATGATAATAATAAAATATTATCTCCAGTATATGTCATGAACTTTGAACAAGGCCATTAAAACTGCATTCATAAGATTGAATGCATGACACCTAACTGTGTAATCCCAGTTTTCCAAACGCCCATAGCGCTTCAGTTCGGGTAGAGGCCGGCCAGAATGAAGGGAAACAGAGGAGGTTGTTATTGGATGTGAAATCATGGGATTTCTACCATTGGTGGGTTAGGGAAACATGAACATACCCAGTATGCATCCCTAGAGTCGAAATGCCGCTACATTGATGGAGAGCAAAAACGGTCGCATACGCAGAATCTCACCTTTAGTGAACTTCGGATATCAAGCTTTGTAAAGAAAAACAAGCTGACAAAAACCTTGCCATATTGGCAGACAAACACTTACTACAAAGTAGAACCAAACAAAAACGCTATTATTGAATCAACCCAAGGTTGCAAGTAAAGTTTAATCGAAACTCTCTACCTTCATTATTCACACACGTGTCAGAAATACAGAGAGATTGCATAATTATGCTGAGGAAACTTTTGATGTTTTTTAAGTTCTGGACTAGATTTTTGCTCTTTTCTCAAAACGTTGCACCATTTGTAAAAAAAAAAAAAAAGAGTAAGAGCAGCTAGGGAGTTCTAAGGAGGAGAATAACATGTCTCTGAAATGTCTTTACATCAAACTGTCGAAGTAGTTATCTCAAGCACAGCCTCGCCACTGTCAACCTTAACCCGTTAATACAGACAGACAGACAGACAGACAGACAGACAGACAGACAGACAGACAGACAGCAGGGCAGGCAGGCAGGCAGGTAGGCAGGCAGGCAGGCAGCAGGCAGGCAGGCAGGCAGGTAGGCAGGCAGGTAGGCAGGCAGGCAGGCAGGCAGGCAGGCAGGCAGGCAGGCGGGCAGACAAATACAGAAAGACGGACAGACAGATAGACAGATAGACAGAGAGAGAGAGAAAGAGAGAGAGAGAGAGAGAGAGAGAGAGAGAGAGAGAGAGAGAGAGAGAGGAGAGAGAGAGACAGAGAGAAGAGAGAGAGAGAGAGAGAGAGAGAGAGAGTAGAGAGAGAGAGAGAGAAAGAATAAATGAATTAATGATAGAATGAATGAATGAACAAATGAAGGAATGAATGCATGCATGCATGAATGAATGAATGAATGAATGAATGAATGAATGAACATGTTTTTCAAGGGTTAGACACACACACACACACACACACACACACACACACACACACACACACACACACACACACACACACACACACACACACACACGTACACACGTACACACTCACACTTAAACACACACACACACATAACAAGATTAACAAAACTGCATACACACTAGGGCTGGATGTAAAAAAAAAGTACGTGCGTGCTTATTCTATTATCCTCTATATAAAACATTAAAAAAAATAGAATAAATGAATAAACACACATACGTGCAGAAAAACACACAAACACGGAGACAGAGAGACAGAGGCAAAACACAGAGAAAGAGATAGATACAGAGACAGAGACAGAGAGGCAGAGAGACACATAGACAGTAAGAGATACAGACAGACACACAGACAAGAAAGACACACAGATATACAGGCACCCAGACATACTATTCTAAGGAAAACAGAGACCAGCGGTGGGGACAAAAAGAAATGTGTACCTCTGCCTCTTCTATCTCTCTCACTGATTTTTTCAAGCAAGCGGGTGGGGACGCCACCGGTCCCCCCCCCTCCCCACCCCCTCCCAACCCCAATGCAACCCCAACCCCAACCCCATCCTCACCCCAATGCAACTACAACCTCAACTCCATCCACGCAATCTCCTGTTTGTTCTATAAGTTCCTGGGACATTGAACAGCTGTAAACCTCTGTATATACACGCCCGCAATAGATTACAGAAGCCTACGTGGGCTGGGGTTTGTTTGTTAATTAAGTGAGGTTCCATTAGGCTTAGTGCAGAGGCGGAACACGACATGATTGGTTAATTGCCATTGACAGCATGCCCTTCCCCTGTCAGCTGACAAAAATAAACAATTAGGCATAAATGTAAGCATGGTTTGATAAACACAGCTTGAAATAACTCCCATCAAAACAGCCACTAGGAATTAACCCAGAGTCTTGTAAGTGTTGTGTGTGTTGTGTGTGTGTGTGTGTGTGTGTGTGTGTGTGTGTGTGTGTGTGGTGTGTGTGTGTGTGTGTGTGTGTGTGTGTGTGGTGTGTGTGTGTGTGTGGGTGTGTGTTGTGTGTGTGATGTATAAACAAAAATGCTTTACAAAAGAAAGTCGTACACTGTTAAATGTTAACAAATGGTGACATTTCGTTTGACCTGGGACAGCTCGATACATCTGCTGAAACTGTGTGTGTGTATTTGTAGCACCGTGTCTTCTTATTCTTAGCATCTCTGTTTAAGTCACGAGGTAAGTAAGTGTTGATGCTGTTTCGACGAATGGGATGCTAATCCTTGGTGAATGCTGTTACAGGGAAAAAGCACTACCAGGCTGTGCCTCATTGGCAGACCTACAGAAACATCGACACCAACAGCGACGACAGCAGGCCCCCCAGAAAAATGATGACAAAGTGATTTCAATGACAAGGAACCTTAAACTTTCTGCACCTTTTGCATCCAAGTCTTCTATTTGCTGGATGTATATAAATTCTGTATGTTTGCAAGTTTTTTTTGGAGACAAAATTGAGCTACGATCTGTTTTTGTGGACATCGTTGAGTTGTTTACAAACACACAGGCAAAAAAGCTGATCCCCATTCGTGACTCCCTCAGATTTTTAGAAACAGTGCTGCGTGATCATTTCATCGATTAAAATCCAGTTGCTCTTTAGAGTTGGTTGGCTTTTTATGGTTTTGTTTTAATGATACATTATTAAATTTAACGTTGCCCCCAAACCCGCTCACGTTTGCTGTTTTCAATGTTGATATTTGTGCTGTATCTGCACATTATTGACAGGGATGTCAGTTAGCATGTTTTTTTGCAATTATTAATTCTGGCATCATCAGTTCAAGATATGTGGGTGTTAGGTCGTTGAAGGTGATGCGATGTGTGAAAGTACCTTGTGACAAAATGAGAGATGGAGAAAAGAGCGTGGTAAAGAAGAGAAGAGGCAGGATAACACCCACGCTTTTCTTTTAATGTGGGATCTTATGGGACTTATATGCCGTCAGTTGAAAGCCCTCACTCGTGAATAATGTCAAGTTTATGACAACAAAAAGAAAACAGCAATATATTTTTTTCACAAGATGAAGTCGCCAAGAGAGATGATTTCCTCTTTATTATTTCTTTTCTATTGTGAAATATGTGAAGAAGAAAACATGTTTTGTGTCCCCCCAACCACGTCAAAAACATAGTCGCTGGCTTGCTTCATTTCATCTATTTCCATCTTTAACTTCTCTGTTTGTTTCTCTACTGAAAGTGGAGTTCATCAGACCACAACTGTTGGGTCTTCACGCTCTTGGGTTCCTGTAACAATCGACTCGAACTCTCAACACCTCCCTCTCCCCTCCCTCCACCCCCTTCCTTTAATCCATCCGTCCAAACTTTCCAATCACCCATCTAACCCACCTCCACCCCAGGTCTCCTAAGTTGCTCTACCCCTCTCGCCCTTCCATCAACCACTAAGTCTCCTCCACCCCTACCCCACCCTCTTACCCCCCTCCACCTCTCCCCAAACAAAACAAAACAAAACAAACCAAAAAAAGTGAACATCCCAAGCTTCAAACACTGACAACCATCAACGATGGGCACCAGCGCCAGCACCACCTCTCCTCCCCCCGCCTCCCCCGAGTGTCTTTCCCCCTCTCTACCATCCCCACCTCTACTCCCACCCTCATCAGAGGGCAAGCAGCAACCACAACCCCATCTCCTCCATCATAACCTCCACCACCACCTCCGCCATCGTCAGCAGCAACAGCAGCAGCAGCAGCAGCAGCGGAAGCAGTCGTCGTCGTCGCGCGCAGTGTATCAGCAACAGGCGGGTGTAGTGGGGGGCGGTTGTGTGACGCTAGACAGCGCCTCGGTTCTTTGTGGTGGTGGTGCTTGTGTTACGACTGCTGCCACTTCACCTAGCCGTCGTGGTCACAATTCCTACTGCGGCCGTGGATACTCTTACTATTCTTCTTTATCCTCGTGGGGTTTTCGTGGCAACGGAACAAGTAAGTTGTGTATTAAAGTTAAGTTTTTTTTTTGTTTTTGTTCTGATTTTTTTGTTTTGTTTCGTTTTTGTTGTTGGAAAAATGAGGTAGTTTTTGTTTTGTTTTGGGTTTGAATTTGTTATGGTTTTTTTTTTCATTAATGAGAGGGAAGTTAAAGTGATACCTGTCCGATTTATTGTGTTTTATAGTCTTTTTTGTTTGTTTGTTTGAGGTTTTTTTTGTTGTTAATTCTTTGTGTCTGTTAGAGCTTATTATGAGTGAGGGCAAGGGAGCCATTTTGTAGTTCAACCAATAGAATTGCCTCTTTTTTATTCAGAAGGTAAATTAGTGAGTACCTTTCAGGGGTTTTCTTTTTTTGTCCACTGTTTATGCTAGTTGTTGACAAGTTGGTTGGTTGATGTATTGATTATATGGCTGGGTGTATGGTTGGTTGATGTATTGATTATATGGCTGGGTGTATGGCTGGTTGGCAGGCTGGCTGATTGGTTGGTTAAATTACTTGCCTGGATGGTAGCTTGGTTGATTGGTAGGTTGGCTGTTTGGTCGATTGGGTGGTGTTGTGGTTATTAGCTGGTAAGCTGTTAGCTCTTTGGAAGGTTAAATGACTGATTGTTTGGGTGGTTATTTTAGTTAGTTAGACTGTGGTTAGTTGGTTTTTAAGTAACTATTTATTCATTGCTACGCTGTGTGGTGTTTTATAGCACAGCCAACACTAAGAGCCAGATAACTGCTGGCCCTGCAAAATAGAAAAAAAGAAATAAAAAGAATAACCAAAAAACCCCAAAAATCCTAATCCCAAATTTGTCTTTATTCAGCCTGAAGTTGTTAGGGAACAAGAAAACAGAAAGAAAAGGAAAGAAAAGAAAAGACAAGAAAGAAAGAAAGAAACTACGATAATCCCCTCATCATCCTCACCTCCCAAATAACTTAACTTAGGAATAAGATTTGGCAAGGATTTTTTCCCCGTTTCTTGTCAAGAGATCTGGAGTCTAGCAATGGTGATAGTTTACGTATACGACAGTTTTTACCCAACACAAAGGCAGTCACATCCCGACTTCGAGAAGCATGGATTTAAATTTCGTTATTTTCCCAAACAAAGGATCAATATACAAATTAACATCAACAATAATAATAATAATGATACACAAAGTAACATGAAACAATTAAAAAGAGAACAAGATAGGAGCTCACACATCCATTTGTCAACAAAACAAAAAAGAAACTGCAAAGTTTGCCCAAAAACGTTTCACTGAAGTCAATAAAATTTCATGACAAAAGCAAGGAAATAGATTAACCTTTCATCATCATCATCATCATCAACATCAGCATCATCATCAACATCACCACCACCACCACCACCAACCACCACCACCACCACCACCACCACCACCACCACCACTCATCATCATCATCATCATCATCATCATCATCATCATCATCATCATCATCATCATCATCAGTAGTAGCAGCCTCTTGATGAGAACGGTCGTCAGAGGGACAGCAGGACGCGTTGGGAATGGGTCAAATAACTAAGTCCAGGCTGGTCTGTCTTCAGCCTTTTGCAGCAACACAGCCATGTCAAGGCCGGTCCAATGTTCGGTGTTCTGAATCCACTTCTCCATCTGTCTGCTCCTGCATCCCCCCCTTCCCTCTTAGTGTCCCCGGCCCTGTAGGATTCTGATATCTCTCAAAAGTATGAAGAAAAATATTGAGTAAAGAAACATTTCAGAAAAAAGAAAGAAATGAAAGAAAAAGGAAATAACAAAATCAGAATCACAAGAGAGATGAAAATGAGAAAAAAATTATTGTAAAAGTTTCCAGTGGATAAGAATAGAAATCGTGAATTATGTATAATGAAAGGAAAACCACCAGTATCTTATGATGGAGAACGGTTGGGAAAATGTCTGGGTACTTGGTTAATTAATGAACAGTGTGTGGATCGGTGGTCTAGAAGTAACGCACCTGCCTAGAAATCAAAAAGTCTGTGTTCGAACTGTAGTGAATCGATCCCCATTTGGGTCCGGAGCATTTCCCCTATCCATTAGACCATGAGTGGTGGTGTGGGTGTAGTCTTTCGGATGAGACAATAAACCGAGGTCCTGCTGAATAGCGCGCGTAAAAGAACCCACGACAACAAGAAAGTTATCCCTGGCAATTCTCTGTAGAGAAAAGCCACTGTGATGGGGAACACAAATACAGGTGCAAACAGAAAAAGAAAAATAATAATGGGCCGGTGGTGCTGCTCTTGTAGTGGCGTGCTCTCTCCGGGGAATGCAGTCCGAATTCCACGCAGCAAAATCTGCCGTGACTTCACGCAATACAGAATGCAATATACAATATTTAATACAATTTTGTCACTCTGTTACACATTGCTGTTGTGTTTGACCGTTTTGGGGGAAGAGTTTCTACCTTAAGTGGTGCCATACGTCGTCGTCATTATCATTGTCACTGTCGTTGTTGTCAGTATTATATCTTTTCTTTCTTTCTTTCTTTCTTTCTTTCTTTCTTTCTTTCTTTCTTTCTTTCTTTCTTTTCTTTCTTTCTTTCTTTCTTTCTTTCTTTCTTTCTTTCTTTCTTTCTGTGTTGTTGCAAAGGACGCTGTGTGTATGTGTGTGTGTGTGTGTGTGTGTGTGTGTGTGTGTGTGTGTGTGTGTGTGTGTGTGTGTGTTTACATGTGTACGTGTGTGTTTGTGTCTGTGTGTGTGTTCATGCATGTAGTACACATGTGTGTATCTGTGTGTACGTGCATGTGTACGCGCATATGTGTGTGTGTGTGTGTAACATGCTTGCATGCACACACACATACACACACACACACACACCAGTGCAAGTGCAAGCACGAGTTTATCTTACCAATGATTATGCATGCTTCTATATATACGCACTTGGTATATCTGTCATGCTTTCACCCCGAAGACAAAAGTCTGTCGCAACATTTTGTTGTAAACTTATAACGAAGCTTTAGAAATATGTGACACGAATATTGATTTTTGCTTCTCTTGTCACAGCATCGCAGCATCTTTTTCTCTGTATTTGTTGAATATTCGGAGAATTGGGGTGAGGGTATAGCGTGGAAAATCTTATTAGAGAATATAAACGCCACAAATGATTATCTTAATAGACATATGATAGAAACAGTGTGGTTTGAAAGTTCTCTCTCTCTCTCTCTCTCCTCTCTCTCTCTCTCTCTCTCTCTCTCTCTCTCTCTCTCTCTCTCTCTCTCTCTCTCTCTCTCTCTCTCTCTCTCTCTCTCTCTCTCTCTCTCTCTTTTAAACGTATTTAGTTTTGTTTTATTTTCTTACAGTCATTCAGGCTTAGATGTACCAGTGACCTCCTTGGTAACAGTTTTTCTTTCTTGCTGTCTTCATCTATGTTAGTTAGTCTGTGTGTCTGTGTATGTCCGTTTGTGTATCTGACTGTGTCTCGCTTCCTCTCCGCCTGTTTGTCTGTCTCTGTCTCTGTCTCTGTCTGTCTGTCTGTCTCTCTGTCTCTCCCCTCTCTCTGTCTCTGTCTCTCTGTTACCCTGCCTCTATCTATCTGTCTTTGACTCTCTGTCTCTGTATCTGTCTCTCTGTCTCTGTCTCTCTCTGGCTCTGTCTCTCTGTCTCTCTGTCTCTTTCTGTATTAGGGGTGTGTTGATGTGAGCGGATGAAAGGAGAGGACATGGGTGACAAATGTAATTGTCACTTGTGCCTTGTAACTGCGAAGTGGAAATTTTATCATGTTTTCCGTTTGATTGTAAGCATATATATGAGCTGCTAGAACTTTTGGTGGTGGTAGTGGTGTTGGTGGTGGTGGTGGTGGTGGAGTGTGTGTGTGTGTGTGTGTGTGTGCATCTCTCACTATGCATCTGTAATTTGTTTATCGGATCTGAGCAGGTATAAAAGGTTGAATGTTAAAAAAAACCTACAACACAAAAACATGTATTGAATACATTTGTCAAAATGTATAGCAAGGTTGAGGCCAGCACACACAAACTTTACCAGTTAGATAGATTTCGTGTGAAAGGAAAAAGAAAGTGAAATTACAAGTGATAGTATACATGTTTTTAGCAAAGTGATACAAACATTTTCCAACTTCTAAACACATACAAATCACTCGGGGAGAGGGAGAGAGAGAGAGAGAGAGAGAGAGAGAGAGAGAGAGAGGAGAGAAGAGAGAGAGAGAGAGAGAGAGGAGAGAGAGAGAGAGAGAGAGAGAGAGAGAGAGAGAGAGAGAAGGAGGGAGAGAAGAAGAGAGAAGAGAAGAAGACAGACAGACAGACAGACAGACAGATAGACAGACAGAGGACAAACATAGAGAGAGACAGTGAAAGAGACAGAGAGACAGACACAGAGAGATACAGAGAGAGAGTTGGAGAATAGAGAGAGGAGAGAGAGGGAGAGAGAGAGAAGGGAGGAGAGAGAGAGAGGGAGAAAGACAGAGACGCAGTGAGAAGAGAGAGAAGAGAGAGAGAGAGGATGGGACAGACAGAGAGAAGAGACGAGAGAGAGAGAGAGAGGAGGAGGGGGGGGGGGGGGGGGGGGGAGAAGGTGACAGGCTTACAGGCAGATATAGAGACAAAGAACCAATTAGATAGACAAAGGCGAAAACAGGAATAGTGACAGGAAGACATAGCAGGTAGACCGACATACATATTTATGATGTATTCACCCATAGAGATAGCAAGAAATAGAGAGGTATTGATAGGTATTGATAAATACACATACACACACACGCATGTACGCACACACTCACACACTCACACACACACTCACACTCACACACAGACACACAGACACACAGACACACACAGACACACACAGACACACACACTCACACACACAGAGACACACAGACACAGACACACAGACACACAGACACACAGACACACACACACACACACACACACACACACACACACACACACACACACACACACACACACACACACACACAAAGACAGAATCGAAATAGGAAAATATTTTTCAACACAGGCCTAGCTCCTACAGAGAGTGTGTGTGTGTGGGGGGTGGGGGGGGGGCGAGGGAAGGGGGGGGGTGAAGTATAGTATACACGATATTGGCAGCAAACAAAAAGACGAAGAGATTCAGGGATAGAGATATTAGAGAAACTGGTTGGAGGGACAGACAGACAGACAGAGAGACATACCGAGACAGAAAGAAGACAGGCAGAAAACAGATAGACTGATTGACTGACTAACAGCTAGAGATATACAGACGAATATATGCAGATGGACAATATGAAAACAAACGTTTTCTTTTTCAAATCAAAGAAATTCATACAGATTTTTTTTTTAGCGAAAACAGTTTTATAAGAACTGAATGAATGAATGACACAATAGAAAAGCATTTCAATCATGATATCACATTGCTTGTAGTACTACAGAAGAGTTGATATATCATGTTTATTTACGCAAATACAATATAAACAGTATACTTTCTTAATGTAAACTACAAGCAAACAGGTGTTTGAATATAATCCAGCCGAAGCACATTACATGACAGCTCAAATCATAAAGAATTAAGTCTCTGATATCATCATTTTCAAATCAACACTACAAAAATTATGTCATTTAATGAAGTTCAATATAATGACACAAACGCTACAAGTAATAATTTAGTGTACATCTTAAAATGAAGTATTCACATAGTATATAGACACAATACGTTTCTAGTCCTTACTCTCTCTCTCTCTCTCTCTCTCTCTCTCTCTCTCTCTCTCTCTCTCTCTCTCTCTCTCTCTCTCTCTCTCTCTTCTCTCTCTTCTTTCTCTCCTCTCTTCTCTGTCTGTTGTCTGTCTGTCTGTCTGTCTGTCTGTCTGTCTGTCTGTCTGTCTGTCTGTCTCTGTATCTCTCTCTCTCTCTTCTTTCTCACTTCTCAGTGCTCGTTGTTTCAGAGCTTTTGAAGGTTAAATCACTGAAACTAGCTGCAGAACTACTATTACCTTTGCCATTTCTTGCCAACCCTGATTCAAGAGCTGAAGTTGAAGACAGTAGTTTGGGTGAATAGTTGTCTTTTCTCGTTCTTTCCTTCTCCTTCTTTCTTCTTCTTCTTTCTTCTTCTCTTCTTCTTCTTCTTCTTTCTTCTTCTTCTTCAGTGAAACCGTTGGTGTTCGAGATACGCTAATTTCCATAGCTATCTTTCTGCTGCTCTGTCTGTCTGTCTGTCTGTCTGTCTGTCTGTCTGTCTGTCTGTCTGTCTGTCTGTCTGTGTGTTTGTCTGCCTGTTTGATTGTTTGTTTTTCTACGTGTGTATGTAATTCCAACTCTTTTACATATATTATTGCACTTCTACTTGTCTGTCTGTCTATCTGTTTTGTTTTTTTCATCCCTGAGAATCATCATTTAACATCCTTTTATCCTTATCCTTACAAACACACACACACACACACACACACACACACACACACACACACACACACACACACACACATACATACATACATACATACATACATACATACATACATACATACATACATACATACATACATACATACATACATACATACATACATACATACATACATACATACATACATACACATTCAGACAAAAATACAGCAAAAATACATGAAACCAAAGAACTGAACAAAGGAAGAGTACTCCGCAATTGAAAAATAATCTCTCTGCCAAATGAGAAAAAAAAAAACACACACACACTCACACACACACACACCGAATTTAAAAGACTTTTCGCTTTTTGGCTGCTGTGTTTTGAACTTGACTTTTTCGGCACTTCGTTACCGCGAAAATCATGAACTGCCCCTGGCAGCCAATTTCCAAACCCTGTCCTAATCACAACCCATTCTTCTCCGATTCCTCTGCCTTACACACACACACACACACACACACACACACACACACACACACACACACACACACACACACACAACACACACACACACACACACACACACACACGCTCGAGCACGCGCGCGCACGCCCGCGCAAACACACCCATACACACACACATAGACACGCACACACACAAGCATGCACGCACACATGCACATACACGCACGAACCTACACACACACGCAAGCGTGCGCGCACACATGCGCATACACACACACACTCACACGCACACACACACACACACGCACAGAGACACAGAAACAGACAAGACACAGAAGCAGACACAGACAGACAGACAGACAGACACACTCACCCATACACACGCAGGCATGCACGCACACACACACACGCAAGCACACACGCACTCACACACAGGCACACAGACACACAGACACAGACACAGACACAGACAGACAGAGACAGACAGACAGACACAGACACATACACACACACACACACACACACACACACACACACACACACACACACACACACCACACACACACACACACACACAAGAAACAAACACAGAAGCAGACACAGACACACACGCACACACACACACACACACACACACACACACACACACACACACACACACACACACACACACACACACACACACACACACACACACACACACACACACCACTCTTTTTCTCTTTTTCTGTCTGTCTGTCTGTCTGTCTGTCTGTCTGCCTGTCTCTCTCACATTCTCCTCTCTCTCTCTCTCTCTCTCTCTCTCTCTCTCTCTCTCTCTCTCTCTCTCTCTCTCTCTCTCTCTCTCTCTCTCTCTCTCTCTCTCTCCATTTTAACTTCCCTGCTGACAACACCCCCAACACTACCCCCCCCCCCCCCCCGTCTCCCCCAAGGGCAGCAGGAACTAGTCCATCCCGACCCTCTATTTCCCCATCTCTCCACTGACCCCACATCCTTTTTTCTCTGCCTCCTTCCCCGTCTTCCTCTTCTTCCCCGTCTTCCTCTTCTTCCTCGTCTTTCCTGCAAGTCTGTCATCGTTTTGGGTGTCCTTGTTAGCTCAGTGCTGATTGCTGTGTGCAGAGAGTGTTCGGTGTCTTCAGGTTCAACGCTGCAATCTCCTGTCACTTGCCATATATGATAATTGCTTCTCTTAAGAGAGTAACTGGGGGGATGTAATTTAATGTTAAGGTAAACTCATGGCTGAAGCCAGGATTTTGGAGTGATGTAATTCGAAAACCATAAGGGAACAGTCAGCATTGGAGGCAGGATAATTACAAACTTTCTCTGAAGTCGAACGATTGCTGCCTATATTGGTGATGTACTTGAAAACAGTCATATACGCAAACCTCTCACTCACTGTGCAATTTCAATCTCACATTGATTCCCAGGTGGGATGAGTGAGCGAGAGTGCACATTTTGGATAGCCCCCCCCCCCCCACCCCTAACGCCACGAGTGTTTAGCTGGGAACGCACAGTCACAACATTACAAATTAAGTTTTGCCGAAGACTTCGACAGCCTTGCTGGAAAAGAACAAGAGCTGGTCAACTCGATCAGTCACCGTGATGAAGCCATTCGGAGTACAACACATAGATCAGCGCAGAGAAAAAAAACTCCAGTTGATGACAAATGGTGCCAATAGCATCAGCATTAACATTATCAAGCAAACCCAGAATACACACACAAATGTTAATTAATTAACTCTCGATGTTTCGGTTCAATTACAAAACAAAGCCCAAGCGCCTGCTAATTAGATCAATAACTGGCCGCGTTTTCTGTTAGAATAAAGAAGGAAGTGAAGAGACATTAATTTGTGACTTTTGTTGCTGACTGCGGTATGTGAACAGCTGTGCTGTTCAACGTGTGGAGGGATCAAAGGGATGTAGGGCACTGTATTTTTTTATTGCTGTGCCGTTTCCAGGGTTGCTATGGAGATCAGAAAGATCGTGTTGAAAATAAATTTCAAAAGCATGCACTCAGTGTTTTCAGGTGAGAATGATAGTCTAACGTTTTGTAAAAATAGTTAAAAAAAAAAAAAAAAGTGTGATGATGTATGTGTGTTTTTGTGTGAGTGTAGGCATTTTCTACTGCCACAAGGCCAATTTTAGCACCATAGGCACTATTTTTTATGACATATCTGTGTCAGCAAGACCCCCCATTATCTCCCCTTTGTCAAAAAGATGACGAAGACAAGCTTTCGCGCATCCTGAACCAAACATTCATCAATGACAAAGACAAGTTTTTGCGCATCCTGAACCAAACATTCACCAATGACAAAGACCAGCTTTTGCACATCCTGAACCAAACATTCACCAATGACAAAACCAGCTTTTGCACATCCTGAACCAAACATTCACCAATAACAAAGACAAGTTTAGCCATCCTGAACCAAACATTCACAATAACAAAGACAAGTTTAGCCATCTGAACCAAACATTCACCAATAACAAAGACAAGCTTTTGCACATCCTGAACCAAACATTCACCAGTAAACAAGACAAGTTTTGCCATCCTGAACCAAACATTCACCAATGACAAAACAAGTTTTTGACCAACATTCACCAATAAAGAACTTGCATCCTGAACCAAACATTCACCAATGACAGAAACCAAGTTTTGCCATCCTGAACCAAACATTCACCAATTCTGACCGCACCCCGTTCACTGTGCTCTGCATTCATTCCAAGCTTGCAGAGTAAAGGCCTTGAACTTTCTTCAAAAAGTGTGCTATTTTAGTCAGAGAACCGAAGTCTTTCTTTATTGACGAGGAAGCAGAAGAGGCTAGCCGTGTACACCCGCAAATAGCAATAAAAGCGTAGGCCCAGAGAGTGGGGAAGGATTTTTGGCCCGCTCCGTGTGATTGAAGAACAAGAATCCGAATCAGAAAGGTCAGACATTACAGGCCATATCGTTGTTCTCCGAACACTGCCCAACCAACAAGAGCATTATTAAAGCCAGATTGGAGTTATGAAGAAAAAAACTGTCTGATAACTTTTTGCGCAATAACACGAAAGAGTAAGGTTAGCTGAGATGAAATTTATTACTAAAAGTTTTTTAGCAAACCTTTAGCTTTTGGTAAAACCTGATTGTGTTTTGTTTGCTTTAAAAACAAACAAACTTCCATTCCTCGAATAAAGCTCCATGATTAGCCAACGGTAAGATTTAATGTATGCGATCGTTTTTCCCCACCATGATTTAGGTAGCTGCATTCTGACTTCAGGAATAATCATGTTTATTTAATGATTTTTTTTACAACAGTTTCACCACCTATTTGTGTTTTGTGAAGAGCTGATCGTAAAATATGGAGTTTATTTGACAGTATGGTCCAAGTCATATAGTCAGATATTTCCTAGAAGTGATGTATCTCGATATATACATCAACAAAGCCTTGTTTTCACAAAACGCTTAGACAATATGTAGACGAGAATTAAGACGTGAAAAATAAAACAATACAAGCAATGAAAGTAAACTGACTATGCTCTGACCCCAGCTCGGTGTATAGCTAAAAAAAAGTAAAGGTGTCCCATAACTTATGTGGTCGTCGGGAGCGAGGCATCGAAGACGTCAGCTTCTCTAGGCGCCAGCAAAGTGGGGGCGGCGCCCATCTCCTCTCCCTCACTGCTTCACCTTCCCTGACCCTATAGAGGGCAGGTACCCATTTACAGCTGGGTAAACTTGGGGACTGTGCTGAAGCCAAGGCGCGCAAACGGTCACCCATCCAATTGGTAACCACGCTCGATGTTGCTTAACCTTGGCTTGGGGAAAGCG
The DNA here is from genome assembly GCA_030674155.1 of Stramonita haemastoma. Classification (NCBI taxonomy): domain Eukaryota; kingdom Metazoa; phylum Mollusca; class Gastropoda; order Neogastropoda; family Muricidae; genus Stramonita; species Stramonita haemastoma. The sequence continues at coordinate 30,229,430 of CM060316.1, forward strand.
AGTGCTCTGACCACTGAGTTATCCCGTCCCCTGTGTATATTCCTATCTAGTCAACTGCCTGTATATTCATCTATCCGATTCCTTGTTCATTCCCCAGGCATCTGTGTTATTTCTTTCATCGGTATCAAAGTTATGCATTCTATTGTTTATGGCAAGTGTTCTTGAAACTGGAAAGTTATTTCTGTTTCACCAACTCTTTATTTGGCTGTAGGCCAGAAGAAAAGAAACCATCAATTATGCACTGGCTTAAAAAGGAAACACTTCTGGCCTGACATTTTACAAAAAAGATGGGTATATGAGTTCAGCACCCGTATTTGACTGAAAGCACTACGTGACAATTGTGAATCAATAGTTAAGGAAGGAAAGTAAGTTTGATTGACAAGGTTTTCCTTGTGTTTTTGTGCTGTTGACCTTATATTTTATATATATATATATATATATATATATATATATATATATATATATATATATTATATATATAATATATAATATATATGTGAGGGAGTGTGTGATATATTTATGTGTGTGTGTTGTGTGTGTGTGTGTGTGTGTGTGTGTGTGTGTGTGTGTGTGTGTGTGTGTGTGTTGGAACGGGGGCGGGGGGTTGGATGGGGGTGGGGGTGATTTTTGGTCTCACTTCTCTTTCTGGCCAAAAGAGAGCGAGAAACAACAACAACAGACAGACAGACAGACAACAGACAGATAGACAGACAGACAGGCAGACTGACTGACTGACAGAGATCTTGTCCGATCGTTTGTTCTTAAGTGTGTGCAATAGCCACCAAAACTGTATGTGAAGTTTAAGTATAAACTCTTTGGGTGCAGCATTTTCCTCCTGAGAATGTCAACTGGTATAAGGGTAATCCATATTCGCTTCACGACGTCCTCTGAGCTTTAAACAA
>CM060316.1:30230431-30232931 GCA_030674155.1 Stramonita haemastoma
GTCTGTGAATGGATCTGGAAATATCCCTGTCTGGGTGTGGTGTCTGTGAATGGGATCTGGAAAAAATCCCTGTCTGGTGTGTGGTGTCTGTGAATGGGATCTGGAAATATCCCGGTCTGGTGTCTGTGAATGGGATCTGGAAATATCCCTGTCTGGTGTGTGGTGTCTGTGAATGGGATCTGGAAAAATCCCTGTCTGGTGTCTGGTGTCTGTGAATGGGATCTGGAAATATCCCGGTCTGGTGTCTGTGAGTCGGATCTTGAAATATCCCGGTCTGGTGTCTGTGAATGGGATCTGGAAAAATCCCTGTCTGGTGTCTGGTGTCTGTGAATGGGATCTGGAAATATCCTTGTCTGGTGTCTGGTGTCTGTGAATGGGATCTGGAAATATCCCTGTCTGGTGTCTGTGAATGGGATCTGGAGATATCCCAGTCTGGTGTCTGTGAATGGGATCTGGAGATATCCCTGTCTGGTGTCTGTAAATGGGATCTGGAAATATCCCTGTCTGGTGTCTGTGAATGGGATCTGGGCATCTGTCTGGATCCGTCCTCAGAGCCAGAGCTTTATGAAAGTCCATGTTTGCCATCACTGGGAGAGGGGAAGCTGACTGCATGAACCAGAAACCATCAGGCATGTCTGAGAAGTAATGATATTATTATTCAGGTTCTGTCTGTGCAAATAGATGTAGAGGGTTTTAGATGCTTCGTATAATGATTTTTTTGTTATGTGGTAGTAATGGTCTGTGTCTGTCTGTTTCTATCTGTCTGTCTGTCTGTGTCTTTGTCTGTCTGTGTCTTTGTCTGTCTGTCTATCTATCCGTATGTTTGTCTCTGTTTCTTTCTCTATATCTTTCTCTGTCTCTCTCTTTGTCCCATCTTTGTTCCATTATCCTCGATATAAAAGAGTAAATAAATAAATAAATAGATAAATAAATGATAAATGAATAAAGAAATGTGCATCTCTGTCTCTCTCCCTCTCTCAATGCTTGTATTTTTCTTTTGAATAAGATGATTGCATTTTCCCGTTTTTGTTATTTTCTTTTTAAAGAGTTGAAAACTGTCCTGTAAACATGTAAGCTGAAAAAGATTAGCATAGTCCCAACGACATACTGAACGAGATTTTAAAGACTGAAGAAAAAGTTCAGTGCAGAGAGAAATAGAGACAGACAGACAGACAGAGACATAGAGAGACAGAGAGACAGAGAGATACAGAGAGAGATGGATAGAGAGACAGAGAGAGACAGAGACAGAGAGAGAGACAGAGACGAGAGAGAGAGACAGAGAGACAGAGAGAGAATTTAGAAAGTAAAAGAAATGTGTCAGATATCTATATTAGATCTAAGCTCAGGTGGAAAGCCTTCTCTCTCCCTCCCTCCCTCCCTCCCTCTCTCTCTCTCTCCTCCCCCCTCCTCCCTCTCTCTCTCTCTCTCTCTCTCTCTCAGTGATGGCACTTGCCTTCACAAAGCTCCACAGCTCTGATGACAGACTCCGATAGACACCCAGATACAATTCACAGATCCCAGACAGGACTATTTCCCATGACGCTACAACCAGATGCCTCCCTGATACCCCTGAAAGTAACTGAGGGAGGAACATCAGGCAGTGCCTCTTTCATAATCCTGTGGGTACTCTAGGGACATTACACACTGACCCCTGATCATCCTCAACATCATGCAGACGTACAAAACGGTCACTTTCTTATAACTGTGAATGTCCTTCAGCAACACATAAGACGGTAGTCGCCTGAAAACTCTTGCTGTAAATGTCGTAGACGTGAATGACTCTGTCTCTCTGTCTCTCTGTCTCCTGTCTCTCTGTTTCCTCTGTCTGTCTGTCTGTCTGTCTGTCTGTCTGTCTGTCTGTCTGTCTGTCTGTCTGTCTGTCTGTCTGTCTGTCTGTCTGTCTGTCTCTCTCTCTCTCTCTCTCTCTCTCTCTCTCTCTCTCTCTCTCTCTCTCTCTCTCTCTCTCTCTCTCTCTCAAAACTCTGTAATTATGGGATGTTGGACAATGAGAGACTAGAATGGCTGTCTTTCACGGACATTAAAAAGTGACTCCCTGATAGTTCTTGGACGCCATACAGAGAATTCAAACAATGACTCACTGAAAACGTATAATACCATTCAGAAATTTCTGGCAATCACTCTCATATAACTACATACGTAATTCAGGCTTACTTACGACTTTCTGATAATTATTTCAAGATGTAGTTTTTAGGCAATGATATCTCATAATTCGCAGACGTAAGAAAACATTATAAGGTAATTCTTAACAATGCCAGACAATGCGTCCTGGATAATTCTCCATGCAAATCAGAGACATTGCGTCTTTCATAGAATGTAGTTATTGATTTGAAACTCCAATACCTCTAGAAACGATACGGAAATTGCAACAAAATGACTGTGCTAGAATGGTTGATATTGGTCAAATCACTGGACAATGACCTAATGATGATCCTGGATGACCTTTAATTCACAGTCACCAGACAAAGTCTCGGTGATAATT
>CM060316.1:30235431-30242931 GCA_030674155.1 Stramonita haemastoma
GTCTTACTGTCTTTCTCTGTCTTCTCTTATATCTGTCTCTCTCTGCCTCTGTTTTTCTGTTTTTCCGTCTCTCTGTCTCTGTCTATCACTCTCCTCTCTGTCTGTCTGTCTGTCTGTCTGTCCTGTTTCTTTCTGTTTCTCTGTCTGTCTGTCTGTTCTGTCTGTCTGTCTTCTGTCGTCTGTCTGTCTGTCTGTCCTGTCTGTCTGTTCTTCTTCTGTCTGTCTGTCTTCTCTCTCTCTCTCTCCTCTTCTCTCTCTTCCTCTCTTCTCTCTCTTCTCTTCTTCTTCTCTCTTCTTCTTCTCTCTCTTTCTTCTCTTCTTCTTCTTTCTTCTCTTATTGTTTTTTTTCTTAGTTCTCATCTGTCTGTCTGTCTGTCTCTGTCTGTCTGTCTTCTGTCTGTCTTCTGTCTTCTGTCTGTCTGTCTGTCTTTCTTTCTTCTTTCTATTTTTCTTTCTTTCTTTCTTTCTTTTCCTTCTCTCTTCCTTCAGCGAAGGCTCGAACTCAGGCCGTCGGATCACGACCAAACCCTTTCACCACTAGACTATCCCTTTGTTCTATATCATCAATTCGGTGACAATATTACAGATTTGGTTTTTCTTTTAGTTGTCTGCTTTCTATTCACAGCACGTTGCTATATTATTCCCTGTAGCAATGTTGTTTTATGTCCCATAATTATCAACACTTTTATGCTTCCTTTATCATGATAACATAATATGCACAAGCTGTTGGTCGTTTGCCGCTGTTTGTGACGCTTTTCTTTTTTCTTTTTTTTTCTAATACCCCAAATCGATGACAAAGGCAGATCGAAGCATTATCCATTCTTGTTAGCAAAAGCGAAAAGGAAACAGAAAGAAACAAGAAACAAAAACTCAACAAACAAGAATTAAGTAGCACAGACAGCAATAAAAAAAACACCTCCCACCCCACCTCCTTTCCCGCAAAAAACAAACAAACCAACCCCCCCCAAAAAAAAAAACCCAACCAAAAAAAACAAAGCAAAAACATACAAGAACGCTGACAATCAAACGAAGATAAAGGGCTACAGAATGTCCAGCAAAACAAATCATACCGTGAAATAAGGTAGCGGTGAAGTAGGAATAAAAACTGGACACAGAACAGAATGTATAAATACAAAATGGCCACAAAAACAAAAGACCCCCCCCCAAAAAAAAAAAACCCAAAAAAACACCCAACATTACAAACAACAACAACAAAAAATCGAAATAAAAAGCAAACAAAAAGAAAAAGAAAAAACATGAGAGATAGCAAAGGAGGTAAAAAAAAAGACAAAAAAAAGAGAAAAAAGATAAATGTAGATAAAAAAAAAGAAGCGAATAAAGAAAAGAAAACCACAAAGCAAACTAGAACAAAGCTTAGCAATTCAACCAGGGAGGGGGAGAGGTGGGGAGGGGGAGTCAGATGCACAAAGATACATGAAAGAAGAAAGGAGAAAAGAATGATATCAAAATAAGACGGTTAAAATCTGAAGAAAAAAAAATGTAAGCAATGCCAGCCACAATACCATATCTAATCAATCAACCAAACCATTCAGTCAACCATACAAGCAAAGACACAAACAAATAAAAACTCAGGTTTACAGCGAAAAATCTACATTGCACACAGTAAAATAAAAACGTATGTGGTAATATTTCCAGCAAAAAGCAAGAGATTAACACCCCCCTCCCCCACCCCCAGTCCTCAGCCTTCACACCTTAACCCCCCCCCCCCCCCTACACCTCCAAAGATCCCTCCCCCTCACACGGATAACAGCAACAAATATAAACAAACCACAAAAAAAACCAGATAAATGCTCCTGCCATTTCAGTATAATGTTTTATTTCCTTTATTTTATTGTGTGTTTTTTTCTCTTTATTTTCGTATTTTAACTTCCCTTTGTCTTCAATTATTCTTTACTTGCTTTAATTCCTGCAATTTGTTCGGTGTTATCGTTCACTGTTCGTTTATTTTTTTAAATTTTATTTTTTTGCTTCTGGTATGCTTTTGCCATAATTTCTTTCGCTTCTTTTGATTCTTTTGTTTATGTCTTTTCTTTCTTTCTTTTTTTTCTTTCTTTCTTTTTTCTTTCTTCTTTCTTTCTTTTTCTTTCTTTCTTTCTTTCTTTCTTTCTTTCTTTCTTCTGTCTGTCTGCTGTCTGTCTGTCTGTCGTCTGTCTGTCTGTCTGTCTGTCTTTCTTTCTTTCTTTCTTTCTTTCTTTTCTTTCTTTCTTTTCTTTTTCTTTTCTTTCTTTCTTTCTTTCTTTCTTTCTTTCTTTCTTTCTTTCTTTCTTTCTTCTTTTTTTCTTTTTTTCTCTTTCTTTTCGCTGTGTCTCAGATCTCTTCCCGTCTGTCTTGTTTCCTTGTCACTCTGATTGTATTCCTCATCATTACTTCTTTCTCTCTGCCAGTTTTTCTTGTCATTGTTTCCTCTTTTTCTGTTCATTCTGCCTTTTCCCTTATGTTCTTGCATGTTTTTGTATTGTCCTTATTTTTTGTTACTATTATCTCTTGTGTATACCCCATTATCTTTTCCTTCTTCTTTTCCACTGTCTTCTCATTTTCAGTTCCGCTTATTTTCTAATCATTGTATCCAGTAATTTCAGTTTGTTTTTCCTTCTTCAGGTTGTCAGTCTGTCCGTCTGCTGCCTAGCAGTCTCTAATCTCTTTTTTTTCTCTATCTCTCTCTTTCTTTCTTTTATTCTTTCTTTCTTGTTTCTCCTGTATTCTTTCTTTTTTTTTATCTTTCTGTCTATATTCCCTCCCTCTTTCCTTCCTTTCTTCTTTTCTTTCACATTTTTGTTATTTCTTTTTTTCTCCCTTCTTTGTCTCCTTCCTTCCTTCCTTCCCTTCCTCCTTCCTTCCTTCCTTTTTTTCCTCCCTTCCTTCCCTCCTCCCTTCCTTCCTTCCGTCCTTCGATGAGATTTTAAACCGAGGTCCCGTGTGCGAACGCACGCAGAACATCTTGCGCACACGTTAAATCCTGTTCCGTTTTTCGTAAGAGTAGCCATCGTGTGCCGGTGGGAACAGATGACATTTACAAAACTGCATACACACGGTACTGGATGTAAAAAAAGCATAAGAGTGTTATCCCATTATCCTCGATATAAAAAATAAATTAAATCAAATTAAATTCCTTCCCTTCTTCCTTCCTTGTTTTCTTACTTCTAGTCTTTCATTTTTTTTTGCTGTCCTGCTATGCTTAAGGTATTCAAATCGGCCTGCAGTCCACAGTATCTAACACAGGGTACCCTCCATCTTGGCGACATGCTAGCTTAAAGAACAGATTCTGATTGATGTCAGGAACATTAGTTGTCCCTCCCCTTTTCACCCCTCTCTCTGTCTCCCCCCCCCCCCCCTCTCTCTGTGTCTCCCTGTCTCTGTCTCTCTCTGTCTCTCTCTCTCTATATATATATGTATATTTCTTTCTCTTTCTCTATCTTTCCCTCCCCTCTCTCTCTCTCTCTCTCTCTCTCTCTCTCTCTTCTCTCCTCTCTCTCTCTCTCTCTCTCTCTCTCCTCTCTCTCTCTCTCTCTCTCTCTCTCTCTCTCTCTCTCTCTCTCTCTCTCAGTGTTCAGTGTTCTCTTCTCTCTCTCTTTTCTCTCTCTCTCTCTCTCCTCTCTCTCTCCTCTCTCTCCTCTCTCTCTCTCTCTCTCTCTCTCTCTCTCTCTCTCCCTCCACCTCCCCCTCCTCTCTCTCTCCTCTCTCTCCATCTCCTCTCTCTCTCTCTCTCTCTCCTCCCCCTCTCTCTCTCTCCCCTTTCCCTTCTCCCAGCCCCCACCACGCCATAATGGATGTAATTATTGAGGGACATCAGAAAATGGTCCCCCCCTCCCCCATAATCCTGCAGGCAATGATTGGGGAACATCGATAATGACCTACCTCCTCTTCTTCCCTCCCTCCCTCCCTCCCTCCTCCTCCCACCACCCCTATTCTCCACGCCTCTACCCTATGTGTCCCCTCTCCTTCCCCCAAAAAAAAACAACAACAAAAATCTGGATGTGGTTCGAGGACATCAGACTATGATTAATTTTCATTGTGTAATTCTTTTTGTTTTGTTTCGTTCTTTTAAATCTAAATCCAACGAAATTATAGAACAAAAGCAAATGTCCAGCGTTTTAAGTTGTGTATAGATAATCAACAAACTGAAATGTAGAAAGTCAGACATTTGTTTTTTTTTGATAAATGTAGCACAAGCATAAATATAACAATAAAGTGGGCCAAAATTGAAAAGTGGTGAACATTTTAAAAATTTTCAGATGTGAATAATCAGTGAATGATATACGTTATAAATGTACACACATAATTTAGCATAAATGTAAAAAAAAAAAAAAACCCAACCCAAAATACACCCAAAACTAAACAGACAAGCACACTAAACCAAACAATAACAATACATAACACTCACTAGGGGGTTCGGAATAGAATGGTACCGATTTGATCTGTAGAGGTTTACACTGAATATCGGCCACAGAAGAATATTATTCAGAATGGGAACAGCCTTAACACCCTCCAGCCCCACCAACTCGCCTATCCCCACCCCTGACCCCCTCCCCACTATCCCTCCACACCACCCCCTCTTCAAGTAGTTTTTAGTTTGCATTTTTCCGATTTATGCTCGGTTCCAGTCTTGTCGTTTTCCATCGTGGCAGTTGTTGGGCTCTTATATTTCATGGAACAATAGTGTAGTGTAGGTTTAGTACAAACTGAAGGAAATTGAAATGAATGTGAGTTCTCTATGTTTTGTTTGGATTTGTATCGGTTTGAACCGAATAACCCTGTATGTGTGCATCTATGTATGACTGTATGTATGACTGTATGTATGTATGACTGTGTGTATGACTGTGTGTATGACTGTGTGTATGTGTGTATGTGTGTATGTGTGTATGTGTGTATGTGTGTGTATGTATGTATGTATGTATGTATGTATGTATGTATGTATGTATGTATGTATGTATGTATGTATGTATGTATGTATGTTTTGTATGTATGTATGTATGCATGCATGCATGTATGTATGTATGTATGTATGCATGTATGCATGTATGCATGTATGTATTCATTTCTGGGGTGTGATTATACATTGTAGGCATCCTCCAGTCTCAGGGGAGGGGGGGGGGGGGGTTATGGAGTTGAGCTCTAGGTGTTTATTCAGGTACAGTGTCAGGTGTGGCTGGCCAGTCCGACACGGGAATGACAGTCCCTATGGCAGAGGGCACAGATGAAGTCTGATGCTGGTCTGTCTGCATGGGCTGCAGCCTTTCTTCTCATTCTCTGTGCCTCGTGCTGCTGAGCAAGTGTCTCTATGAAGTTGGAGAGACCTTTCTGTACAGTCTATCTCCAAGCTGACCGTTTTAGGGCTGTTGCTTCCCAGTTGTTCTGGTCAATGTTCAGGGCTTTTAAGTCCATTTTTGCACACATCTTTAATGCGTAGCCGAAGTCTGCATGTGGGGCGTTTTCCCTGCACAAGTTCTCCTCAGAGGAGGTGTTTAGGATCTGTCCGTCATCCATGCGCACAACATGATCGAGCCAGGGCACACATCTCTGTTTCAGTAGTGTGTAAATGCTGGCGCATTCAGCTCTTTCCAGGACACCATTGTTTGGGACTTTGTCCTGCCAGGTGATGTTCAGGATACATCGGAGGAAACGCATGAGAAAAACATTGAGCTTTTTGCTCTTGACGGTCACGCAAAGTCCAGCCTATGTATATATGTGTGCGCGCACACACACACACACACACACACACACACACACACACACACACACACACACACACACACACACACACACACACACACACAAACACACACACACACACACTAACACTAACACTAACAACACACACACACACACACACACACAAGGCTACCCAGAGAACCCAATAAATATAAAAAAGTATAAGGTGACCGTCCTGGTTTGACCTTTATAGCTGGCCAGGGCATTGGTAGGTGGAACGACCGAAGTGTTGTTGGTTTTATTCCCTGTATATAGAACTCGGCTGTTTTCATGCAGGCTTCAATTCAGGCACGAGCAAGATGCTATGCATGGTCTCTGAGGAAGGCGGGTATGAAACGCTAATAGGATTGGAATGAATCGGTCTGGTAGACAGGACTGCTCGACTGAAGCGTTGCAAAACAGTAATCCGCGATAAAGAAAATGAAAAAAGCTTGAAATCATAGGATCTTTGTAGGGTTTTTCTTTCCAAGGAATTGAAGCATTAGTCATCCTTTAACACACTGATTGTTTTTTGTTTTTTTTTTAGGCTACAACAAGGAGTGGAGGAAGCTGGTTGCAAAATTTTCTGTGAGACCTCGACTGTCTACTAGACTACGCGGGGTAGGGGAGAGGTGAGTGTGAGATAAGTGTAAAGAAAAGCAACCATTGGAACTGATTTCACAGAAAAGAAAAAACAAACAAAAAAACAAACAAAAACAAATAAACATACCCAACCAGACATAGAAACAGACACAGACACACAAAGACACAGAGATACACACAGACACACAGACACACAGACACACACACAGACACAGACACAGACACAGACACACACACACACACACACACACACACACAACACACACAACACAAACACAAACACACACACACACACACACACACACACACACACACACACACACACACAAACAACAACACACACACACACACACACAAACACACCACACAACACACAAAACACACACAAAACCTCTTGTAAATTCATTAAACGAATCCAAACAAAGCAAAGCAAAACAAAAACAAAAAGCTGCAGACAGTAAATCAGTAGAAAATGACGAAGTCTGGGTTTATTTTGAATTTCTTTGATGTCAGAAGGACGACGCCTTTTGCCAGACGCGATTCGTGATTTGGCTCCAAGATGAACCTGACTCTGGCCCCCCCCCTCCACCCCTCGTCCCCCCCCCCCCCCGACACACACATCCCCCCCTTCACACGGATGAGATGCGTGTTTGCTATGCACCACCCTCATGACAGATTCAAATCAGTGTCTGGCTGTCATTCACCCCCGCCAGGCGATGATTCCCCTCGTGATTCCGCTCACTTTCAAAATGCACTTGGATTAGCAGCAGCAGATTATGCAAAGTGGTCAGGGGGCATTACCCTTGGGAGTTCTGCTTCCTTCCGATGTCTCGGATTTTGTGGGTCTCTTCCGGCTGTTTTATGTGTCCCACGTAACCAGTGTGTGGTATTAATTGTGGGGACATGTATATGAAATAAGCGGTGGGGTCGAAGGTTCAGGATGTTGGGAATCAAGTGCAGAGGGTATCGAGAGAGGGATCATGTAATATCTTCAGAGAGAAACTTCATCATCGAGATTTCAGATCTAAAGAACGAGTTACAGACACTAGACTTCCGATGAGGCTAAAAACCGAAATCGCGAGTCTGAACGCCCTAGAACGTCTTGCACATACGTTGAAACCTGCTCCATCTTAAAAAAGAGAAGGTCATTGTGTGCCGGTGGGACTAGATGACAAAATTGACAAAAGC
>CM060316.1:30247931-30250431 GCA_030674155.1 Stramonita haemastoma
GGTTGATGTTGTTGCTCACAGTGTTTACGAGTGTTATAACCTTTTTTTCTAATAGATATATCTTTATTATAAAGAGGATAACAATAGTGATGTTTGAAACTAGCTTGTGCTTCGCTTGTAAAAACGGTTGCTTTGTATTGAGTTATGGGAGCCGCCAGTCTCGTGTTCATTATGTGTGAATTATGATCGTCTGCTTTATATAAAAAAAACCACCTCTTTTGGAATTTTCTTGATGTTGTGTTGTTTTCCAAAATTTTTGTACAGAACTGTGGCCTAATAGAATTATGCAATCTCTTTCTCTGTCTCTCTCTGTCTCTTTCTGTCTCTGTCTGTCTGTCTGTCTGTCTGTCTGTCTGTCTCTCTTCTCTCACTCTTATTATTGTTGTTAGTTAGAGGTGCTTCTTAAACTGATGTAATCCCTGATTAGGGCGGGACTGGATGTAAAAAAAGACATGAGTGCTTATTCATTATCCTCGAATAAAGAATCTGATTTGATTTGATTTTATCTCCCTTTCTCTTTCTCTGTCTGTCTGACCCCCCACCCCTCACTCTCTCTCTCTCTCTCTCTCTCTCTCTCTCTCTCTCTCTCTCTCTCTCTCTCTCTCTCTCTCTCTCTCTCTCTCTCTCTCTCTCTCTCTCTCTTTCTCTTAATCTGTTTGTCTCTGTCTCTGTCTCTGCCCCTGTCTGTATCTCTGTCTCTGTCTGTCTCTGTCAATCTGTCTGTCTGTCTGTCTGTCAGTCTGTCTGTCTGTCTGTCTGTCTGTCTGTCTATTCTTTCTCTCTCTGCTCTCTCTCTCTCTCTCTCTCTCTCTCTCTCTCTCTCTCTCTCTCTCTCTCTCTCTCTCTCTCTCTCTCTCCTCTCTCTCTCCTCATCACTCTCTCTCTTTCTCTTGTTTTCTTATAATCTTTCTATCTTACTCTCTAAATTACACACACGCATCAGCATGTGTGTGTGCGTGCTGGTGTGTGTGTGTGTGTGTGTGTGTGTGTGTGTGTGTGTGTGTGCGGTGTGTGTGTGTGTGTGCGTGCATGTGTGTACGTGTGTATGCGTGTGCCCGTGTGTGCGTGTATGTGTGTGCCCGTGTGTAGTTTCTTAGTGTCTACATGTACTGCATGTTTGTTTCTTTGTCCACGAGCACGAAGCCACTCCAGACAGACTTTGTCTTTATCACTATTATCATCTAAACTCTTTCGCTCTTTATGATATGTGGTGAGCTTTTTTCTCTCTTGGATTCTGGAAACTACAGTCTTTGCAGAGTGTACTTTGGTCTCGTTCTTTCTTCATGATGCCATTGCGCAAGCACAGACCCACACACCTCCTGGCCCATGTAATGTACTCAGGTCAGTGTATTATTATAGGTGGGCAGTCTATTGGACATTAAAGTGTGTGAGCGGTTTCACACATGCACACAGGCGTGCAAGCGCGCGGCGAGCGCGCACCACACACCTCTGTCGCATACAAAACCAGAGAGAGAGAGAGAGAGAGAGAGGGTAGAGATGGAAGAGAGATCGATGAGAGAGAAGAGATGTTGATGAAACGATTAGAATAGAACGTGATTTTGAGAATCAATAAGAATTATTTATTTTAGACTGTGTGAATAAGAGCAGTAAAGTATTGTTCTTATGAATAGTTGCAGTCTTATCATTTTTTTTTACCGTCTTAGATTGAATCTAGTGTTATTATCAATGCCATCCGCGCATCGTCATTTTTGTCTGAAGCTTTCTCATTCTGACCACTTCTGCTGTTGCTGTTGTTGCTGCTATTGTTGGTTCTAACACGACTACTACTACTACTACTACTACTACTACTACTTACTACTACTACTACTACTACTACACTACTACTACTACTACTACTACTACTATTGCTGCTGCTGCTGCTGCTACTGCTACTGCTTTTCGTTACTACTACTACTACTACTACTACTACTACTACTACTACTACTACTACTACTACTACTACTACTACTACTACTTATACTACTACTGCTGCTGCTGCTGCTGCTTTCTGCTGCTGCTGCTGTAACTTCTACTGCTGCGACTATAGCTTCTACTGCTGCTAGTACAACTTGTGATGCTACTGCTACTGCTGCTGCTGTTATTGCTGCTGCTACTACTGCTGCTACTGCTACTTTTTTCTACAAAATAAAATACTACTATGCTGCTTCTCCCGCTACCTGTATTTCTGCTGCTACTGTTGCTGCTTATGTGTGTGTTTATTTTTTTTTTTTGTATAGCTGCGGCCGGCTTCAACCCCTGATTTTTACCTTTTTTGTGTGTAGTTCTCTTGTTGTGCTTTTTTCTTGGTTCCTGTTCTTTCCGATGTTGTTTGTTTTGCTCTTCTTCCGTTCGCTTCTCTCCTTTCTTCCCTTTCTCATCAGCGATTTATTTAAAGAGAACTCACGATTCTGTGTTTCGCATTGTCTCCAGCCCACGTTCCGTCTTCTTTGGGAATCTGACCTTTTCAGTTCTGCTAGTGGCGTGATCCTTGTGTGGTCAT
>CM060316.1:30255431-30257931 GCA_030674155.1 Stramonita haemastoma
TTAGCTCAGTGCTTTCCCTTTCTGTCTGTCTCTGTCACCGTCTCTCTGTCTCTGTCTGTCTCTGTCTCTCCTTGTCAGTCTCTGTCGCTTGGTCTTTTTCGATCTCCACTTATTCCACTTGTTCTCCTTTGTGTTATATATATATATATATATATATATATATATATATATATATATATATATATATATATATATATATATATATGTAATATTTATACATATATATATTATATGTGTGTGTACGTGTGTGTATGTGAGAGAGCGAGTATGTGTGTGTGTGCGTTTTTGAATGTGCGTGCGTGCGTGCGTTTTTGTGTGTGTGTGCCTGCGTGCGCGCGTGTGTGTGCAAGCTGGCTGGCACGTGCTTATGTGTGTCTGTGCGTATGCACGCACACACACGCACCACGCATGCATACATACATTATATGCATGTATCTGTACATGGTCGTAGGGACACAAACATGCTTAGTTCCCTCTTCCCCCACCACCCTCACGCCTATTCATTCATCCATCATGGCCATGTCCTTGTCTCTCTTTCTGTTTGTTTGTTTGTTTGTTTGTTTGTTTGTTCGTCTGTCAGGTGTCTACTGAACGATTTCATGCGGTTTTGAGCAAAGCCATTTCTTCAGACGGGTCCTAAATTGATTCTGACGGGGTAGTGTCACTCTGCGTTTTTTTAAAATATTTTCTCTCCTTTCCGTCGCCTACGCTTTGTTTGATTTTGTCTCCGTGTGTGTGTGTGTGTGTGTGTGTGTGTGTGTGTGTGGTGTGTGGTTGTGTGTGTGTGTGTGTGTGTGGGGTGTGTGTGTTGTGGTGTTGTGTGTGTGTGTGCTGTGTGTGTGTGTGCTGTGTGTGTTTTGTGTGTGTTTGTGTTGTGTTGTTGTGTGTGTGTTCTGTGTGTGTTGTTGTGTGTGTGTGTGTTTATGTGTGTGTGTTTGTGTGTGTGTTTTTGTGTGTGTGTTTATGTGTGTGTGTGTGTGTTTGTGTGTGTGTGTTTATGTGTGTGTGTGTGTTTGTGTGTGCAGTCTGTACTGTGTCAGTGACTCTAGCTCTTTGTCTGTTTCTGTTTACTGAGTTCTTCTTTTTCCCATGTGTGTTGTTTTGTGTGTTGTTGTTATGGTGCTCTGTTTGCATGGTGTGTGTGTGTATGTGTGGTGATGGTGGTGATGGTCGTGGTGTGTGTATGTGTAGTGATGTGTTGTGTGTGTGTTATGTGTGTGTGTGTGATGATGTGGTGTGTGTGTGTGATGGTGAGTGGTGTGTGTGTGTGTGTGTATGTGTTGTGTGTGTGGTGTGTGTGTGTGTGTGTGTGTGTGTGTGTGTGTGTGTGAGGGGTGTGTGTGTGTGTGTGTGTGTGTGTGTGTGTGTGTGTGTGTGTGTGTGTGTGTGTGTGTGTGTTGTGTGTGTGTGTGTGTGTTTGTGTGTGTATCCCAAGCTGTCCGTCTACTTTCTTTGACATTGTGGATCTCTGATTTGTGTTTTCTTGTCCGTCTCCTGTTTCATCGTTTCGTTTCTGTTTCCGTTTTTTTTTTTTTTGTTTTATTGTTGTTCTATCTGTATGTCTGTCTGTTACTGTCTCTCTCTGTCTCTGTCTTTGTCCTCCCCCCCCCCTCTCTCACTTTACCCTACCCCCCCTTCTCTCTTTGTCTCTGTTTTGTCTCTGACTGTCTCTTTGTTTGTCTGTATGTCTCTGTCTGTCTGTCTGTCTCTGTCTGTCTCTGTCTGTCTCTCCCCTCCCTCTCCCTCTCTCTGTCTGTCTGTCTGTCTGTCATTCTGTCTGTCTGTCTGTCTGATGTTTCTCTCTACCCTCATCGTCGCTTTCTCTGTTTCAATCTCCCTTACTGTTAATACAGTGCAATTCAGCAACTTTTTTGTGTTTTTTTTTCTTCTTCTAATTAATGGATATGGTTTCTGAATCTCCATAGCTGCGCGCGGTGTTATCAACTCAACGCCTTTTCCAGATTACTTCTGTTTTCTCCTTTTTTCTTCAGTCTTGTCTATTTCAGACGCAACAGCAGGCAAATGACTGTCATTTTTCTGTTGTCAGAACATCTCCCTAGGTGTCTAATGCAGAAATTAACAAATTAACAATTATAACCAAAAGAAAATATAGAATGGAAAAGGAAAAGAATGAACGATTTCGTGAGCAGCCAATTTCAGACACAGTGACAGAAGAAAGAAAAAAGAAAGAAAGAAAGAAAGAAAAAAGAAAGAAAAAGAAAGAAAGAAAAGAAAAAAGAAAGAAAGAAAGAAAGAAAAAAAAGAAAGAAAGAAGAAAAACGATAAAGAAAGAGACAAAGAATTAAAAAAATGAGGAAAAGAGAAGAAGAAAGAAAGAAAGAAAGAAGAAAGAAAGAAAAGAAAGAAAGAAAAAAAGAAAAAAAGAAAGAAAAGAAGAAAGAAAGAAAGAAAGAAAGAAAAAAGAAAGAAAGAAAGAGAAAGAAAGAAGAAAAGAAAGAAGAAAAAGAGAAAGAAAGAAAGAAAGAAAGAAAGAAGAAAG
>CM060316.1:30262931-30272931 GCA_030674155.1 Stramonita haemastoma
ATGTGTGTCTGTGTATCTGTCTGTCTGTCTATCTATCTATCTATCTATCTATCTATCTATCTATCTATCTATCTATCTATCTATCTATCTATCTATCTATCTATCTATCTATCTATCTATCTATATTTTTTGCATGCGATTTTCATCCATCCATTTATCCATTCATCTATCCATCTATCTACTTGTGTGTGTGTGTGTTTGTCTATATTTGTATGTGCGCGTGCGCGCGGGGCATGCGTGAGTGAGTGTGTGTGTGCGTGTGTGTTCGTGCGTGAGTGTCTTTGTACATACATACAGGCCAACGTACGTATGTACGTACACTACACTGTGCACGCGGGTGCATGCATTCATGTCCATTATGCATGTAGATACACATCTACTTTGCTTAGTGAAAGCTTAGGACCGAGAGTGTGCATGTGTACATGCTCCTCTTTGCTTCTGCAGCTCTTTCTGTAATACTTTATATACTTAAATGCCCCCCTGCTCCCCCTCTCTCCCTCTCTCTCTTTCTTTTTCTCCCCGTTTCAGAGGAGAGCACAAGTAGCAGAAAAGGGACATGAATCGAAGTTAATTCAATAGACAGAAAGTAAAAATCACAGCAAATGAAATGAGTTTAGCCAAGCGAAGAAAACCGTACTCAGCAAATTAAGACGGCAAAGATATACAAGTTGTTGATTCAAACTGACATAACAGCCATACAGACAATCAGAAAGGCAGAGAGACAGACAGAAAAGACAGACAGAGAGACAGGTAAATAGATGCAAACACAGACAGATACAGAAAGACACAGACGCAGACTGACACAGACACATAAACACAAAACACACAAACACACACGCGCGCCGCGCGCGCGCGCACACGCACACGCACACGCACAAAAACAACACACACACTTTTACACACATACACACACACGCACGCATCCGCGCGCACGTACCCACGCACGCACGCACGCACGCGCACACACACGACAGAGAGGAGAGAGAGAGAGAGAGAGAGAGAGAGAGAGAAGAGAGAGAGAGAGAGAGAGAGAGAGACAGGACAGACAGACAGACAGACAGACAGACAGACAGACAGACAGACAGACAGACAGACAGACAGACAGACAGACAGACATAGAGAGATAGACAGAGAGAAGAGAGAGAGAGAGAGAGAGAGAGAGAGAGAGAGAGAGAGAGAGAGAGAGAGAGAGAGAGAGAGAGAGAGAGACAGACAGACAGACAGACAGACAGACAGACAGACAGACAGACAGACAGACAGACAGACAGAGAGAGAGAGAGAGACAGAGACAGAGACAGAGACAGAGAGAGAGAGAGCAAACTTCAGAGAGAGAGAAAGAGAGAAGAACAATAGAAACGAAGAGAAGAAATCTGGATCGAGTGTCTGACATTCCCCATTTCTTTGTTTGACGGTACTTTGTGTATATCTGTGTGCACAACGCGTTGAACTTTTAAGCAGATTTGCAGACTTCTCAAGCTTGCCAGATGTTGCCTGTGTGCTGAGTGTTTTATGACATCCAATGTCACATTAGTGTTCACATCTGCTGTTTTGACTTTGGAATCTGACACTTTGCTTGTTTATTTTTCGTGCTTTCACCATCAGCTGCTGCGCTGGTATATGATCAATCAATTCAAATCAATAATGAATATAATCCATCAAATAATTCAATCAATCAAAAACAAGCAATTCATTTAATCAATTAATTCAGTCAATCGTAATATAACGAACAATCACGAGAGAAGGAGAGAGAGAGGTAGTTAAAAACAATCAACCTGTTTATCACTACTTAATGAATATGTTAGTAGTTCAATCTGGTTTTATAAATGCAGTTAACTCATTAATCAATCAGCGAATTGACTAACCATTCAATTATATAAACAACCGGTATTTGTTTTACAAATGAAGGAGAACCAAAAAAGAATCCATCTGTTTTTGTTATCTTTTGCTGTTTGCTCATATTTTTCCATACTGTTTCTTTCGTCGTTTTTTTCCCCCAAAATAAAGACAGGAATAAATAAAAAGCACTAACGAATTATCGATATGTATTGCTTATTATGACATTCACTCATCTACGACACTGCAGATTGCTTGTCATTCCCCTAGCAGACTTGCTTTGAAGAAGGGATGGAAGACGGGAGGATAGCAGACATGGGAAGACGTGCTGTTCCAGAAATCACGTACATGAACAAGATATGATGTATGAAAAAAGAGCTGCAGTGGGATGGGGGGCACTAGGAGATGAAAAGGGAGAGGGAGTGAACCGAGCAATGGATGTAAAATGAAATTTTGGTTAAGGAAAGCTAGTAGAAATGGTTAAATGGTAAAATGATATTGGTTAATATAGAAATGGTAAAATGGTAAATATAATGAGTTTTTGGTTAATGAAAACTGGTAGAAATGGTAAGCTAAGAACAGGAAAATAACCGGATTAGGCACAAAACTATATTTTGGGTTGAATCTACCAAACAAGGTTGTTTTTTTTTTAATTGTACAAATCGCTAACAATTTCTGATTTTTTCTGTTATATGTCTATCATTTTGTGATTGTTATTTTTTTTCTCTCGGAAAGAAGACATATAATAAATAATAATATAAATGAATTAAAACAGTTGAGGCTTTACCACTTGACTGTACGAACCAACGAACAAAATTGGCAAACTGCGTGTCAAGCAGATAACTATATGTTGATATAGCTGGGCTTTACTCAGATCAACACAGAGACAGTTGGGGGGGGGGGGGTCTTGGTGGGGGGGGTCACCCACAATCTACATTTTGTCTCACCAGCGCATTGGGAAGTTACTGCGAGTCATGAGTACAGTTTGGATGGGAAGTGTGCGTGTAAGCTGTTTCCTAGTACTTTTCATTTCATGACAGCCTTAATTTGCATTTTGGATTTTTTTACTCTTTAACGGAGTTGTTGCTTGAAACTTGTCATGATGAAGGTAGAATCTCAAATTAATTACAAACATAACAACATTTTGATATAGACTTCGGCACTAAGCTTACATCAATAGCTGACACACTGTATTTAGCCTGAGCCAAAGGTGTACATTATAACGCAGATTTAGAAAACATATCTACCTACGTTGAAGTAGAATACACGACGATATGATAATCTAGCTGTTAGAGCGTTGAGCTCGCAATCTGCCGGCCTGAGGTTGAACAACCTCAGAGACGTCTGTTTAAAGGTTCATTCACTCTGGAGTTTACCATCAGTGCTGATTTCCACTTTCCGAAAATCCTTCCGATAAGACTATAAACCAAGCCAGTCGTCCAATCGCGCACAGAACAACTTGCGAAAAAGTGAAAACCCGCTCAGTTTTTTCCAAACTGTAGGCCATTCCCATGTCAATAGCAACAGATGACAAGATTTTCAAACCCGCGTGCTCTATGGTGTCGTGTTTAGACATCATCCTGGAAGTCAGAACAGGATTGCGGCAAAGGACGCTAAATGGAGCACTCGCAAAATCTCATCATTGGTAAACCTCGGAGCTTTAGCCGATAAACAGGAAAAAAACACACATGAAAAGAAGACTCGTATTTGGTCATAAGGGAGTTTCATCTCTCTAGTTTGTTCCATCTTTTGTAAGCTTAAATGCAGAGGACAAACTATCGGACAGAACACAAAGAATAACTAGAGTAGGACATACAATCAAAGCAGCAACAAGGACAGCAACAAGAGTAGGAGCCGCAGAAGCAGATGTTGTTTCTTGCGTTGTTATTGTTCTCGTCTCTCATGTGTGTGTGTGTGTGTGTGTGTGTGTGTGTGTGTGTGTGTGTGTGTGTGTGTGTGTGTGTGTGTGTGTGTGTGTGTGTCCGTGGTGTGTGGTGCATGTGTGTGTGCATGTGCGTGTGCGTGCGCGCGCGTGTGTGTGAGGCAGCTGCAGAAGCCATCGTTTGGTGTGATGAAAAGGACCGGGGCTGAACTAGGTCATGTCTCTGAGGTGTTATCAAAGCCAAATGCCAATTCTTCTCTCCTTTCCTCACTGCATTCAAGAGGTGCATGTGTGGGAATTGAGCCCTGTGCTAAAAGGTCGTCATTTCATTACCATGTCTGTGAAAACACTAAAGCACACACGTGCGCACAGACAGAAAACAGAAACACACAAAAAACACAGGCTGACAAAGAGACAGACAGACATGCATACGCACACGAACACACGCACACACAAACACACAGAGTGTCAGACACACGCACACACACATACACATACATATGCACGCTTGCCACGTGCACGCACACACATGCGCACAAACACACACCTCACAAATGTGTGTGTGTGTGTGGCATAAATAAGAACACATCCACTCTCTTTGTTTTTCAGTCTCTGACTCTGGGGGGATGGGGGGGTGTGGGGGTGTCCCTCTCTCTCTCTCCCTCCCTCCCTCCCCCCCTCTCTCCCTCCTTTCCTCTCTCTCCTTTATCCTTAGAAACAACAGAAATAAAGCAATGGTATTGCCAGTCTCAATCATCAACTGTTCCTCCTTATCCTCTCTTCCCCTCCACCCCCCCTGTCCTTCTCCACCCTCCACCCCTCCTGAGTCAGGCTGCACAGGTCTGTGGCTCTGGAGCATGTGACAATCACCAGTGAGTACAGTGGACCTGCAACATCAAAGAGCACGACAACAGGGCCTATACTGCAGACATAATCCTTGTGATTGCACATCACTGAAACAAAACACTGTTGTAATGGGTTTTTCCTGTATTTTATTACTCTGTGTGTGTATGTGTGTGTGTTGTGTTTGTTTGTTTGTGTGTGTGTGTGTGTGTGTGTTGTGTGTGTGTGTTGTGTGTTTGTGTGTGTTCGTGTGTTTGTGTGTGTGTGTGTTGTGTGTTGTGTGTGTTTGTGTGTGTGTGTTTGTGTTTGTTGGTGTGTGTTCGTGTGTGTGTGTGTGTGTGTTTTGTGTGTGTTGTGTGTGCCCATGCACACCACGGGTTATATCTTTCTTTGATAATGTGAGTTTCCACAATTACTCCCAGTGCTGCCTTTCCCCAAACCTGACGCAAAGATGAAATCAATATACTGGCGTATATATCCTACTGTGGAAAAATGACCAAAATGTCACAAGATACCAGTAAACATATCAGCTGACCAAACCTTTCTGGAATTCAATTTCTCTGTCTCTGTGTCTCATTCGCAGCCTCTGTTGTTCCTTCCCCACCACACCCTTCCCTCTCTTCTAGCTTTCTCTCTCTCCTCTCTCTCTCCCTCTCTCTCTCTCTTCCTCTACTCTCTACTTTCATCTCCCTCTCTACTCACATCCACAACCTTTCTCTTGGTCTCTGCTCTCAGTCTCTTCTCTTCTGCTTACACCTTTCACTCAGTCATCAATCTCTTCTCTTCATCACTCAAAAACATGATGTCACAACAGTTTTGTACAATGACAGTCTCACAATCTCTTCTCTTCTCTCTCAAAGCATGTCCACAACGCATTTTTTGGTCCACTCAGTCATCAAGATCTCTTCTCTCTACTCAAAAAGACAATGATGTCCACAACGACAGTTTTTTTGGTCCACAATGACAGTCATCAAGAGTCTCTTCTCTTCATCACCTCTTTTCCTCACCCCCCCCCCACCCCCCTTTGCTGCATCAGGAAAAAAGGTCTATGGCTCTGAAACATGTGAAGTTCATCAGTGAGATTTCATTAGACCTTCAACATTAAAGGGTATGACAACAGGACCTATGCAGCAGTCATACTCCCTCTGATTGCACATGCCTGCAACAAAACTGCTTTTTTCTGTAATGTATTACAGCGTGTGTGTATGCCATAGACTGTACCTCCGTTTAATGATCTAATGCACGAGTTAGAATGATTACTGCTAGTCCTCTTTCTCTATAATTTGCTGTAGGGAAGAAGATCAATGTGCTTTGTGGTATGTTATTTGTGAGAAATATTGGAGACAAAAAAAGGTTACTAGATGTGGTATAGACTTGCTTGTCAACCAAATATATTGACACTGTGATTCGCTCTGTCTCCATGTCTGTGTCTCTTCATTTTTTTCCTTCTCTCTCTCTCTCTCTCTCTCTCTCTCTCTCTCTCTCTCTCTCTCTCTCTCTCTCTCTCTCTCCTCTCTCTTCTCTCTCTCTCTCTCTCTCTCTCTCTCTCTCAACCCAATCCCCCTTTCTGAGTCAGGGAAAACAGGTCTGTGGATCGGGTACATGTGACATTATTTTATCAGCAAATACAGTGGACCTGCAACATCAAAGAGCACAACAACAGGGCCTATACTGCAGGCATAATCCCTGGGATTGCCCATGACTGAAAAAAACCTTGCAGTAATAGTATTTTTCTGTATCGTATTACTGTGTGTGCAGTAATAGCGTGTCTCTTTGTTTGATGACCTAATACACGAGCTATGATGATTACAGCTAGCTAGTTACTGTTTTTTACCATGATTGGCTGTGAGAAAGAAGATCAATATACTATGTGGTGTTTTTATATTATACATGGAATATTAGAGACAAAAAATGTTATCCGACGTGATGTATTCTTGCATGTGGACCAAAATGATCGATTGAAGCTTTTATTCTCTCTGTCTCCATGTCTCCAGATATATATATATATATCTTGTATATATATATATATATAATATATATATATATATATATATATATCTATATATCTATCTATCTATCTATCTTGTATATATACATATATATCTTTCTCTCTGTTCCTCTCTCTCTTTATATTTGCATATCTTTCCTTTCTCTTTCTCTCTTTTTCTATCTTCCTCTTCCTTCTCCCTCCCTTCCATCTGTCTCTCTGTCTTTGTCTGTCTCTATCTCTCTCTCTCTCTCTCTCTCTCTCTCTCTCTCTCTCTCTCTCTCTCTCTCTCTCTCTCTCTCTCTCTCTCTCTCTCTCCTCTCCCTAATATGGGCAAGGGTTGGATTAAAAAAAAAGAAAATACATCAACACTTATATTTACAACCCTTGGAACTAAAAGTTAGAAATCAATTAATCAATGGACACTTTCTTTAGCTTTCTAAATCAGAGAAAAAGAAAGCGATGATGTCCATGACAACAGGTATCAACTGTCCTATTGGCTATCCCTTTTGCACTCGCCCCCTCCACTTCCTACTCTTTACCCGCACCCCTCTCATTCAGGCTTCACAGGTCTGTGGCTCTGGAGCATGTGACACTCATCAGTGAGTACAGTGGACCTGCAACATCAAAGAGCACGACAACAGGGCCTATACTGCAGTAATAATCCCGTGATTGCCCATGACTGAAACAAAACACTGCAGCAATGTTTTTTTTTCTTTGAATTGCATCACTCTGGCTCTCTGTCCCTCTCTCTGTCTCTGTCTGTCTGTCTCTGTGTCTGTCTGTCTGTCTCTCTCCTGGTACCATAAAATGTATCATGGTTTGATGATTAGATTCGGAAGTGATCATGACTACTCCTTGTCCTCCTCTTTCATGATTCACTGTGACATAAAAGAATATCAATATGCTATTTAGTATGATTATATGCAGATAAAATTTTGGAGGCTAATATGTTAGGAGACATGGCGTAAACTTGTAAGATGTGTAAACATTTCTGGGATTTTTGTTTCTTTGTCTCCATGATTACAGGCATCATTTTTGACTCCTCTTCTCTTCAGCAGAGAAATCTGCTGTGACATAAATGGTATAAATAAAATAAAAATTAAAAATCAATAAAAATTCCCTCTTTCCCTCCTCCCCCCCCCACTAAACCCCATTCACCTACCTCTCCTACTGAGTCAGGCAAACTCAGTCTGTGGATTTGGAGCATGTGACATTCATCATTAAATACAATGGGTTAGCATCATCAAAGAGCATGCCAGAAGGGTCTATGCTGACAGACATAATCCCCATGATCGAACATGACTGAAACAAAACTCTGCCCTGATGTTCACTCTGCATTGAACCAGCCTGTGCTGCTGCGTCACTGTCTTTGATGACTCGATGCATCTGTTATGATGATTACTCTTGATCCTCCTTTTGCCACACTATTGTAGTATCTACTGAAGTATAGATACAAAGAATAGATATGAATCTGACATGGGGTAAACTTCTTACCTGACCAGACATTTCTAGGCTTTGGTCTTTGTTTGTGCTCTGTTTCTATAATAACATTATGTCTTTCTTGAAAATGAATCTCTGTCTGTCTGTATCTCTGTCTTTGTCTTTTTCCCTATCTATAATGGTTAATCTGTCTGCCTGTTTGTCTGTCTGTCTCTCTCTCTTTGTTCCTAATCTCTTTCTCTCTCTAACTCTATACACTTGGACATACATATACCCTCTCTCTGTCTCACACACACACACATGCACGCACGCACGCACGCACGCACGCACACACACACACACACACACACACACACACACACACACGCACGCACACACCACACACCACACACACACCACACTCATTCTTATAATATAGAGCTATGAAATAGAATAGATCAAGTCTATAAAACAAAATGCTTTCAAGATGTTTGATACCAGCTCCTCCTCCTCATTTTTCTTGCCCCCCCCCCCTCCCTTACCTCCACCACTAGTGGCTCCCAGATGAAGATCAAAAACCAGATAAACAGCAGAGCATAGGACAGTGAACTGCAATTGTAACCTGTTTTATGGCCAAAGCACTGGCAAGAGGAGAGGAGAGGAGAAGGAGAGGAGGGAGAGAGAGAGAGAGAGAGAGGAGGAGAGAGAGAGAGAGAGAGGAGAGAGAGAGAGAGAGAAGAGAGAGAGGGAGAGAGGAGAGAGAGAGAGAGAGAGAATTTGTATATTCTTTTTATATCGATGATAATGGAATAAGCACTCATGATTGTGCTTTTTTTACATCCAGTCTCCGTGTGGATGCACTTTTGTAAATTTTGTCATCTGTTCCCACTGGCACACAATGGCCTAGAGAGAGAGAGAGAGAGAGAGAGAGAGAGAAGAGAGAGAGAGAGAGAGAGAGAGAGATGCCTGAGTAAGTAGAGGTCTTTATATTGCATCTGCAATGTGTAGATTGAACTGTTCCTGACGTCCTAACTCTAATGAAGTGTAGAGGAGAGAAGTTTGCTAGTAAGTTATGAGTTTTATATATGCACTATCCACTTGTAGGTTGAACTGTATATGACTGATATACGTACTATAAAAGTTAAAGAGAATTCTATACAAGTATATATACATATAAATAAATATAGAATAGATAAATTATGGTATATATTATTATACATTATAGATAATATATACCAGATCAAAAAGAGATAGAGACAGATGAACTCAATTGTAACTCTTGTTTTATGAAGATCAAAAACCAGATGGCGAAAGAGAGCAGAGGAAGTGAGACTGAAGAGAGTATGTTAGAGAGAAATGTGAGAGAGAGAGAGAGAGAAGAGAGAGAGAGAGGAGAGAGAGAGAGAAGAGAGAGAGAGGAGGGAGGAGAGAGAGAGAGAGAGAGAGAGAGAGAGAGAGAGAGAGAGAGAGAGAGGAGAGAGAGAGAGAGAGTAGTTTCCTGTAAGTTCTGAGGTCTTCATATTACACTTTCGCACAGTGTGGTTGAACTTGTCCACTGAGGTGCCCCCAACGGTTTCTTAGGATGTGAGAGGAGAATTCTTGTCAAATATATATATAAATATATATATAAATATATATATATAATATAAAAATATAGAAACAGATACACATATATGGCTCTTTATGTTTCTCTTGAGCTTCAATGTTGCACACACACACACATACACACACACGCACATACATACACACACGCACGCACACACGCACGCACGCACGCACTCACGCACAACACCACACACACAACACCACACACACACACACACACACACACACACACACACACCTTTCTCATAAAGAGCTATTTACTGCGTAAAACAGCTTAGACCCCTCCACTACTGTTCTTTGATAATGAGTACAGTCTATTCATTCTCACCAGTCTGTGCCCAATCCCCAAGCATTTGCCCAGAATAGGAGGCTAAAGGCACACAACTGTCAGCACAGCACAGGGCAATAAACTCAACTTTTGTTCGGCA
>CM060316.1:30277931-30292931 GCA_030674155.1 Stramonita haemastoma
CATGTGTTCTTGTCCACTAGCAAACGCTTCCTTTCTTTGAACTGAACCACTCCACTGTCCCTCCCCTCCCCTCCCCTCCCCTCCCCAGAGAAACACTGAATAAAGAGGCAGTTAAATCAGTAGTGTGGTGTGACAGTTAGCTGTGAGTATGAAGTGCTTTATGAGCTGAGAGCAACAAGTGAGGCTGACAGCAGACATAATTATTAGTCATATGGTATTTTCAGGTCCGAACCTCGGTAGCGACCAGTAAATTAATCATTGAAAATTTAATGATCGCTCAGGTCAATTTCTAGTGCAGACCAGTCAATGTCTTAATACCCATCATGTATATACATTAGCAGATCAAAGAAGTGTGTTAAAGATCCTGTAAATCATGTCAGAGTTCGGTGGATTGTAGAAACACAAACATACCCAACATACATCCCTGAAGTTGGAATGTAGCTACCTTTACCATGGGCAAAAAACGGTCGCATAAAAAACCCTCACCATTAATAAATCTCTGCACTCAAATT
Source organism: Stramonita haemastoma (assembly GCA_030674155.1). NCBI lineage: Eukaryota > Metazoa > Mollusca > Gastropoda > Neogastropoda > Muricidae > Stramonita > Stramonita haemastoma. Next base: position 30,278,444 of record CM060316.1, read on the forward strand.
GGGAGGTGAAAAAAAAAAAGAGGAAAACAATATGAAGCCTTCTACAATTTGTTTCACTGTAAAAGAATAACTAAATAAGCAACACAGAAAAATCATACACACAGTAACAGGGGAGATCATTTTTCAATCTGAAAATAAACCGTACGAGTTATCTGGCTACCACTTAAAAACAGTCATACGTTCAAACTTCTCATCTAGTGTGCCATTTCAATCTCACATTGATTCCCAGGTGAGATGAGTGAGTCAGAGTGGACATTCTGGGTGACCGGCAGAGCGTTAAGCTGGGGAACGCACAACAACAGCAACAACTTGTTATAATTATGTCTTCCAGTTTTTCCTTGTCAGCTTTGTTTGTTGCTTTGCCCTGTTTGTCATTGTTCAATGTCGCTTTCCTGTAGTTTACAGCGTTGATAAAACAACATGCAAAGTAAAAAAAAAAAAAAAAGAACACAGACAAGCAACAGGCACAAGAGCACAAAAGGGCAAACAAGAGATAAAAGACACGAGGCTGAAGACAGAGAGAGTAGGAGAGAGAGAGAGGGAGGAGAGAGAGGAGAGAGGGGAGAGAGAGAGAGAGAGAGGAGAGAGAGAGAGAGAGAGAGAGAGAGAGAGAGAGAGAGAGAGAGAGAGAGAGAGAGAGAGGAGAGAGAGAGAGAGAGAGAAGAGAGAGAGAGAGAGAGAGAGAGAGAGAGAGAGAGAGAGAGAGAGAGAGAGAGAGAGAGAGAGAAGAGAGAGAGAGAAGAGAGAGAGAGAGAGAGAGAGAGAGAGAGAGAGAGAGGAAGGCAAGGCAAAGCAAGCAAGGCAAGGCAAGCAAGGCAAGGCAAGGCAAGGCAAGGCAAGACAATTTTTTTGTATTCGAGGATAATAGATAAGCACTCATGTGCTTTTTTACATCCAGTCCCCGCCCTTTTCAGGGATAACATCCCACCCATCAAAACCCCACCTCCAGTGGGGCCCCACGCAAAGAGAGAGAGAGAGAGAGAGAGAGAGAGAGAGAGAGAGAGAGAGAGAGAGAGAGAGAGAGAGAGAGAGAGAAGAGAGAGAGAGAGATACACACACAGAGACAAACAAACAGACAGACAGACATGGGTGACATTTCCAAAAAAGACTCCTTGACTCTTCATTTTCATGTCCTTGCAGCCCAGTTGCCCCTGTCCCTTGCCCTTTTCTCCTCAGCTGAAAGGGCATCCAGACACTAAACCACCGCAATGCCACCTTTCCAGATAATACCATGTATATCTGTGCCTTCTGTTTAGAGCTTTAAAAAGAAGCTGAATATCCCAATCGTCCGCCTCCGAGACTTTTCAGCCTCTGTCTGTCTCCGTTTGTCTGTCTCTATATGTCTCTGTTTCTGTATGTGTTTCTGTCTGTCTCTGTCTCTGTATTATCTGTCTGTCTGTCTGTCTGTCTGCCTCTCTCTCTCTCTCTCTCTCTCTCTCTCTCTCTCTCACACACACACACACACACACACACACACACACACACACACACACACACACACACACACACACACACACACACACACACATAACTCTTCCACTGTGAAGAACAAGAAACTGCAGCCTACATTAGACTGCTTTCAAAAAAACTTTTACATGCTCTGATAAAGAAATAATTTCCTGGAGAAATGGTCTTTTTTATCGTTATGCATCAATTGCCAACGATTTGGTGATAGTGGAAAAGCATGACTATGATCACTGTGATAATCCCATATCCCTTCCCTTGTGGATCAAACAACCCACCCCTTCCCACCTGGCGAAATCAGTGATACGTGTTTTCCAAGATGATTCCAAGCATATTACCTTATCGCTGTATTTTACGCGTCAAAATACGGGGACATTACTATGTCAGGGAATAGACTGTGATAAATGGGATAAAGAAGAATGTGAAGTACTGAAACATGTAGTAACTGACTATTGTGTAAACGATGATGTGAATGCTTTCAAGGAGGCTCTGATTTCAGTTCCGCTAACTTTTCTGACAGGAGATGGTGACAACATTATGTTAAGTGCTCCTGTGTGTGATGAAAACGTTTCTTCTCCACAAGCCCCTTCCCTTCCTCTTGCTCTTGATCAGTTGCAAGATGAGGAAAGCATGTCGGACCACCAGAGCGACTTTTCCAATGAATCTCCGGTAACCAGTCCAGTAACAGCAATACAGATCAACACAAGTGAGAAAGACCATTTCTGCGATGTAGGAGCACAAACGTGTACTCCAAACTGGAATGAAAGTCCAACCTCTATTGCCACCATTGAAACAGCTACAAAGCAAAGAATAAAACCAACCCCTAAAGCAGTGAAGCTGGCAAAACGCCATCGCAGGCGTACACTGGGACCTTCCGAACATATGCAAAAGTCATTAACTGAAAAACTACTCAATATCGAAAACTAACCTTAACTTAATGTATAGCAGTCACTTAGAACATGAAGCTGACCTCTTGTCTCGGCTAGAAGATTTTAAAGTTTCGATCAAGAATGAACTGAAAGTCCATGTAGACCACAAGTTAGAAACTATACATACTCTTTTCGATGACGTTAAGTCTGTTATCTTTGATACAGATAGAAAACTGAATAATCTGATCAAGGAAAATCAGTCATTGAAATCTGCATTGGGTACAGTCTTTTCTGAATTAAAACAAATAAAACAGAAACCATGCCCCAAGAAAAATGTGGCAATCCAATGTGACATTAGCACAGACTGTGTAGTGCTAGTGACTCCTGCTGTGAAAGATCAAAGGGTGCATGATACAAATGACTCTCTTTTGTTACAGTCTCATCCACATCCCAAAGCTCAGGGTAATGTTTCCCTTACCTCAGAGGTCGGAGATGATGAAGACTATGTAAAAGGGACTTCTAAGTCCTTACCTCACATCGATGAGGAGACCAATGAAAAATTAGATGTGTCTACTGAAAACCGTTTCCAGGTTCTCTCTAGTCTCAGTGAGGAACAAATCTCTTTAAGATGCAATACAAATGCCCTAACTCCTAACGCCAAATCTAAAGTAATTACTTCAGATCAAGAAAGTACACGACAACTGACTGACCCAAAAACTAAAACATGACCAGACACTGAATAAACTGACCATTCCTTCTGACTGTTCATCTGTACTGATTGGTGACTCTGTTATCAGAAACATAGACCCTAAAAGACTAGAAACCTCTAGTGATCTGATATTCAAAATATGCATACCTGGTTTGACTCTTTCAAATACTACAAACTGGTTACGTACCTTAACTAAAAATGAACACGTAAAGACTGTCATTGTGCATGTTGGAGTTAATGACTGTCCAGGTGGACCCATTTCAATTGAGGATTGGAATGATCTGATTACTTCCTGTAAACAGTGTTTTCCTTCAGCCTCTATTGCTGTCAGTTCTATTCTCCCTGCTCGTGGCAGGCACCAGTTAAATAATACAATAAAACCTTCCAACAGAAATCTCTATACTGCTTGTGCTCAAATGCAGATAGACTTGATTGACAATCAAACAACCTTTGTGACTGACAATGGTGCTCCACGACAGGCCCTGTACAAGGATGCTGTCCACCCTAGCTTTAAGGGAACAGCTCGCTTGGCTGTAAATTTCAAAAAGTTCCTTCCCCAATCCTTACATCTTTACTCTATTGACCAGACTGAAAATGAAAACCTTTCCATAGATCAACAATATACCCACCATAGCCGTCCTATTTTACCAATGAGCATAAGAGATAGAGACAAAGAACTATCGTCCTGTCCTTAGAGCTGGGCCAAGGACACTCAGTAATCACAAAAAGCTGCATCGGGCACCTCACATGGTGTCAACAGCCGACTTTCCCCCCATTGCCCACACGTAACAATAGATCTATTGTCCAGGATGATAGAAATCATCTAAAACAGGATTACATATATGACCAAAGACCTACAGAGGGTCGGGATGATGTTTCCAGGGACGTGTCAGTCCCATATCAAACCAGGCAGTCCCAGCCCAATGTACACTATAGTTTACCTTTCCCCATTCCTGCATTGCCCCAGCAGTCCCCCCTCAGTTTACTTACTCTGGGCGCATGGTTCCTGAGGGGGTCATATCCACAGTTTCTGGGTCCCTTTCACTATCCTCCTAACGCTTTTAACAGTTTTGGTCTTTACAGAGGCAAACCAGCTTCCCTTCAGTTACGCTGGATCAAGTTTTCACCATCCACCACAGGACCGCATCCCTGACGCAAGGAACTGGCTTTCTTCTGGTGCCCCAGGCCAGTGGACTCCGAGGATGATGAATTTGCCGCCCACAGATGGTGCCTCATCAAGATCATCCACTGACTATATATTCTGAAGCCCATTTGAAGGAATAGTGTATTTTTTGCGGGGGGGGGGGGGGGGGGGGGGGGGGGGGGGGGGGGGGGGAGTAAAACATGTATTTGTATTTATTACTTGCTCGATTTTGAACATGTTTTGTTGAATTGTGGTATCTTTCTTTTTTCTTATCTTTCTTCATTTTTGTCGGGGGATGGGAGTGGGCACTCGTGTGCTATTTTACATCCAGTCCTGTGTGTGGTGCACTTTTGTCAGTCTTGTAGTGTGTTCACACGGCACACGTGGCCTGCTCTTGCGAAGGGCGGAGCGGGATTTGGCGTGTGTGCGGGGTATTCTGCGTGTTCGCACGCAGGGCCCTCGGTTTTGTGGTCTCATCGAGGGACTTTGTGTTTATGAGCTATGTCAGCAGCATAAGTTTTCACAGACTGGGGACTACGTTGAATGTTTCAGAGGCAGACGGACATTTCTAGGAAAGATTGAAATTAAAAAAATATATATATATAAGTTAATAATACTTTTTTCTGTCCTAAATTGTATTAAGTATTAAGTGAAGAGTTTATTAGATGTGCATCAGTTTGATGTTCTTGGTTCATTGATTTAAAAAAAAAATTCTTCAGATTGTTCATTTTTGCTTGCTCAAAAAATTCTATAGTATTCTATGTTGAAAAAACTGTGTGTCTTTTTTGAAATTGTTTTTGTGAGTAACCATTCTTTGTTTTTTTTTTCTCTTCATTATTACGTGGTGTGTTGTGTATGTGTGTGAAAAATTGTTAATACTATTTTGTCATTACGCTGATATTGTATTTGTATATCTTTCTCCTTTGAATTTCCATTTCGTAATTCCCATTTTTGGATTCCTCACATTTAAAAGATTAGGAGTTCCAGACTAGTTTTTCTCTCAATATATGACATGTCTTTAACTTTGGACACCTGGCCGATGAAGCATGGTCTCCGTGTTGGCTATTCAATATAAACAATGCTACTAATAAAATAGAAGATATTGCAACCATTCTATATAATAATGATAATCCCTTTCATTTATTTTGCTGTGCCGAGTCTCGCCTTTCTTCAAAATTTACTGATGCAGACATAAACATACCAGGGTACCAAATCCTTCGTCTAGATCCTAATAAACCCAAAACCAAACCGGTTTTACTTACATATTTTGCATCTTCTCTAAATTGTAAAAGACTCCACAATTTCGATGTTTATGATATTGAATCAATTTGGATAGAAATTAAACTGCAGCGCAGTAGACCTCTCTTGATAGGCTTTGTATACCGAAATCCATCAGAATCTACAGTTTTGGATAGATAATTTAATTCCCTTATGGATGAAGTGATACTTTTGAACCATGAAAACCATTATTCTTGGAGACTTTAACATAGATTTATTAAAACCAAATCTAAATGGTACCATAACTACACATTGCATGGACTTAAAACAGTTGATTGACAAACCAACGCGAGTAACTAACAACACTGCAACATTGATAGATCTATATTTTACTAACACGAAACAACTATAGTCGAAGTTTGTGCTCCATCATGTGGGAGTAGCGATCATAATCCAGTTTGTTTTACCTGGTTCAAAAATCGAATAAAATTCCTAAGGTAGGACATAAAACAATTTATTACAGAAGATTTAAAAAATTTAATGAGAGTGATTTTGTTTCTGATCTGTTAAATTCACCATTAAACCATGTATATCAAATAAGAGATCCCAATGAAGCTGTTGAGTTTTGGATTAATACATTTATTTCAGTTTACAATAAACATGCACCCTTTCATAAGGAAAAGAGTTAAGGATGTAATAAAACCACCTTGGATAACAAAAGATATTGAATCCGAAATACATTATAGAAACTATCTAAAAACTCATGGGACAAAAGAGCAATATAAACACCAAAGAAATAAAGTTAATTCAATTAAACGCCGATCAAAGCGAAACTACCTTCAAAAGATGTTGGTGTCAGCAAATGATTCTCGCCAGTCTGGAAAGCTATAAATTTATTAACAAACAAAACGTGTATCCAAAAGCCAACATGCCATTTAAAGACATATCAGCAGATGAATTAAACTATCATTTTTCAAATGTTGCAGATAAAGTTATTTTACATGACAGATCAAGAGATAACGATCTTCATTATTTAAAACAGTACATGGAGTCAAAACCAATTAACTTTCCTTTCTACCTACCACCAATGACTATTCTTGATGTACTCGAAAGCTTAGCTTTAAAAAAGAAGTCAAGAACTCGTGATCTAGATGGCTTAGATGCGAAAATTTTAAATCTTTCAAGCCCGCTGATTTTCGACTCACTTACCTACCTATACAATTTGTGCATTGAAAAAAATTGCTTCCCTTACAAACTGAAGCAAGCTAAAGTTATACCTGTTTACAAGTCGGGTGATTCCTCTTCTCCGTCAAATTACAGACCGATTTCCATTTTGTCTGTCTTATTCTAAGCCTGTTGAAAAGCATTTACAAAAATCCATATATTCTTACTTTACTATTAATAAACTTATGAGTGAAAGTCAGTCTGGGTTTAGAAAAACTACTCCTGTCATACAGCTCTTATCCAACTCACTGACAATGTCTTGCATAATATATAAATGAAAATAAATTTTACTGGTCTTCTTTTTGTTGATTTTGAGAAGGCATTTGATGTCATTAACCACTCTTTATTATTGCGTTAAATTATACTTGTACAAGCTAACACCAGAAATTATTAATCTTCTAGCAAGTTTTTTGTCAGATAGGAAGCAGCTAGTGGTAGTAAATGACCAAAACATCAGATTTAGTAGACGTTAAACATGGTTATACCACAAGGATCAGTGCTCGGACCCCTACTGTTTTCCATTTATGTAAACGACTTGCCCTGCTTTGTAAATTGTCACTGTGAAATGTTTGCTGACGATACATCTCTGTTCTGCAGTGACTCTGATCCCAATACGTTAGGCAACAAACTACAGGATAACATTGACAGCCTAATTTCTTGGACACAGCTAAATCATATGTCTTTAAATGCCAAAAAAACAAAATGTATGTATGTTTCAGCTAGACAGAAAAGACAAAAAATGAAAATCCAGTTTTAAACCCTTGTTTATTGATTAAACGATTAATTGAAGAAGTGGATTCTCATAAAATACTAGGTATCACTATTGACAAGAGCTTGACTTGGACAGATCACGTGATGTCTCTGGGAAAACGTCTCTCTAACAGGTTACTTCAGCTGTCTAAGATAAAGAACTTTCTTGACAACCATTCCCGTAAACTCTTCTTTTGTGGACATGTTTTGCCAATTGTCGACTATGCATCTACACTATGGGACAAATGCAGTGAAACAAATTTGAAACTTATCCACCGTTTATATAAAAGAGCACTTAAGTGGTTTTGTTAAAGTCAAGCTCACTGACTGTCTCTGATTACAAGCAATTAATATACTGACTTTTCATAAAAGATTTTTTTCAACAAAGCTGTGTGCATGCATAATGTTATAAACGGAAATGCTCCTCCTAAGATTTAAAAAATCCTTCAAAATAAATCCGCACAGGCATAATCATTTACTAACGTTCCCAAGACCCAGAAATGACCTCTACAAGTCAAGTTTTCTGTATTCGGGTAGTCATTTATGGAATAATCTCCCAGTAGATCTAAAAAGTACTACAAGCAAAACCCAATTTAAAAAACACTTAAAAAAACTATCTCATGAATAACAGTGTTGAAAAAGACTTGTAAGTTTCACCTTTTCACCACTGTGTACTTTTGTGCTATTCACTGATATTTTGTTGTTGTTATGATTTTCAAAGTAAGTTTGTTGCAATATAATTATATGACTTCGTGCTGAATAATGCAACGGTGCACCTACGCGCGCATATGTGTATGTTTGTATGTATATAAGATGTTTTTATATGCTGTTTGTGCAGTGTGTGTGTGTGTGTGGGGGGGGGGGGGGGTGTGCGTGTGTGGTGTGTGTGTGTGTGTGTGTGTGTGTGTGTGTGTGAGTGTGTGTGTTTGTGCATGTGTGTGCATGTGTATGTTTCACATGTGTATCTAACAAATAATGACGGGCATGGGTGGGTGATTTGTCGATAGCAAGTGTTTATTAGTATTTATGCATTTTGAATATTGAAATGTTTAAATATTGATATGCTAAAATTTTGCTTAAGATGTGTGTAGTTGGCTAGTTTTCTGAGATTATCATTTTAGTCCTCTGTATTGCTGTTATCATTGTCGTTGTCATTATTTGTTGATATTTTTCTTTTTCATTTTCTTACATACTTTTCTTTGTAGATGGCTTGATGAAAAAAAGCAATTGTTTTGCTTACTCAATGTACCATCTGTAAATAAAAATTTGACTTTGACTTTGACTTTGACTTGACACACACACACACACACACACATTGCATTAATCACACAAAATCCCAATACTTTTCGTTCTCATGGAATGGTCACCTCACAAAAACAAGCAAACAAACAAGCAAACAAACAGAGAAACAAACAATCAAACAAACAAACAAACAAGCAAAACACACCAAGAGTAGATAGCTAAACACAACAATGAATAATGAACGAAAGAGGTATAATACCGGCACACACACACACACACACACACACAGCGGTGACTCGTCTCTCTTCATTAATTGTCTCATGGGACATTAAGAGTGCAGAGCTGACCTGCTCATTACTCTCTGAAGTCTCAATTAGTGGCGTTGACCATACTAAGAGTACGTGTTGGAAGCATTGTGACCATATGCCTGTTCTCATTTGTCCCCCCAAATTCATTTTCTTTGCATTATATAATTATGCAGGTGTATACATACACACAAGTACATGTAAACATACATTTATGTATGTATGTATGTGTGTATTGTGTGTGTGTGTGTATGTATGTATGTATGTATGTATGTATGTATGTATGTATGTATGTATGTATGTATGTATGTATGTATGTATGTATGCATGTATGTATGTATGCATGTATGTATGTATGTATGTATGTATCATTGTATGTATGTATGTATGTATGTATGTATGTATGTATGTATGTATGTATGTATGTATGTATGTATGTATGTATGTATGTATGTATGTATGTATGTACGTCTGTCTGTCTGTATGTCTGTCTGTCTGTCTGTCTGTCTGTATGTATGTATGTATTATGTATGTATGTATGTATGTATGTATGTATGTATGTATGTATGTATGTATGTATGTATGTATGTATGTATGTATGTATGTATGTATATAATATATATATGTATGTATATATACATACATACATACATACATACATACATACATACATACATACATACATATATATATATATATATATATATATATATATATATATATATATATATATATATATATATATATATATATATATATATATATACATAGTATTAGCAGGCAAGAGTAGTGGAGCACGGACGAGAATGTGTTAAATATAGATACGCTAGCAGTCAGCGGGGCAACAGGTTGGAGATGGATAGTGTTTACCTGATACTTGGTACAGCTGAACTTTGTCCTTCTCTGTATGTTTGTGTCTTGAGAGAGAGAGAGGAGAGAGAGAGAGAGAGAGAGAGAGAAGGAGAGAGAGAGAGGAGAGGAGAGAGAGAGAGAGAGAGAAAGAAGAGAGAGAGAGAGAGAGAAGACAGACAGACAGAGACAGACAGAGAGAAGACAGAGACAGAGAAGAGCAGAGACAGGACAGAGAAGACAGACAGACAGACAGATAGACGACAGACAGACAGACAGAGAACAGGCACAGAGAGAGAGAAGAGACAGAAGACAGATAGACAAACACCCAAACAGAGACAGATAGATGGGATGATTGAAGGAAAAACAGCCTGAGAAATGGCCACACAGAGACAAAGTCAATGAAAGCTTAGATACATTTAGTCTACAAGCACGTCTAATAACAATTTTGTCTCCAATATTTCACGCATAATAACAGATCACATATCATATCTATCTTCTTTCTCACAGCCAATCATGATCAAAAGAAAAAAACAGGGCTAACTAGCAGTAATCATCGTGACTCAAGCGTTAGGTCATCAAACAAAGATACAACCTATCGCGCAGACATGCGCCCCCCCCCCCCCCCCCACACACACACACACACACACACACACACACAAAACATAGAGTAATACAATTCAGAAAAAAAAATCATTGCTGCAGTGTTTTTGTTTCAGTCATGTGCAATCACACGGATTATTTCTGCAGTATAGGCCCTGTTGTCGTGCTCTTTGATGTTGCATGTCCACTGTACTCACTGATGAGTGTCACATGCTCCAAATCCACAGACCTGTTTTGCCTTACTCAGCATGGGGGTAGGGGGGAAGGGACAAAAGAAGGGGTAAGGGGGAAAAAGAATGATAAGGAGGAACATTGGATAATCAATGTAGCTACCTTCATGGTGGACAAAAATGTGGCATAAGCCAAATCTCACCATTGGTGATCACTCAGAGCTCTAGCCGAGGAACAAAAATAAAACGGTTGTGGTTACTGTGTGAAGCTACAGAAAAGATATATATCGATTACAGCCTGGGGGCTTGATTAGTGCTAATGATGATATCAGCTTTACTTTAGACACACCTAACGAGATGTGAAGAAACCTTTGGCCCATCATTCATTCATGGTCTCATGTTCTGCTCGCTAGTGTACTATTCTGAGGAGGAAAGGTTTACAGATTCTAGATTTACTGTGTCCATGTTTCTGCTGAGAACTGTTTTGGAGGGTTTTTCTTTTGTTTTGTTTCTGTGTGTGTGTGGTGTGTGTGTGTGTGTGTGTGTGTGTGTGTGTGTGTGTGTGTGTGTGTGTGTGTGTACATGTGTATGTACGTGTAAATACGTGTGTGTATGTGTGTGTGTATGAGTGTATGTGTGTGTGTGTGCGTTTGCGTGTGTGTGCATGTGTGTGTGAGAGAGAGAGAGACAGAGACAGACAGACAGAGACAGAGAGAGAGACAAACAGACAGAGAGACAGACAGATAGACAGACAGACAGACAGACAGACAGACAGACAGACAGACAGACAGACAGAGGCAAGCATACAGACAAACTTACAGACTAAAAAGTTCTTAGGTTCACATATAGAATGAAAGACAGAAGATATTAAACACCACATCATTTTTACTTTCTATTTATAGTTTTCGTTCCCCAGGAGTCATTTTAACAAGAGACAATAATCAGCTAGTATATCTGTCATGTACGACTCTTGTTTTGTTCCCATCGAACACAAAACAGATCAGTTTTTAAACTACAGAAAAAGAAGGAAGAGAAAAAACCAGGCGCAGATAAAATAATGAATCTACCAGAGCCTGTTGTCTTTGACACCTATCTAACCCTCCTCGCCACTTCCAAGTACCACACTCTCACCCTTGTGGCGCTGGGGCAGAGAGAGAGAGAGAGAGAGAGAGAGAGAGAGAGGAGAGAGAGAGAGAGAGAGAGAGAGAGAGAGGAGAGAGAGAGAGCAGAGACAGAGACAGAGACAGAGAGAGACAGACAGACAGACAGACAGACAGAGACAGACAGACAGAGAGACAGAGACAGAGAGAGAAACAGAGAGAGACACAGAGAGACACAGAGAGAGAGAGAGTTAGCGGTAGGAAAGCGGTATCGATTATGTCCTCGGGGCTTAGTTAGCATTAATGATGATGGTAGCTGCGCATAGGAAACATCTGCCCAGTCGCCTGTGTCCATTTTGGCCAATAATTCATTTTCTCATTAACAAGCAGGCAGACGTACCTCCTACAACCTCGATAGGCTGCCAGGAGGGAGGAATGACATCTATATTTGTGATAGAGTCTGTTTGGGGGGTTTGTTTTGAGGGAGGGGGGGGGGGGTTGGGGGGGATTGCGGGTTGGGAGGAGGGGTCTGCAGTGGCTATATTTTGGGGGGTTTTATTTTCGGGTTTTGAGGGGTTCTTTTTTTGTTTTAAATGATGTATAATGTGTGTTTAGTTGTTGAATTTTGCGCTGTTTCTCTTTTATTTTTAGACTCCTCTGTTGTTACTTTTTGCATTTTTTATGTACTTTTTTTTGTCAAATGGAAGATCGATCTGTATCTTCTTTATCATTTTGTTTCTCTTTTTTTTCTAAAACGATTTTTGATGGGATTTTTTATACTTCAATTTGTCACATGAACGACTTGGATTTTTTCTCTCTCTTATTTCTCCATAGAGGTGGTTTTTGCTATTAGATAAAAAAAACTTTTATGAAAACAACAAGAAGATAAGTGAGTAGCATGTGCAAGGTGCTTCAAACACACAAGGGCTCTTTTCTTGTCTGTCATAATGTTCTCTGGATTACTTTAGATACAATACGGTAGTAGTAGGCACCCATCAGTCTCGGAAGAATATTGAGTTGCGCTATAGTCTTTAGAACGCAATGCCTGGGTAAGTAAGTATGGAGGGCAAACTGTTGCCCATGCAGCAGACCCCCCCCCCTCTCCACGCCACTGGAAAATGATCCATTGGAAAGGCTATGACCGATACGAATGGGTCCAGTACCGTCGCAGGAGCCACCAAAACGTTGCCATATACAATATAGTAGGAACTACCATATGCAGTCATGAGATAAAGTTACAAAAGGAAGCTCAAACAAGAAATAAAAGAATGAATGAATAAATACATGAAAATATTCAAAAAGGGAAGTAAAATCAACAAGAACAAACTTTTCCATCCAGCCCTCTAGCAAAAAAATCCCCCAACAAAACAAAACGAAACAATAAAAAAGATATAAACAAACAAAAAAAGAGACAGAATAAAAAGCATGAACAAAATATCAAATGCTTCACAATATGAAAGCATATGCTTGGTCCATCAGCAAAAAACCCAAACCATGGGACAACCAGCGTCATCTTTGGCGGGAAATCTACCACTCTAATCGTAGTATTTCCCTGTTGTTGATCACGGTAATGCATCTCTATGTAATCGAAGAGAAAATGAACTACAGGACACACATTGATCAGGTGTGTCGGCGTACAGACAAACACTACCCCTGTTGCCAGTTTACTCTCCCAGATGTAATTGATATTTCCCCTACAACTACATCATATCGTACTCTGGCCGAATGAAGGGAGCGTGGCAGAGGAAAGTAACGATCTTTGCTGGCGTGAAAGAAGAAGGAATAACCAATTTTGCTCATCATTGTCTTGGTATTGCTTCTGTTGTAGAAGCCACAGCCATCTCCGAGTATGCTGATAATAATAATAATAATAATATGCGGGTTTGCTGACCTACGTGGGGACTCGGAGGATTATCACCCTTTGCTTGAATACACACTTTCATGGCTTAACAGGCAGAGAAATAACTGATTAGTGTGTGCCTCTCTCTGTCTCTGTCTGTCTGTCTGTCTGTCTGTCTGTCTGTCTGTCTGTCTGTCTGTCTGTCTGTCTGTCTGTCTGTCTGTCTCTGTCTCTCTCTCTCTCTCTCTTCTCTCTCTCTCTCTCTCTCTCTCTCTCTCTCTCTCTCTCTCCTCTCTCTCTCTCTCTCTCTCTCTCTCTCGATGCGTGTGTGTATGCGTGCGTGCGCAGACGCGAGTGTGCGTGTGTGTATGCGTGCGTGCGGTGTGTGTGTGTGTGTGTGTGTGTGTGTGTGTGTGTGTGTGTGTGTGTGTGTGTGTGTGTGTGTGTGTGTGCGTGTGTGTGTTTTATTTATTTGTTTTTTTTATATTTTATTCTTTTATATCGAGGATAATAGAATAAGCAGCCATGTGCTTTTTCATCCAGTCCCTGTGTGTATGCAGTTGTGTAAATAATTGTCATCTGTTCCCACCGGCACACAATGGCCTACTCTTACGAAAAAGCGGAACAGGATTTAACGTGTGCGCAAGATGTTCTGCGTGCGTTCGCACACGGGGCCTCGGTTTACAGTCTCATCCGAAAGACTTTTGGGGAGAGTGGAGTCAGCGCTGATGTTAACTCCAGGAGAAAAATTACCTCGACCGGGAGTCGAACTCGGGTGGTCAAATAGCCAGCGCAATGTTCTGACCTATTAGGCTATCCCGTCCCAATGCGTCTGCATGCGTGCGTTAGTGTGCTTGCGTGTGTCCGCGTGCAATTTCCTCTGTGCATTTAACCTCCACTTTCATTCTTTTTATCAGTTTTTTTTAGGTCTCATTTCCTTTTACATCGTTTCATCATTGTAGCTGCATAATTTTCACCGACAGCTTGACATTTGTGTTCAT
>CM060316.1:30302931-30320431 GCA_030674155.1 Stramonita haemastoma
GACAGACATACAGACATACAGACATACATACTTACTTACATGCATGCATGCATACAGACATACATACATGCATACATACATACATACATACATACATACATACATACATACATACATACATACATACATACATACATACATACATACATACATACACACACACACACACACACACACAACATACATACATACATACATACATACATACATACATACATACATACATACATACATACATACATACATACATACATACATACTTACATGCTTGCATGCATGCATGCATGCATGCATGCATACAGACAGACAGACAGACAGACAGACAGACAGACAGACAGACAGACAGACAGACAGACAGACAGACATACATACATACATACATACATACATACATACATGCATGCATGCATGCATGCATGCATGCATGGACAGACAGACAGACAGACAGACAGACAGACAGACAGACAGACAGACATACACACACACACAGAGACTTTTGCCCCACTGTCCCCGCCATATATACAATCTTGTACCCACCCTCCTCCTTCTTACAAAAGCTGTAAAAAAACAAAACAACAAGAAACATTTAAAACAGAAGTCGCCACAACTCGTATAAATCAAGAGAAACTAAGCCACTAGCCGCCCTAGTAAAAGCGCTTACATACATAAAAATACAACTTTGCTACAGACGTGATTGCGTATATATATATATAAACAAGAAAAAAAAATAAACAGAAAGAACCCAACAAGGAATCAAATGCCCATTTTATTTCCAGAAATGATGCGGTCAGTAAGCAAGCGCCAGAAATAAAACAAGGAAGCAGAGAAGTAGAACATAATTCCAGCCAGCAACAAACATGAATCAGCAAGCACTGAGAGAAATAAATGTCAGGCAAGCCAGCAACAAACACGTCACCCAAATACCCCGCTGATACTCCCGTCCTCAAGCACGAAAACAACTTTGGGCCCGAACTTTTTCCTTCATCCATTAGACCATGAATGGTGGTCTGGGCGCTAGTCTTTCGGATGAGACGATAAACCGAGGTCCAGTGTGTTACACATTATTTCGCGCACGCAAAAAGAACCCACGGCAACAAAAAAGGTTGTCCTTGGCAAAATTATGTTTAAAAAAGCCACTCTGATAGGGAAAAAACCACAGTTGCAGACAGGAAAAAGAAAAAAAATAATAATGGGTGGCGTTGTACTTGTGGTGACACGATCTCCCCGGGGAAAGCAGCCCGATTTTGATGCAGAGAAATCTGCTGTGACATAAAGTGGTAACATAATTAATAAAATAAATAAATAAACAAAACGTTCAGATAAAGTGAAGAAAAAAAAATATCCCAAGTTTAGACACAAAGAGACAAACAAACAATATGGCCGACAAGTTTCATCATCCCCCCCCCTCTCCACACCTCCCCATCCCTTAAAAAAGGACAAACAAGCCCCCCCCCCCCCCCCCCCCTTTCACACACCACCTTTCTCTCGCAAAAAAGAAATCAACATACAAAGAAAACCAAGCACAAAAATCCAGAAACAACTTACACACAAGACCTGTAACCTGAGAACTGTTCTTTTAAAAAACAAGTTTGTTTTCTTCGTATGTTCCTCTTAACTGTACTTTCTAGGATTCCCCCCCCCCCCCCCCCTGTTTTTCTGTATGTTCGTTTCGTTTTAGAAAACAAAAGATGTAAAAGACGTGTTAGATTACATACGTGCGAGCATAAGGTTTTTCTTTGGCATGCACGCACGGGCGCGCTTCTTGTGTGTGTGTGTGTGTGTGTGTGTGTGTGTGTGTGTGTGTGTGTGTGTGTGTGTGTGTGTGTGTGTGGTGTGTGTTTTGTGTGTGTGTGTGTCTGTTTACCATGACTTGTGATGGTGTGTTAATTGTTTATGTGTTGATGGTGTCGTGTTGTTTTGTCGTGTCCTGTTTACTAATACTTAGTCGTCCACTACCATTATTCCTACATTTTTTTGTCTGTCTGTACCTTTTCTATAAATCAGAGAGAGAGAGAGAGAGAGAGAGAGAGAGAGAGAGAGAGAGAGAGAGAGAGAGAGAGAGAGAGAGCAGAGAGACAGACAGACAGACAGACAGACAGACAGACAGACAGACAGACAGACAGACAGACAGACAGACAGAGACAGACAGACAGACAGACAGAGACAGACAGACAGACAGACAGCAGACAGAAGAGAAGGACAGAGAGACAGAGAGAGACAGAGAGAGGACAGAGACAGAGAGAAGAGACAGAGAGAGACAGAGAAGACAGAGAGAGACAGAGAGACAGAGACAGAGAGCGAGCTCCTTTTTCAGCATTTTCAGAAGATGGAGTAGCTTTCTTAGCCATTAATTTTTCTCCTTTTTTTTTCGTATCCACGTCGTCCAGTGATATTGATTTGCCAGTCATCTCACGGCCAGTTTGTTTTTGTGTAGGACAGGGCATGATATACTGTCCTCTCTACGCAATTTGATTCGGAAAGAAAATTGGACACTGTGGTTGTAGATGTTGCACTGCATTGAAAGCAATCGTGCTTAGGTTTGGATTTGTCAAATGTCTTTTCTCTCTTCACTTTGGATTCTGCCCCCCTCCCCTCCCTATCCGTCTTTGTATATCGCTTGCCCTCAGTCCCTAGTGTAGGGGTTTGGGTTGAAAAGTATTTTATTACACAACATAAGCAAATAACAATACAGCTCGTAAAAGGCATCAAGTTACAGCTTATTCTAAGTTCCTCCACACAATTCTTCTCAAGCAGTTTACTCCGGAGGGGACGGAACGCTTTACATAATGTCACCACCTTGGTTCTATTACGTTTATTCAGGTCTGATTGAGACCTGGTGGCAATATGTCCAGTTCAACTGTATGTGTTTGGCTTACTCAGTATATGTGTCAAAGAGTTTGTAATGGCTTTTTTTTGTAAACACCAAACTTATGGCCATTTCTAGATAACGCTTTTTATCACTTGATCCAGAAAGCAACTGAAAGAATTTGAAGTCAAGTAGCTGTCTTCATATGATCTGTATTTTGCATGGGTTGTCATCTTTATGTGGACGCTAGTTGGAAAATCTTTAGCGGTGCTTTAACAGTCTACGGGAGGGAGTACAGGATAGGTGAAGGTGAAGACCTGATCTGGTAGGAAGAGAGGAAAAGATAACATTGCGGAATGATCAACGGACACAGTCAGAAAGACAGACAACTACAAAAGGTTGAAGGAGGCTGATGGCTAATGTCTGGTTCCCTCAGAGTCCCCAAGACTTGCAGGATTAGCGGAAACGAAAGGATGCCTCTGTCCTAAACGTATGAAATTCTATTACTGAAATAAAGTGTTCTTTTTAATGTCAGTACGAAAGTGTTTGATGAAAATGTGTGTATAAAGTCTTCTTTTAGTATTGTTAAACTGTGTAAAAAAAACAACACATTTTTAAATGATATATACGCATTGTTAAAATGACTATTAAAGGTTTTACGAGTTTTAAGTATCTTGCCAGCACCACAAACATTTTGAGAGAAAGCAGCTTCATAGCTTGTAGTTAATCCTCGTTACCCAACCCACTCATACTTTGATCAGTCTGGTGCCTCTTATGACCTCTTCAATAAAGATAGACTTCCTTAACATTTGATTCCCAATTCAATCTCCTGACTGCTAGTGAGCCTATACCAGTATTTTGTATTATAGGATATACGTGTTTCGCATTGAAAATCAAAATGTCCTCTTGCTATATAAAACATTTGATCACGTTTACCTGGCTTCCTTATACAGACGTGCTTGTAATTTCCAGACATCTGTTGGAACTACATTCACAGCTTTTCTTTCCTTCCTAGTTGTGTCATCACTGTGCTTCCATTATCTCGTCCAGAGAAGCGACGTGCTCGGTAAACATGTCTATGATAAATCCTTTTGCATTTCACCAATGCAAACACTTCCTTATCTCACAAACAAATTTATTTCATCGTATGAATGGTGTAGTTCCACGTTTTACCTGCATTCTCAAATGGCCCAAGCTGCAATGTAACTGATATCTCTTTTGGAGAGATTTATTATTTTTTCATTGCACTGCATTTTATTTTAAGTTATATCTAAGGAGAGGGACAAAGTTGTGCAATTGCAGTTGTTAGTAAACAAAGCAAATAGGCCTTGTGATGTATAATTTTCTTGAAGGGATACAGTGAAAATCTACCGCGTTTTTAAAGGTCAAACAAACTTAAAGAAATTCAGTTCCTTAAAATGAATATTTTAAGTGTACATGTACAAGACAGGCCATGCCAGTTGGATTGTTGTCTGGTAAAGTGGGCAGAGCTGTGGTCTGTTAGGGTGCTACTCACACACACACACACACACACACACACACACACACACACACACACACACACACACACACACACACACACACACACACACACATGCACGCACACACGCACATGCACCCCTCCCCTTACAAAGCATACTGAAGTAACCAATGGAGGCAATATATCAAGGAGAGAGAGAGACAGAGACACAGAGAGAGAGAGAGAAAGAGGGGGGAGGGATGCATACAAATTTTCTGACCTAAAACCCCCCAAAATAAATCAAAAGAACTATACAATTTAATGGAATGAACCCAGGATTTAAAAAAAACAACAAACGAAATAACATAAAAAACTTTTTTTTTTCTTACAATGATAATTAATAGGGGCAACATCTTTAGAGACTGTCAATCTTTCTGTTATTCAAACAGTCTTACCTACCGAATTATATCTTCATTCCTAAATAGACTCAACAAAAAATACTGCTGACTAATCATAGGCATGGCTGTGATCCTTCTATGAACATTTTTGTGCAACCCCATATTTGCTCCACAGTTATGAGAAAAAAACTGGACAAAACCGCAACCAGGCAGAAACCGATGCAAAGTGATGCACAGACAGAGCCAAATGTTCACGCTCGGGGAGACACTAGCCACAATTTGTAGCGCCAAGAGCAGATAGTCTTGCTGAGTATTAAAAGCT
Organism: Stramonita haemastoma; assembly: GCA_030674155.1. Taxonomy (NCBI): domain Eukaryota; kingdom Metazoa; phylum Mollusca; class Gastropoda; order Neogastropoda; family Muricidae; genus Stramonita; species Stramonita haemastoma. The sequence continues at coordinate 30,307,917 of CM060316.1, forward strand.
TGGGAAGCTGCACGAGAAATGACTGTTGGTCAATCGATTGATGACCCACTCTTGGAGTCAGCAGTGCCTCTACAGACTGTTCTTATTACTGACGTCTTGCTCACTCCACTAGCCTTCTCCATCTTCTAGTCATCACTTCAAAGTCTGCGCTTTATGCTGACAGGCACGTCCCTACTTATTTTTTGTTTTGTTTTGTTTTAAGGCAGAAAGGTTTTCACACATGTACAAATGAGAAAGGTACACTTACACTATAATATAAAAGACTATTCATAAGCAGGAGGATAAAGACCCACGCATCTTTCGGATGAGAGGTCCCCGTGTGTGAACACACGCAGAACATCTCGCCCACACGTTAAAACCCATTTCGCTTTTCGGAAGAGTAGGCCATTGTGTGCAGGTGGGGAACGGATGACAAAATTTACAGAAAAGGCCGGGGACTGGATGTAAAAAAAAAATCACATGAGTTTCTATTGCATTATTCTCGAAATAAAACAATAAACAAGAATAAGACCACCCACATCATGGCTTGGCTTCGCGAACGAAGATTAAGGGCACTGTTCCACGTCTGGTTGCACAGGCTCGCTGTATGCTGTTCAGTCCAATGCGTGACAAACAAACCGGCCGCAGCGGCTGCAAGGAAAAGTCGATTCTGGGGTTGTATGTAGAGGGACACAGTTCCTCCTCATTCGCCTCTCCTCAAGGCCGCTCTGCGATTGTCCTCAAAAGGAGGAGACTGACTGATGCACAGTGTGTCGCCAGCCTGCCGGTCAGCAGCAAGGACTGACCACGGTTATGGTCTATGAGGCAGGCTGACAAGAATTTCTTCAGAAGCCCTTTAAATCTCTTCTTTGGTGCGCCTCTGTAGCGGTGTCCGATGGAAAGTTCACCGTAGAGAATAAGACCACCCACATATTGATTTAAGAAAAGGACAGAAGAAGAAATTATTTCAGAAAGAAACAGAAGAGAACACAATAGAGGCTGGACCTGATGACAAACCTGATCTCGTGTAAACAATGAAACCAACTGAAAAAGGCACAGGTGTGTTCAACTCTGTTCTTTATGATAAACATTATTTTGTTGTTATAAGACATGACCAAAAAAAATATATTCTGTTGTTTTCAATACATTTTGATGCAGAGCAAAAATGCAAGCTTTTAAAAATAGTTCATGCAGTCTGACAAAGTGTGCTTTACTTATTGTCGCTCTTATATCTGTCATTACTATGGAGAAAACCCTACCCAAAAGAACAAGTGTGTATGTGTGTATACATGGACATGGATTCGATGTGCATTTGTGTGCACTCTTGTGTATGTGTGCACGTGCGTGCATGCGTGCGTGTATGTGTATGCACAAAATAGTAAGAAAACACTACTAAAAACAGTAAAAAAAAATAATAATAAATAAACGACAAAACAAAAGGAGAAATAAAGAAGATACACAGAGCTAGACAGAAGCACAGATATACATATATACCAACAAATAGAAAGAGACAGACAGACAGACAGACAGACAGACAGACAGAAAACAGAGTGACTTTGAAGTAAATGAGCTGCTGACATGGTGGTGACGACCCACCACTACCATCACCACCACTACCACCACCACCACCATCACCTCCACACCACCACACCACCACCACCAGCACCACCACCACCACCTCCACCAGCCTGATCCTGGCAGTACCTAGTCATTGCTCACCATACAGGCTTCCCTGAATGACAGACAACGCTCAGCACAACACACACACACACACACACACACACACACACACACACACACACACCACCACCAACACACACACACACACACACACACACACACACACACACACACACACACGCACGCATCACACACACACACACACACACCACACACCACACACACGCACGCAGACACACACACACACACACACACACACACACAACACACACACACACACACACACACACACACACACACGCACAACACACTACACACCACACACACACACACACACTACACACACACACACACACACACACTACACAACATACACAACACACACACACACTACACACACACACACACACACACACACACACACACACCACACACACACACACACACACTACACACACACACACACCCCCCCCCCCCCCCACACACACACACACACACGCACACACACCACACACAGGGTTCATTGACAATTCATTGCAGTCGTGAGGAGCTTCCCTCACAATTCACTGCACGGGGAGTTCACTGTCCATTCGTTTCCTTGTGGGGGAAGCTGACTGACATTTACCATCCTGGAGCGCTCTGCTGGTCAGCCGTCCTTTAATGACCACCAGGTTTCTCGGTGGTTAATCTTGGTCTTTGCATCTAATGGGTGCACCTTTGTCCTTGTGGCTAGAATTGGAGACATGGTACTATACAGGACTGGGTTTGCTGATAACGAACGTCAACATGTTATCAAGTGTTTGGTTGAATAGGCTTTATTGGTGTTATTACTTTTTGTCAACTTGAATCGGTTTAATGTAGTCTCGATTTGTTTTTAAAGAAACGTGACTAGGATTGAAACAAATAACGCATAATGTGAATAGAGTGTTGCAAGATTTAGGAGGCGGAGGAGGAGGAGGAGATGGTTAGAGAGAGTTAGAGATAGAGACAGAGAGAGAGAGAGTACATAAATTAGATATAAAACAACAAATGAGTAAAAATTACAACAAGCAATCGATGAAATAAAGACATATACATGTACATGAATACAAAAAAGAGCGAAAGAGTCCTCTGATCAAAAACATAGCATAAAAACAATGAAGTTTGGCAGCACTTTTAAAAGACAAACATTTTTCATGGGTCTACAAAAGCCCAAATTTACAATCCTGCTGAAATTGAAAACGTCTTTTTTTTTTTCTTTTTTTTTTTTAAAGAGTTTTGATTGTAGTCAGCCAAACACCCCCACACATTGCTAAAGTTTGTGAATACTGTATGAATGAGACAAAAATGGACACAAACTGTATAGAAAGATGAGAAAAAGTCCCATGTGTACCATGCCTGTGTGTTAATCTAAATGATACCTGGCCACAGTATTCAGCAGCAAACAACACCAGAAAATAGTCAAACAAAAACAACAAAAAGCCCCCCCCCCCCCCCCCTAAAAAAACAACAACCCGACAAACACAATACAAAAAACAAAGCCAGACAAAAGGACAAAAACAGCACCATGGTGGCGGCAAGAAAGAAGACTAATCGGAAATTTCAGGTGATCCTGAAGCCCACTGAAAGCTTGGCTGGAAGAACAGGAAATGAGTGTTGCTAAATCGATCGTTGACCGACACTTTGCTGAACTTTCAACCTTCTGAATCCTTGAATTCTTGACCCCTCGTTTCCTTTCTCGTCGCTTGTTCAATAACTGCTTACAATAGTTCTACTCGTAGCCACGTGTACAAACACACGTGTAGGACTATACACTCTTTTGTGTTGGTGTGTGTGTGTGTGTGGGGGGGGGGGGGGGGGGGCAGGCGTAGGGGGCGGTTGAGTCATGCATGTATACAAATCTAGTGGCCTCTTGGGTGGATGCAGCATTTTTTTATAGCAAAATTGTGCTTTCAAACAGTCAAAATCAATGGGGTTTTTTCGTCATCGTAGAGTGCTATGTTTCTGATGAGAAGCCGTAACCAAATATCACTTGCTCTGATAATCTCATTAAGCAGAGATTCAAATAGCATACACACACATACACACACACACACACACACACACACACACACACACACACACACACACACACAACGCACACACGCACGCACGCACACACACACAGAGACAGAGAGAGAGGAACTAAAATATGTACACCACAGGCATCATTTTAACAGAACAAGAAAGGAAACAAAGAATCAAAAACCTCAAGGATTTAAGTCGTTGTAAGTTCACCCAAATGTCAATCAGTAGCCGACAGAATGACACTCAGCCCCTTTTGCCCGTGGAGCCTTTAGAAAGATTTCACAATCCTGATCAAAGGTCTGGGGACATCCAATAAGAAGCCCATAGACACAAACAGTCTAGTTGTTCCTTCTGTTGTGTATAGCCGTTTACCTGATTGTCAGTAATCACTATATTTCTCACTAGCTGTTTTTTGTTGTTGTTGCTGATGTTGTTGCTGATGTATTTGTTGCTGATGTTGTTGTTGCTGATGTTGTTGTTACTGATGTATTTGTTGCTGATATATTTGTTGCTGATGTATTTATTGCTGATGTTGTTGCTGTTGTTGTTGTTGTTGCTGCTGCTGCTGTTGTTGCTGGCGTTCCCCAGCTTAACAATCTGTGGGTCTGTCACCAGCAATGTGGACTCTGACTCACTCGCCACATCTAGAATTACTGTAAGTCTGTAAATGCACCCTGGATGAGAAGTTTATGTGCATAGCTTTTTTTTTTTAGTCATATTTTGCCATAAAGATAAACATACTCCGGCTTCAGAAGGGGGGTTGTTTCTTCTTTAATGGAGAGTGCAGGTTGTCATCTTAAGAACAACCGTGGAGTAAGACAATTTCAGCATTAGTTTTTGAAGCTTTAGAGCATTTTGATTACTACCTGGTAGTTCAGTTCAAGGAGTTGTTTGACTAAAAATACATGAAACAGAAAGAGGTCTTACAACTATTTTGTGCCAGACTTTCCTGTCTCTGTTTCTTTCGCGCAGTCTTCACTTAACTCTGTGAAAGTTTGTTACCGGCAGTGAAAATAATTTTCAAAACAAGCAATATTCAGTTGGATTTTTTTTTTTTTTAGTGTATTATAGTTCCAAAATCATTGTTCTCAAATGGGACGATGCTTTTTCTTTGGTTTGTCAGTGACAGCACAAATTTTCTCCTAGGATGTACCCACTTTTATGCGTGGATCAAGCTTCCTCTTTTAAATTTACACAGTTTTACACATGCACACACACACAGACACACAACACAACACACACACAACACACACACACACACACACACAACACACACACACACACACACAACACACACACACACACACACACACAACAACACGACACATACACAAACACACACACACACAACCACACACACACACACACACACAACACACAGACACACAACACACAACACACAAAACACAACACACACACACACACACACACACACACACACACACACCACCCCACCACACCACACACACCCCCCCCCCCCCACACCCACACACACACGATTCCTGGACACTGTCAGTAACCTTGGCTGATCTAAGCTCTCTGTTCTCTGCTCTGGCCAAGGGAGGGAGCGTGGTGAAACTATCAGGTGGAAAGACCAAGGTTACTGCCAAGACATCACAAGTAATTAAGAGCTTGGGTGACCACAGTCAAGGATGCGAAGCGAAATGTCAGCCAACTTCTCAGCGGAGTGAATGGACACTGAACTCCCATTGCGGAGCCTTTGTCCATGAACTTTTGCTTTACGCTGGTAGAGTGGTCAGCCCAAACCCCCCGTTGTGATATATAGTGTGTGTGTGTGGGTGGGGGGGTGCTATCTGTCTGTCAGGGACACCTGTAATGTCAGAGGGTGGTTTAAGTCACTGCTTAGATCAGGCTAGGGAGCTGTGGTTCTTAGGTTTCTTAGAGGCTAGATAGTTCAATCTACTTGGGAGATCATCTCTGGTTAGGTTTTCTATCCTGTTTTTTTTGTGTCTGTCAGTTTGTTTGTCTGTCTGTGTCTATCTCTCTCTTTTTGTGTCTCTGTCTGTCTGTCTGTCTGTCTGTCTCTCTCTCTCTCTTCGTCTGTCTGTCTGTCTGTCGTCTGTCTGTCTGTCTGCTGTCTTCTGTTTCTGTCTTCTGTCTGTCTGTCTCTCTCTCTCCTCTCTCTTCTCTCCTCCTCTCCTCTCTCCCTTCCTCTCTCTCCATCTCTCTCTCTCTCTCCTCTCTCTCCGCCAAACTCCTTGTATTGTGGTCAAAAGCCAATACACATAACTAAACCTGTTCAGAGTTCAGAGTTCTTTCTCACATGCCTACACATGTCCTTTGTTTTGCTACTTAATACTATTGATAACATTTGAACGCCGCTAGTACAAATGTAGTTTGTTTGTTTTTTTTAATTTTTCTGTAGTGGCAGACGAAACTTTTAACCTATGCAAATGACCATACCTGAAGTTCCCCACACTGTACTAGAACGTGACATATCAAAACAGGTGCTACAACATGCTTACATGCTTAAATCATTGACTAATGAGTGCTGACTGAATCATGGATAGAGGGGTGAAAAGTTCAGTCATTCAAGGACGTTAGACGTAAATAGGCGGGTTTGTTAATGTTCGCGTAAGGTTAAATTTAGCAGTAATCATTTCCTGTTATATATGTAGATATATACAAACCTCATGAGAACTGTATGTCAAGGTAAAGACTGAAGGAAAATTTTTTAAAAGGCAGACTGCCAGCTTCTCTCATTGGTAACATCCTTAAACTCTATGGCATGAGAATCCATGAAGTCATCAGGGTCAGCGAAGAGGGAAAGCTAATGAAGAAATGAGGATCATATAATTATTATTGGGTGTGGCGGCTAACAGCGAACTCTGTGATGCTGACAGGTGAGATAGGTGAGACTTTGTGCTCTTCCCATCAGCGGTTTTAAAGACTGCAGTGCATTGTGTTGTGTGTGTGTGTGTTTGTGTGTGTGTGGTGTGGTGTGTGTGTGCTGCGGCGTCGTCGGCTGCGCGCGTGCGTGCGTGCGTGCGTGCGTGCGCATGGAAGAAAGAGAGGCTCGTGTATTTCCTCCCCTTCTTTTTAGAGGGACGTGACAACAATGTCAAGTAGGGCATGTTCTAAGAGAGAAATGTCACTCTGCTCCTCAAAACCTCGCCGAAAGACTTATTGAATTACACGTATCCATTGTGCAGGGGTCTCATTGTTTTCGGGGTTTTTTTTGTTTCCCTCTGTTTGATTCTGTCTTATTGTTTACGTGACTTTCAAACTTTGTCGTTCTGGATTCCTTTTCTTTTCTTCTCTCAATCTGTTTGTTATTTGTCGCTGACGATGTCTTGCTTACTTTGTTTTGTTTATTTTCTTGCTTTCTTCCTTTTATTGTTATCTGTGGTTTCTGTTACTTTTGTTCTGTTTTCGAAAAGTGGCTAAAATCATTGACCATTAAATCACGTATTACTGTTTTAAAGTAACACGAAAGATGGGGACCATTAAATCAAATGTTCTTGTTTTACACTAAAACGCAAGATAGGGTCCGTTAAATTAAATATGAATGTTTTACAGAAACATGAAAGATAAAGACCTTTAAATCAAAAACCTATTGTTTTGCAGCAGCATGCGCGCAAGTAAAGACCATTAAATCAAATATTACGATTTTACTGCAACGCGCAAGACACACCATCTATAATTATCTTCGCTGTACACTCTCTCAGAAAGTAGTTATCTTTCCTTCTATCTTATCTATGACCATTTTTAGAATTTAGTTTTGTAACTTCTGTTCTTAGATCCAGAATTTCATTTTATTTATTTTGATTTGTTCTTATATTGGTGATTGTCTTTATATTTCACCATGCATATGTATATGTTATTGTGTAATATGTACAAGATTTTAAGGGTACATACATAGTACGTGTTGTTCATGCCTCGTGCGCTTGTTCTTCCTTTCTTCTATCTCTTCGACAAAATAGATGGCTTTCATTGTAATGCAGGGGCTTTTCTTCCCTCTCGTCTGTTTCATTTCCTCTCTCTCTCTCCCTCTATCTCTCTCCCCTCTCTCTCTCCCCACCCCTCTCCCTCCCTCTCTCCCTCTCTCTCTCTTGCTCCCCCCTATCTCTCCCCCTCTCTCTCTCTTTGCCCCCCCCCTCTCTCCCTCCTTCCCTTCCTGATGCCCTGCTTCCATCATCAGTCAGACTTTGTCACTTGCCATTACCCTCGTGACTGTGAGGACGAAATGAGGTGCTCAGATCAAGCAGGCTGATTAAAGTTACTGCTGCCCAGATACAAGAACATGAACGACTCCTGCATTATATGTAGTACGAGTGAGTGTCGTGAGTGCAGGGTAGTGGATAGAGTAAGGAGTGACCGGGACTCCAGATGGGAATTCTTCTGTGAGTAAGTGCACTCCCTCTGGTATCCCCCATCCACTTCTGGCCACAAAGGAAAAAGGTCAAAGAGTCAGGTGGAGGGAGGTATCCAGATCACTTGTCAAGGAATAGATAATAAAATTAACGAGCCCCCCCCCCCCCCCTCCTCTCTGGAGAAATCAGACGTTTTGGTGTGCTTCTCATCGATGAGGTTCTCTGTTCACACATCACTCTGTGTGTGTGTGTGTGTGTGTGTGTGTGTGTGTGTGTGTGTGTGTGTGTGTGTGTGTGTGTGTGTGTGTGTGTGATGTGTGTGTGTAGTGTGTATGTGTGTATGTGTGTGATGTGTGTGTGATGTGTGTGTGTGTGTGTGTGTGTGTGTACGTGTGTGTGTGTGTGTTGTGTGTGTGTGTGTGTGTGTGTGTGTGTGTGTTGTGTGTGGTGTGTACTGTGTGTGTGTGTGTGTACGTGTGTGTGTGTGTATGTGTCGTGTGTGTGTGTGTGTGTGTAGTGCGTGTGTGTGTGTGTTGGTTGTGTCGCACGAGTTGGGTCATGCAGACATGGCATAAGGACACCCAGGGATGGCTTACAGCTGAATGACTGGCACTGTCTAACTCTGGCTATCCGTTGTCTTTTATGAGGTCATTGGGTGGTCAGCTGTTTAAGTGGTGTATGCAGATTCGTGAGTGGGTGGGTGGTATTGTGTGTTGTGTGTGTGTGTGTGTGTGTGTGTGTGTGTTGTGTGTGTGTGTGTGTGTGTTGTGTGTGTGTGTGAGAAGGGGAGAGATGAGAGGGAGAGATGGTGAAGAGGAAGAGGAGAGGAGGAGAGAGAGAGAAGAGGTCAGCTGTTTAAGTGGGTATGCAGATTTCGGTGATGGGTGGGTGGGTGGGTAGTGGTGTGTGTGTGTGTGTGTGTGTGTGCGCGCGCGTGTATGTGTGTGTATATATATGTGTGTGTGTGTGTGTGTGTGTGTGTGTGTGTGTGTGTGTGTGTGTGCTGTGTTCCCTATGTCTACGACTTGTGCTGAAGGAATTGAACTGTCTTTGTACGTTGTCTCTACCCCTCGCTTCCTTTGTCTCTGGTCTTCTATGTGTCTGTCCGTTCGTTCGTGTCTCTCCTGCCTCTCTATCTTCTCTTTGTCTCCTTCTCTTTCCCTCTTGTCTCTTCTCTTCTCTCTCTGTCTCTTCTCTGTCTCTGTCTCTGTCTGTCTGTCTGTCTCGTCTCTCTCTCTCTCTCTCTCTCTCTCTCTCTCTCTCTCTCCTCTCTCTCTCTCTTTCTCTCTCTCTCTCTCCCTCCCTCTCTCTGTCTTCTCTCTTTCACTGTCACCTCTCTCTGCCTCCTTCTCTCTCCCTCTGTCTCTCTTTTGTGTGTGTTGAAAAGTCAGAGAGAGAGAGAGACAGAGACAGAGACAGAGAGACAGAGAAATAGTGAGAGAGAAAGTAACAGAGAGAGGAGAGAAACAGAGACAGAGAGAGACAAAGAGAGACATACAGACAAACAGACAGATAGAGAAAAACAGAGAGGAAGGCAAAGAAACAATCAGGCAGGCAAACACACAGACAGAGAGAGACATAGACAGACAAGCAGACAGGCAGATGGAGTAAAAAGAGAAAAAAACAGAGACAAGATCCATGTTCCACCATACTTTTCCATGATATATCCAATATTTGATGCTCTGTTTCGTCTTTGATATCTTCCTGCAATCAGTTTGCGTTTACACTTTATCTCTCTGTGATAGATCGATCTCTCTTCCCCCAAATCCATTGACGTCTATTGAAAGGGCACGATGATATGTGTCCCTAGTTTCACCTTATAGAAAAGCAATTTTCAGGGAGCCATTGTGTCACAGTCTTCTTTGTTCTTTTTTTTCCTTTTCTATTGCTTTATTTTTTTAATTTCCTGGTAAAAGGTTTTCTACTGGTCAGAGGAACAGCTCCAAGGAAATTGTTGCTGATGTTGCTTTTTTTGGTATTTTATTCAAAAGCTGTATATGTGGAAAGGTTTTGAGAGAAATTGAAAAGAGTCTGGGCTTTGTATGAACATTTTTTGTTTCTTGTTTTCGTTGTTTTTTTGTGTGTGTGGAAGCATCTGTGGACGTTGACAAATTAAGGAAAAGGAGTGCCTACGTGACGTGTGTGTTTGCGCTAGCTTAAGTGTACATTAGCGCAAACACGTACACAAACATGCACACATTTACAGTCTGTTGTTCTATTCATCCGCCTTTCTGTCTTTGTCTCTGTCTCTGTCTTTGTCTGTCTGTCTGTCTGTCTCTATCTCTCTCTGTCTCTGTCTCTCTGTCTCTGTCCTCTGTCTCTGTCTCTGTCTCTGTCTCTCTCTCTCCTCTCTCTTCTCTCTTCTCTCTGTCTCCTCTCTCCTCTCTCTCATCTCTCTCTCTCTCTCTCTCCTCTCTCTCCTCTCTCTCTCTCTCTTCTCTCTCTCTCTCCCCCTTCTCCCCAATATCTTTCGCTCTGTTTCTCTGTCTGCTTGACTGTCTGTGTCTTTCTGTCTATGTATCTGTCTGTCTGCCTGTTTGTCTGTCTGTATGTCTCTCACACACATATATACACATACAAACACACACAACACACACACATAAACACACATACACATAAACACAAAACAAACACACACACACACACACACACACACACCACACCACGCACGCACCACACACCACCACCACCCCACACACACACACACACACACACACACACACACACACACACACACACACACAACACACTTATACACTTTTATTTTCTAAGCTATGCATCCTGAACTTGGGACGTCGTTTTTTCGCTGCTGTCTCTGTTTTGCTAAGGCTTCATTTTGGCGGAAATGAAGCCATTCTATGCCGAAGTTTTGTTCTAATATTAGAAAAGTCCCTCTTTCCTAAGTTATTTGTGTTTTATCTTACACTTTATCTCTTTTTTTTTAATAAACACAAAATTAATTACTGTGCACAGAGGGGACAGATATAGAAAGACATGGCCAAAACAACAAAAGAGAAGAGAGAGAATAAAGCTAAGAACAGCAGCAAACGAACAAGGAAATGAACTTGGAAATAAAGAAAGAAAGTGACAGAACAATAGACTTGGGCAAACAAAGCAAGCGTGTTTTGTTTTTTGCTTGTGTGAGTGTGCAACTGCTGAAACACATGAGAGCAAACTGTGCAATTTATCACAATGCATGCGCTCACGCACACATGCATGCGCACACGTACCGCAAGCGCGCACGCACGCACACGCGCACGTGCGCACACACACGCACACACACACACACGCACGCACACACACAAGCACACACGCACACAAGCATGCACACACCACATTTTTTAAAAATAGAAATTAACTCCTGCTGTTAGAAAGCGGAAGATAAGGAAGCGCAGAAGAGGGCAGAGCCAAAGACGAATGAATGAATGAATGAATAATGAAAAAGAATGAATGAATGAATGAATGAATGAATGAATGAATGAATGAATGAATGAATGAATGAATGTATGGTTTTATCAAGGGAAAGGAATAAGCACACATCATGGCCCTTTCACATCGATCATTCTGTCAAGGAAAATTAACAATGAGAAATAAATAAATAAACAAATCAAGTTCTGAAAGAGAATCAATATGTGCAATAAGATCAATGAACGCGGAAGAAGCAGAAACAGTTACGTAGATTAATCCGTGAAAGATTAGAAAGAAATTGGTATGATGATAATGACAATTATTATGTTATAATAGTGATATTAGTAACGATGATAATTATGTTAATACTGATTTTTAAAACAGAATAATAACAATGATAGGAACACGAAGAAGAAAAAGATGAAGGAGAAGAAGAAGGAGGAGGAAGAGGAGGAGGAGGAGGAGAAGAAGAAGAAGAAGAAGAAGAAGAAGAAGAAGAAGAAGAAGAAGAAGAAGAAGAAGAAGAAGAAGAAGAGACTGGTTGATCGATTCTTTTATATCGAGGATAATGGAATAAGCACTCTTGTGCTTTTTTACATAGAGAGAGAGAGAGAGAGAGAGAGAGAGAGAGAGAGAGAGAGAGAGAGAGAGAGAGAGAGAGAGAGAGAGAGAGAGAGAGAGAGAGAGAGAGAGAGAGAGAGAGGCAAGGCAAGGCAAGGCAAGGCAAGGCAAGGCAAGGCAAGGCAAAATATTTTATTCGAGGATAATAGATAAGCACTTGTGTGCTTTTTTACATCCAGTCCCCGCCCTTTTCAGGGATACATCAAGTTGTAAAAATACTAAACAATAAAGCTTTATGCAAACCAGACAACATACAAGAATAAGGACACTATATATGATAAGGTAATAAAAATGCACTCGATCAGAAGACAAAAATCAGAAGTCACAATAAAAGATTTTGATAATGAAAGAATAGAAAAGTGTTAATAGGTAAAGAGCAAACAAGAGAAGAGAATAAACAACTGAAAACATCAATCCACCACCATCTGTCAAAAATTATACATGACA
>CM060316.1:30325431-30332931 GCA_030674155.1 Stramonita haemastoma
GACCTACAGACAGATTGACAGACAGACAGACATGCAAATAGACAGACAGACATAGTCAGACAGACAGGCAGGCAAGCAGGCATGTAGACAGTGTATCACTTCCGTGTTTTCTTCCATAATAAGAATGTATTTTTTCAGGTGTTTCCACTTATTTTGTTTGCCAGTTTTCTATTTGCTTATTTTTTATTACATTTCAAAATATGGATTTATTTGGGTATACCTCTTTTGTTTTGTCTTTTCTTTTTTATCATGCCGCTGCATTAAGTGATACATTCATTCTCCATGTCGGGCTAGTTGAAAGAATTGAATAGGGAGAGGTGATTCTATGCTGCTTGTTTCAATTTTAGATTTCTTTTAATAAAGAAAAGGACTCTGTGTGTGCTGTGTGTGCGTGCTTTCGTGTGCGTTCGTGTGCGTGCGTGTGCGTGTGCGTGTGGTGTGTGTGTGTGTGTGTGTGGTGTGTGTGTGTGTGTGTGTGTGTGTGTGTGTGTGTGGTGTACGTGTGTGTGTGTACGTGTGTGTGTATGTGTGCGTGCGTGTGCTTGCTCCTCATTTGCTCTACAGGTTTTCTTCTATTTTCACATTAAAAATTTTATTTTTGTACCGATAAAATGTTAGTGTGTGCCTGTGTCTACTTGTCTGTGTGTTTTATCTGTGTGTCTTTGTGTGTCATCGTTTCTGTCTTCTGGTCTGTCTTTCTCTTTGACACTCTCTCTTTTTGTCTCTCTCTCTCTCTCTCTCTCTCTCTCTCTCTCTCTCTCTCTCTCTCTCTCTCTCTCTCTCTCCTCTCTCTCTCTCTCTCTCTCTTCTCTCTCTTCTCTCTCTTTCTTTCTTTCTTCTTTCTTTCTTCTTTCTTTCTTCTTTTCTTTCTTTCTTTCTTTTCTTGTTGTGTCTTTTGTCTTTGCATTTCTTTGTCTTGCACGTCCAGTAGTGATTTCTTTGATTCTGGTTTTGTTTTATTTTGTGTGTGTGTAAAGCTGATTCATTTTAACTTTTTTCCTGCTGTCTTTACTTTCATTTTATAGGGTTTTTTTCTGTCATATTGTTGTGTGCTATTTCTCTTTATGTATTTTTCATTTTTGTTCATCTGTCCTTCTTCTGTCTTTTTTTTCTTCACTCCTTTCTTGCTTCCGTCTTTCCTTTCTTCCTTCCTGCATTGCGTCCTTCCTTCTTTCCTTCTATCCATCCTTTCCTTCCTTTCTTTCTTTTCTTTTTCTTGTTCGTTCTATTTTCCACGTCTTTCTGTCTGTCTTTCTCTGTCTCTCTGTCTCTCTTTGTCTTTCTCTCTCTCTCTCTTTCTCTCTCTTTCTCTCTATCTCTCTCTCTCTTTGTCTCTCTTTCTCTCTCTCTCTCTTTCTCTCTCCATCTCTCTCTCTCTCTCTCTCTCTCTCTCTCTCTCTCTCTCTCTCTCTCTCTCTCTCTCTCTCTTCTCTCTCTCTCTCTCTCTCCTCTCTCTCTCTCTTCTCTCTCTCCACCTCTCTCTCTCTTCTTTCTCTCTCTCTTCTCTCTCTCTCTCTCTCCATCTCTCTCTCTCTTTCTCTCACTCTCTCTTACTTTCTTTCTCTTCTTTTCTTTCTTTCTTTCTTTCTTTCTTTCTTCTTTCTTTCTCTTGATTCCTCGCAATGTGTTGATGATGGGTTAAAAGCAACACGTACATGACTGAGCAGCTAATGTTTCTTCCTGCTTCTCTGGAGTTCATTTTGTTATTTGTTGGGTTTTTTTGTGTGTTTTATTTTCTCACCAAACCTTATTTAGCTGGAAGTGACGTGCCTTCGCTATTGTTTTATTTCTTTATTATAGATTGTTTTATGAGAGAGTTTTGAAAAAGGCAAGATGTTTCATTGGCTTTATTTTTGTTTTGTTTGTTTTTCTAATGAGGTTGAATGAAGGGAGAAAGGCACAATGATTGTTAAGGACAGCGTGGCAAGTCAAGCAGACACGCACATATTAACAAGAAAGCTTCCAACAAGATGAATAAACGAAGAAATGATGATCATGCAAACTTGCTAGCGAAGGAAGATTCACAGTAAGAGAAGCATGTAGGTCGGGAGGTGAATGAACGAGCATGATGCTAGTTTGTCCGTTTGTTTGTGTGTGTGTGTAGTGTGTGTGTGGGTGTGTGGTGTGGTTGTGTGTGTGTGTGTGTGTGTGTGTGGGTGGGGGGAGTTGGGTGTGTATATGTGGGGGGGAGGGGGGTGCGTGGGGGGAGGTCGGGGGCTCGTCTGAGAGTGTTCGGAGAAGAGAGAATTAACGGAGAAAAGAGTAATATAGGATAGAAATCTCAATAGTGTATTATACAAAAGACCAATCGCAGAAAACGATGATTTTGTATAAGATAATGCTTCTGTATTAATATGTTGTATACGAAACTTCCTTTTACGTTTTGTTGATGTTATGGTCAAAGAACATTATTTTCATAAAAAGGGTAACTGTTGTTATTCTCTCTCTGTCTACTCTCTGTTTCTGTCTGTCTGTCTTTCTGTCTGTCTCTGTCTGTCTGTCTCTCTCTGTCTGCTGTCTCTCTCTCTCTCTCTCTCTCTTCTCTCTCTCTCTCTCTCTCTCTCTCTCTCTCTCTCTCTCTCTCTCTCTCTCTCTCTCTCTCTCTCCTCTTTCTCTCTCTTTTTTCTATCTCTTTCTCTCTTCTCTCCTTTTCTTTCTATTCTTTTCTTAAAAAAAAAAAAAAAAAAAAAAAAACTGTAACAGAAATTATGGTAAGAAAATGTGTACTTCTTCTCCATTCCTGAGATCCTTCTGCCCTCTGTTCCTCCTTCCTTCCTTCCTACGTTCTTTTCTACCTTCCCTTTTACCTTCCTTCTTACACCCTTCTTTTCCTTTTTTCTTCTTTCACTCTTTCTTTTACTTCTTCCTTCCTTCTTTCCTTTCTCTAGCCACTCTTTTTTTCCTTATTTTTTTTTTCTCTCCAGTTCTTATTAAAGTTTCGTTTTTACATACTGACTCCCAGATGCAAATCCGTATTCACAGCACGTATGCTTGTCAGTGGTTGGATTGCCCCTGCGGCATAGTATAAAAATAGTGATGAAAGTGAAGACATGCACGGGAGCTGGGGTTGCTGCACTCAGAGTTGGATGCTGCCCAGCTTCAAGAACCCACAGCTGTCTGTCTGTGTTGCATGTCGATAGATTCTCCTTGATGTCACTATACTTTATTAACTCTTTCCGTGTTCGTTCTGAAGCTGGTTGCAAAATTTGCCATTGCTTCCTCAAAAGGTTAATTAGACTATGGATAGGTAAGGTGAGGTGAGGAGGACTTCTGTACATTCCTAATAATTACAAGCTATGTCATTTTCTTATTTGAGCCAGAACTTTAAGCCTTGATCAAAAAGCTTTTGGTTTAAGTAAAGTACCAACACAACACTAGCATGTCGTCATGCATTGAAATGATATGTCGAATTGTTTAATCCATGAAATAAAAGTTTAGCATTAACAACTGTAATCTTCATTAAAGGGAAAAAAATACAGAGTTATGGCTGCTATCTATAATTATTGTGGCGAATACTTTGAAAAAGAATATACAAACCTCCATGTGTGCACTGGTATGGTCTTACAATGCTTCCCAGGTAATGATTCAGACATGTTTAATAATCTGGGTGTCACGAAGGATGTCCAGATGTGGAAAGCCCAACAACAAGCTTCTTGTAAAACGGCAGTGTATCGATAAAAGATGCGCTGGGTCTAGACTTTTTCAGGCGCTTAAAGGCAGCGTGAAGCATTTTAGCTCTTATAACAGATAACAAGGGTTGCTGTTCTGAGCATTCGATGGCCACGAAGAAAAAGATATACGTCAAACAATGCTTACGACACTTACTACAGACATCTGAGCTTACAAATCGCACGCAGTTACTTGTGAATGGGTCAGAGTTTCTGTACCTTTGTTTAGAAGTCATTCTCACGGTTCACCTAAGTGTACGAAGACATTTTGAACTTGTTTTCTGAATCTCTTTGTGGAACACAGTATCTGAGTGAGACAAACGGTCTGCAGCAGAATTCTGTTCCAGGCTAATCTCTAAAAGCCGGGCCCATGTCATTCTGTTTATATGACTTTACAATCCATGCACTTGATCCCTGTCTGTCGTTGTCCTTTTTTTTTTTTTAACTTGTTTTTCTTTTTCTTTTAATTTCCAATCACAGGCCTGTCATGTAATGCTAGTGGCAGGGTTTGGAATGCGTGGCCAATAGAGCTTCATTTCCTTTATTGCTGTTTGAGTTAGAGTTGGGGTCTATCCCTTCGGTCAATATCAGAAATGAACTCTGGCCGTCTGGCGCTGAGAATGAACTGGAGGCTGCACGAGTGCTGGAAGTTTGGGATGATATCTGTGGATGTCCTGTTTTGAAGCATAGAGCGGAGCAGACTTGGCCGTGTCGGCTGTGTCTGATTTTGTTTCTAGTCAGTAACTATCTCCTCTTTTACAGCAGGAACAATAATGCAGCAAGGCAGAAAAAAGTGGAACCACCCCTTCAAAAAAATAAAAATAAATAGAAATAATGCTTCTAAGTCAAAGCGTAAATCATGCCAAAGACGGATGCGCTTGGCCTGACTCTTCATGCGCTTAACGTCAGCACAACGAGCTTTCTTTCATATGGCAGACATTAATAGTTGCTGTGTGACTGTTTGATAAGGAGAAGAAGGTAAAAACGTAAACTACCACTTTCAGTGGATGTAGATGACGCTTTGACTTACAATTAAGATCTGAACTTGAGTTTTACATGCATTTAGTGTGCTTGCGTTTGTTCCAGAGAGGTCTGCATGCTTTCCCTCCCCTCCATTGCCGTCAAGGCTTTGTTACCTAACAAGTTATTACATTAATGAACACCGGTTCTTTTTTGCAACAAGTACCCACCCACTCATCCACTGGTCTTGTCCGTCTTATTTTTGCATGCATGTGAAAGGTTGACCATAACAGCAGGCACTGAAAGAAGGAACAGGCAAAAAAGATGAGACGTTTGCGCAAACTCAAGGTATTTGTATACATATAGATATACATAACCAACGAGCTAGTAAAAACCAGAATAGAGAACGCCGTGTGGCCATATGAAGAGCTCCTGACTTTAGTAAAAGAACACAAACTTAAGTGTACAGGCAAGTCACACGAACACCTGGACTTGCCAAGATTATCCTACAGGAAACAGTACCGGAAGAAGGCAAAAGGCAGACTGAAAAAAAAACGATGGGAAGACAACATCAGAAAGTGGCCTGGTCTTAAGTGAAACGCATACTACGGAAAGCTGAGAACCGCGAGGAGTGGAGGAAGCTGTTTACAAAATCTTCAGTGGTGTTCCAACGATGAACAGACTACAACATAGGTGAAAGTGACAGATGAATCTCCATCCCCTAGTCAGATCTAGAACTATGTCTTGTAAAGACCACAAAGAAAAAGGGTTAATTAATGCACACACACATACACACATTCACACACACACACCACACACAACACACACACACACACACACACACACACACACACACACACAACACACACACACACACACACACACACACACACAACACACACACACACACACACACACACACACACACACACCACACAAAACACACACAACACAACACACACACACACACAACACACACACACACACACACACAAACACACATACACACACACAACAACACACACAACACACACACAACACACACACACACACACACACACACACACACACACACACACACATACTCAACACACACACACATACACACATACACACACATACAACACCACACACCACCACCACCACCACCACCACCACCATTCCTACCACTATCTCTACACAACGAGCTGGGGAGGTTTTGGAACAGGGTAGAAAAACAAAAGATTGTTTATCTGCACTTGTTTTCCCCCGGGACGGAGAGAAAATGTTTGATTAGCGAATTGATTCACGGAACGATCGATTGATCTCTATTGGCCGGTGTAATGGGTAGGCAAAACGCGTGCTTTTTTCTCATCTGACCCTGGTTGGCAATTGAGGAGGCGGGTCTAAATCAGAGAAATAAAAAAAAGGAGAGTGAGAGGGGGAAGGGAGAAGGGAGAGAGGAGTGGGGAGAAGGGGGGTAGAGAAGGGGGGGGAGAGAAAGGGAAGAGAAATAGAGTGGGAGAGATCTGGAAGAGGGGGCAGGAGAGAGAGAGAGAGAGAGAGAGAGAGAGAGAGAGAGAGAGAGAGAGAGAGAGAGAGAGAGAGAGAGAGAGAGAGAGAGAGAGAGAGAGAGAGAGACAGACAGACAGACAGACAACAGACAGACAGACAGACAACAGACAGACAGACAGCCAAAGAGAGAGACAGACAAAGAGAAATAGAAAGAGAGAGAGGGAGGGTAGACAGACACAGAGAGCCAGACAGTCAGACAAACAGACAAAAAAGAGACAGTCAAAGAGAGAGTCACGCAGAAAATCAGAGAGAGGTAGAGACAGGGCAGCAAACAGACACACAGACAGACACACAGACAAAAAGACAAGGTTACAAAGTACACGGGAAAAGTGTATTAAAAAACAAGGAATAATAGGCGAAAGAGAAAGTGAGCGAATATAAACGACCAAAAGAAACTAAGGCTGAAAAAAGGCAGAAATGATTAGAGAAATGAATTTCTGATTTTTAAAGGTGGGGGGGGGGGGGGGGGGGGGGCGGCGCGGAGTGGTGAGGGGGGAGGGAGGTGTTCTTTTGTTTCCAGCTTTCTGATAAAGCGTCACTGCGGGCATACTTTTTTTTTTACACCAAACCTGCTATAAATGCCACTCAAGCGATGCTGCTTACTGCTGTTGGGCGTTCCCCATGCTTAAGTTGGTGGTCACCCAGAATATAGTATGCACTCAGTCTCACTCATCACGCATGGGAGTCACTGTCAGACTGTCGGTATGCACTGGCTGAGAAGTCTGCATGTAGGTTTGCTTCCAAATACCTTGCCATAATTATATGCAGCAATATTCCGGGTTCCGAGGATTTTTGTTTTTGATAAATGGAGAGTAAAGCTGAGAGACAGATGTTATAGATCATGATTTTTCAGAGCATAAGCACCGCTTTTCTTCTGTACCTTTCTTGCCTTAGAGCCCGAGGTTCACCAATTGTGATACTTTTTTTTCGTATGTGACCGTTTTTCTCTCCACCATTAAGATAGCCGTATTCCGTCTAAGCACGTTGCCAAGGTGGCTTATATTCTAAATGTTGTCTCCTGTTCCTACCAGAACGCAATGCATGGGCTACTCTTTTAATGGGCTGAACAGATTTTACCGTGTTCCCAAAATGTTCTCCGTGCATTTGCACACGTGACCGCGACTTTAATAGTCTCATCCTAAGCATCTTTGGGAGAGTGGAGTGGTACTGATGTGAAATTTTGGGGAAAATCCCTTGAACGGGTGCCTCGGTTATGGCTGGAATCTGGACCATCAGATCACAAGTGCAACGCTCCAACCACTAGGCTACCCCCCATCCTGAAGACAACATTTGAATGTAGGCCCTTGTAACTTTGCAG
>CM060316.1:30340431-30347931 GCA_030674155.1 Stramonita haemastoma
GTTGAACAGACTTAAGAGAGAAGCAGATAGATTATGCTTGGTTGTCAATCTTGAAAAGACTAATGTAATGGTGTTTAGAAAGGGAGGGTACTTAGGTTCTAGGGAAAAGTGGATGTATGGGAATGAAGAAATTAAGGTTACCAATTCATATAAATATTTGGGGATGGGTTTCACAACAAAGCTGAGCATTAATAGTGCCTTGGTAGATGTTTGTAACAGAGGAAAAAGAGGAGTTATGGAAATACAGAAATCTATGAAAAAACTGAATACCACAGATCTAAAACTGTTTTGGAAGATGTTTGATACTCAGATAGAACCAATATTAACGTATGCATCTGAGGTTTGGGGATTGTATGAAGAAGGCAAGCGAATTGAAAAAGTTCACACATTTGCTATAAAGAGATTTCTATCTGTTCCTTTACATGCATCAAACCATCTAGTTTACGGGGAAAGTGGTAGATATCCGTTATACATAAGGGCATATATAAAAAGCATTAAATACTGGTTAAAACTTCTTAAACAACCAGCTTCTAGAATATGTAGACAGGCTTATGAAATGCTAATCTTACAACATGAATCTGGTCGACTCAATTGGGTGTCAAATATACAGAAAACTTTATGTGTGAATGGATTTGGTATTGTGTGGCTGAGTAGAGACGTAGGATGTGAATATAGTTTCATTAATGAATTTAAAGATAGACTTATTTCATGCTACAAACAGAACTGGCATTCGGATTTAGAAAATAATGACAAATATATGTGGTATAGTTCCTTCAAAAGTGTCTTTCAAACAGAAAGATATCTGTCTTTTATAACCAACAAATGGTACAAGATCAGTCTCAGTAGATTTCGGCTAAGAGTCAGTGGCCTTAAAAATTGTAAGTATTGGTTTTTAAGTGAAGATAACTTTAACGATAATATATGCCCTTCATGCCGAAATGCCACAGAAGACGAATTTCACTTTCTTTTCGATTGTATGGCCTATTCTGATAAACGCAGAAACTGTGAGGCGCTAAGTGTGTTTAAAGGCATTGCTGATATGAATTCTGTTGCAAATATTCTATCTGTCAGCAGTGAAGAGAAAATAGAAAGTCTAGCTAAATTCATTGGAGAAGCAATGAATTTAGGAAAAAGATAACGGAACAGAGTAACTAGTCCTTAGATGGTCCTTTATTGATTCTGTTAGTGTGTGTGTGGGGGGGGGGGGGGAGGGAGAGAGAGAGAGTGTGTGTGTGTGTGCGTGTGTGTGTGTGTGTGGTGTGTGTGTGTGTGTGTGTGTGTGTGTGTGTGTGTGTGTGTGTGTGTGTGTGTGTGTGTGTGTGTCACCTGCGTGGCAATTAGAATGTGCAGTAGTATATGTAAGTGCGAAGTGAGAGGAAAATTTGAAAAATGTTATTATGTTACACGAATTCATCTGAACTTGTTATTCCCCCTTGTCTACAGGGCTGTAATGCTGTATGGACAATAAAACTGTGTCAGTGTCAGTGTCAGTGTCAGTGTCAGTGTCAGTGTCTCTCTCTCTCTCTCTCTCTCTCTCTCTCTTCTCTCTCTCTCTCTCTCTCTCTCTCTCTCTCTCTCTCCTCTCTCCCCCCCCCCCTCTCTCTCTCTCTCTCTCTCTCTCTCTCTCTCTCTCTCTCTCTCTCTCTCTCTCTCTCTCTCTCTCTCTCTCTCTCTCTCTCTCTCTCTCTTTCCCCCGTCTCACTCTCTCCCTCTATCCTTCAAAACAACTTTTCATCCTCTAACTGTCTTTCAGTCTGTCTATTCGTCCCTCAGTTTATTCACACAGCAGAAGTATGCAAGTTTATTACTCCCAAGCGGAAAATTATTGATCTGTCATGTTTTTTTGTGTGTGTATGTCTTGTTTGCTTTTTTTCTTTCAAAACGCTCGAGGCGGTTATGCAGTGACAAGATTCTCTCTTTCCTAATATTTTGCGATAGTAATTTCCTCTTGACCGCTGTTCTATTGTTGTGTTTCATTTTCTTTCGTATTTTGAAGTTTCCTTCTTTTTTTCTTCTTCCTGTCTTCCTCCTTTATACCCCGCAGCCTAACTTGGCCGGGCCACTGGTACTGTTGTTTCCGATTGTCAAACTGCCCCTTTCCTGATTTTTTAAACAAGGACAATAACAACAAAGACAATAACAACAAAGACTGCAACAACATCTGCAGCAGCAGCAACAACAACAACTGCGACAACAACAATCGGTGGATCGGTGGCTTAGAGGTAACGTGCCTGCCTAAAATGTGATAGTCCGGGGTCGGAGTGTGTGGTGGTTTGAATCCCATTTGGGCTCCAAACTTTTCCCCATCTATTAGACAATGAGTGGTGGTGTGGGTGCTACTATTTTGGATGAGACGCTAAACCGAGGTGCCGTGTGTTACACATCATTATTTAGCACACGTAGAGGAACCCCATGGTAACAACAGGGTTGTCCCTGGCAAAATTCTGTAGAAAACGCCACTCTGATATGATAACAAATACTGCTGCAGACAGATTTTTTTTTTTTTTAAGTAATGGGTGGCACTGCACTTGTGGCGACGCGGTCTCCCCGGGGAGAACAGCCCGAATCTCAGGCAGAAAAATCTGCTGTGACATAAAGTGGCATCAGAAAACTAACGACAGTTTTGGTCTGAACAAAATCTGCAAGTTAAAGCCATAAAGAGGGAAACCTGACGTCATTACTACGATATTGCTATTTTGATTTGTACAATGTTATATTGTTTAATTGCTGTTTATCATTTGAAATAATTCATGTTATTAAGTGCATCACATGAAATTGTTTTTTTAATTGTTTTTATTGTGTTGTCGTTATATCGTCATAATTATCTTATTTGGATAAACTATGCAGTTTATGCCATAATTAAGATTTTAAAATACCCAATCTTTGGACAAACATGCGATGTCTCATAAATAGAATGCAAGCGAGGGAACAATTTTCTGCAGGATAGCTTTCTATTTTTTTCCTTGTGATTCGTTTAAACAAAATACATTTATTCTTTTACCTTTTTCTTTAAAATTGGAAAACTACATTGGAAGCAAATGGTTTTTATCTTGGAAACTTTCCAGCCAAATTTTATGGGCATCTTTTTGTTTGGTTTTACTTGTTTCAAATGTGTTCATGGCAAAAGATAAAAAAAAAATTCAAAGAAATTTTTGTGTGTTTTTTTCTGCCGCTCTCTTTTGCAGAGTTGCATTTGGAAGTTATTTTTCCAAGTCACTTTGTTTATTTTAAACACACTACAGTATAAGCAAATCACCTTTCAATCACGCACCTCGTGTATGAAACTATCTGAAGTTTTTCACCCAAATTTGACTGTAGTCTGTTGCAAAAAAAATAAAGCACTAACCAGTGTTGCTGTCGACTTCTTTCTTCTTCTTCTTCTTCTCATTGGTTTAACGTCCATTCACTACAAAGTGATTTAGATAATGGTACATTTACATTAAGAATGTACCGAAAAAGGGGATGAGGGGAAAGGTGAAAGGATGAAGAATGTAATGGATGATGATAAATTTGTACAATTTCATTGACAGTAACTGTCCCACTGGTGACTGGCAAACACTTTCTGCAACTTGTTTGTCGACTTCTTCGTTATCAGCAACCTTGTCTAATTCTTCATACTGAGGATAAACATTCCCTTTGGGATTTTCGACACGTTCGACACTCATTTTTGGTCTGAACTTTTCTGTTGACTCTCATCGTGAAAAGGAGCAGATTTGTTTTGTTTTTAGTGATGTAAAAAGCCTGTGTACGTGACCTTTTGTTTAGCGGACTGAGTTTATTTATCATTTTCATGAATAGACAGAATTGTCATAGTTACATGAGTCATCTGTGTGTTTGCTTAAGGCGTTCTATTTTGGAGAGAAAAAAATTTACTTCGTAAAGTTGAATTTTGTTTTTTGCAATGTCATTCAATCTTTTTGTTTGTGTGTTGCTCTTGATTTAGAAGAAAAAGTGTGGGGTTGTTTTGTTTCGTGTTTGTTTTTGTTTGGTTTTTACTCAGACTGATTTTCTATGTTAGGCGCCATGACCTATCTACCAGCAAACAGTGTGAGTGGCATTTGCTGCGTCTGTTTCTCTTCCCATCCTCGCAGTTGTATGACTGTCTCTCTTTTTGTTTACTTGTCTTCTCACGTCTTGTCTTGTCTTGTCATGTCTTGCCTTGTCTTGTTTTGCCTTGCATTGCTTTGTCCTGACTTGCTTTGCCTTGTCTTGCCTTGTCTTGTCTTGTCTTGAATGCCTAGCGCCTCTGTGGGGATGTGTGTCTCTGTTCTTCTTTGCTTCTGCTATAGCTGGTTGTTTACGAATGTGCGATTCCTGGGGACTTCATTTCTGAAATCGTTTAAATGCTCATCTGTCTTGTCCTGTCAGCAGCATTCACATTCAGACAGACTCACGACAGACAGAGGCGCACACACAGACACAGACACAGACAGACACACACACACACACACATATACACACACACCACACACACACACACACACACTCATATATACACACACGCACCACGAACACCACACACACACACACTCATATATACACCACGCATGCACCACGCACACACACACAACTCTCTCTCTCTTCTCTCTCTCTCTCTCTCTCTCTCTTCTCTCTCTCTCTCTCTCTCTCTCTCTTCTCTCTCTCTCTCTCTCTCTCTCTCTCTCTCTCTCTCTCTCTCTCTCTCTCTCTTTTCAATTATACGCTCTGTTCCTCCCCGGCCCTGTGCTCTGTGGCCTGTGCAGTCAGTGCTGATAGTGTGGCAAATAACTTGCAAATGCCTTCTGCATGCCCCATGTCACTCGTCTGTCACGCTGTAGCACTCGTACGCACGCGTGCAAGCTTATGCTCTGTGTGTGTGTGTGTGTGTTTGTATGTGTGTGTGTGTGTGTGTGTGTGTGTGTGTGGTGCGCGGGGCGGGGGCGGGGGGGGGGCGGCATGTGGGTGTTACTATGTGTGTGTGTGTGTGGTGGGGGGGGGGGTTGTGTGTGTGTGTGTGTGTGTGTGTGTGTGTGTCCGTGTGCCAGGCTGCTTTGACCAGTCATAACATGGATGGATCCATGTGAACTGCTGCTCCGGGGTGAAAACAGAGCGAATCTGATGGTAAATTATGTGGTGAGATCGGGGTGAATATGCAGAAGTAGTAGGTGAAAGAACGGTATGAAATATCTATCTTTCCCTTAGTCTGGCGACCGTTGGGGGGCACCCCTGAAGACTTGACAACCAGTTTTCTCCATTCCTCTCTTCTGTTCTTCCTTTCTAAAAATTTGGTTGAGTTCTAGGCCTTCCTTTCGCTGATGTTGTCCTCCCATCTCTTCCTTGGTCTGCCTCTTTATCTTCCTCCCTGTACAGTGCCTTGCCTGTACAGTTTTAGCAAGTCCTTTTGACCCTGCCACATGCCCGCACCATCCAAGTCTACGCTTCCTTACAATTGACAGAAGACTTTCGTAGGGACCAATGTGGACCCCGCTGTGTGCGTCTTCGTTGCCTCTGTGGTCTCTGTAGGAGATGCCAAGGAGTCTCCCGAAGCATCCCACTCCCACCGCCTGCACTCTTCTCTCCAAACCAGCAGCCAGGATCCACGATCCACAGGCATACAGAAACACGGATACGACAAATATATGCAGCCACAAACTGAAACAAACCAGCCGCCACACAGAAAAACCCAATTACAAAGTAGCGTCTTCATCCAGTCCCCATATCCATGCAATAACCCAATCAATTGATCCGCTAACCAGCCACCGAATAAGCCAAAATAAGAAAAAGCAAACAAACAATCATTACACCAAATAACCAGCCAATCAACAAACAAACCAATCAACTGACAAATCAACCAGCCAACCAACCCCAATTAAAAGTTGAAGTTGTTCTATAACCTATGCGATCGTTATGCAACGAGGAGTCAGAGACATATTTTTCCTACGGGCCAGCATTTGAGGGTGGCGCCCATCTCCTCGCCCTCACTGCTCCACCTTCCCTGACTCCAAAGGGGGCAGGTACCTATTTACAGCTGGATGAACTGTACAGAAGCCAAGGCTTGCGAGCAGTCACCCAACCAAGAGATAACCAAGCTCAACACTGCCTTATATTAACCTCAGTTTCGAGAAAGCAAAATGCTCTGATCACTGATTGATCCTGCCCCTGATAAACGACAGGAAAGTAAAGGTAAAATACCGTTCAAGCTAACTTTACCAGTACAAAGCTACACGTGCGAAAAAAAATGAAACGTGAAAAAATTTGATCCAAGGTTCATTCATTCATTTATTTATTTAACACTATTTCTAGCACATGATGAATCTAATGCCTATTAGCCTACAAACACCTGCATCTTGATTATCTTTCTTTTCTTCTGCTGTTCAGCAGACTTTAAAATGATATGAACACCACCAGGAACAGTCTGAAGTTGACAGGATGGTGGGTGTCAGATTTTGAAATGCCAGAAAGATAATATTTCACAGTCATTGCGTTGTTCTTGCAGCCGCGCTGAGAATTTACGCAAGTTTTATCCAAAATAAACCCGTCCTTTCTGGCCCCAATAAAGTGGCAAATGCCATATGAGAAAGATTGTCTGTGTCTAACTGTATCACGTGTTTTGGGTGTATGAATTTTGATATGGTTGTTTGTGTGTTTGCTTCTTTGTTTGTATTTCTGCCACTGAAATTTGCTCATAGTCTGCCTCGGTGCCTTTTCTGCCCGTGTTCTGGTCTGTGTCTGTTTCATTGTCCTATTTGTCCTGCTTTCTTTTCTCTTTTTTGACAGCTGTTGTTGTGTCACTGGCTTCTTCTTTACTTGTGTGTCCGTACCTTTGTCTGTCTGTCTGTGTGTCTGTGTATCTGTATTTCTGTATGTGTGCTGTATGCTCTCTCTTATTCTTTTTCTCTCTGTGTGTTGTGTGTGTGTTTGTGGTGTGTGTGTGTGTGTGTGTGATGTGTGTGTTGGTGTGTGTGTGTGTGATGTGTTAGCGTGATTCTATGACGTTCATGTCTATGTCTGTAAAATATATGAAAGTCTTTAAATAGTTCTTTATATCCTCAGACATTTTCCATAAAGATTGACCATGACATTCACATATTCAGAGAAAAACAAAACCCGTGGATACGTCGCCTTTATTCCCTGAAACAAAGCGTAGTGTGAAACAGCAAGAAATCCAATAACTACAAACAGAGAACCCAAAGAGAAACACAGCAAAACGGTACAAAAACACTTCTCCCCTCTCTCCTGCTCTTAACACAAAAAACCCCAGACCGCAGTGTTTTGTGGCGTTGGGGAAAAGACATTGTGCAGAACGTGTTAAAGAGGCCGCTTACAGTAAACGTGATTACGCTGCAATGGACTACAATAAAAACTCCTCGGAAGGATGACAGGCAGAGACTGTGCAGGACACAACAACACAACTAAAACAAAAACAAAACAAAAATATTTCTGTTGATTTACTGTATATATTTCAAACTGCTTTTGTTTTTTTCTGTAAGAGTCCGGTTTGCAACTCTCACGGTGAATGCA
>CM060316.1:30350431-30370431 GCA_030674155.1 Stramonita haemastoma
CACACACACACACACACACACACACACACACACTGACACACACACACTGAAGACCTTTAGTAGTGGCTTGGATGCTAATTTTATTTTATCAGTTCTGTTTTTTGTGCTGTTGACAAACCAATAAATTGAGGTCCTACGTTGCATACTTTTATCCCACTTTGTGCGCGTAACAAGGTTCACAGAAACAAGAGAGATACCTCCGGCAAACTTCTGTATCAAAAGCCACTCTCTTAGGGAGACAAATACACAAGCACACAGGGAAATTTTAACCAAAAAAACCCAAAACAAAACCGGGTGGCGTTGTTCCTGTGGCGATGCACTCTCAAAAATACTTGACTAACAGTGGCAGACACAATGCAAACAATTATCAAGCTACCGGCCTTGGATTAGCCAATTTATTTTATTCTTTTATTTCGAGGATCGTTGAATAAGTACTCATGTGCTTTTTTTAGAACCAGTCCCGTGTATACGCAGTTTTGTATAATTTGTCATCCATTCCCACCGGCACACAATGGCTTACTCTTCCGAAAAACGGAACGGGTTTTAAGGTGTGTGCAAAATGTTCTGCGTGTGTTCTCATACGGGACCTCGGTTTATAGTCTCACCCGGAGGACTTCAGGGTGGCAGTGGAGTTGGCACTGATGTTTACTCGAGAGGAAAAATCCTCTTCAATGAGATTCGAACCCGGGCTAGCAGATCAAGAACGCATCGCTTTGACCACCACAGGCTACCACGTGTCCCCAGTTGACCAAAAAGTCGACGACCAAGTAAACTAATCAGTGTCAGTCACGCTGTACCTCATCAACACTCTTACTGTAAAAAATGAATGATAAAAGTAGATAGAAAGAGGAACAATTGAGGGGGACAAAAATGAAAAATAGAAAAAAGTGACATGGACGAATAAAAGAGAGAAGCAGACAGAAGGTTTTAGATTGGTAGACGTAAAGAAAAAAACGAAGAAAGAAATGTATAGATAGTGAAAAAAAAAGTGTGTGGATATATAAAAAAAAGAGAGGAAAGAGAATAAAAGGAACGGACGAAGGACAAAGAGCAGAAAAGTAAAAAGAAATTAAAACAGCAGAAATGTAACGAAAAAGAAAAGAAGAAAAGAAAGGAAAAAAAAAAAAAAGAAGCAAAATAAAAAGAAGAAAAATATATATTAAAACACTAAGAAAGAAAAATAAAATGAAAGAATGAAAGAAAGAAAGGAACAAAAGAAAGAAACGAAAACAAATAATAAATTGATGCTTTTCCCCTGGTGCATTGTTACCTCCTTTTGATATATGCATATTGAATGAATAATGTTGAAACCAACATTAAAAAGACAAAAATGGAGAAAAGAAACAAAAAAGAAAAAGACAGAAAACAAAGAAGAAGAAAAAAAGGAATTAGAAGGAAAGACAGGGAAAATTAGAAGACAGAAAGAAAGAAAGAAAGACAAAAGCGAAAGAAAAAAAGAAAGAAAGGGGGAAAAAGGGGAAAAATGTAAACGAGAGAAAGAAGAGCAAAGCCAACAGATAAAAAAAAGGTCAAGAGTTCTCACACAACAGTACAGAAATCGTTCTGTGTTGCTGCAGCGAGTATCCAACCCAGGGCCTACAAATTTGCACTGACCACAGCACAGTGAAGAAAAAGAGGAATCAACGAAGCCGCTCCTGAAAATGATGGGGGTTGTGTAGTGCTTCTTCATTCAAACTTTAAATGAGGTTAAAAAAAAATCTGCCTAAATGCAAGCCCCTAAGATCTGTGGCAAGAGAAAGAGAAGTATGTGTAAGCGACTAGGTCTGATATCAAGATATATAAAAAGACTTCAAATTCCATAAATGTGTGTGTGTGTGTGTGGGTGTGTGTGTGTGGTGTGTGTGGTGTGTGGTGTGTGTGTGGTGTGTGTGGTGTGTGTGTGAAGGGAGGGGGGCGAGGGGGTACGAGAGAGAGAGATTTTGCGTATGTAACCATTTTCCTCCATCATCAAGGTAATTGCATTCCGACTACGGACGTGATGTGTAAACAGTCAGCAATGACGTGCATTTTTCTAAATTTGTGATCTGCTCCAGCCGACACGCAATGGCTAATCTTCTGAAAAGTATAGGGGTTGCAACGTGTGCATAAGACGTTCTGCGTGCGTTTGCACACGCGTATTGGTCTATAGATATAAAAGATAAGACAAAGAAACAACTACATGATAAATAATGAATACAAATATGAATAAATGAATAATTAGATAAACAAATAGATTAATAAATAAAGGGACAGGATTGCTCATGGTCAGAGCATTCGCTTAGCCAAGGTCAAACACCATCGAGCGTGGTTACCAATGGGATGGATATCGTTTGCGCGCCTTGTTTCAGTACGCCCCCCCCCCCCCCCCTCCAGTTTACCCAGCTGTAAATGAGTACTTGCCTGTTTAGTGTCATGAAGGTAAAGCACAAGGAGAGGAGATGGCGCGCCCCTAATATGCTAGCCCTAAGAAGCTGAGTCTCTGATACCTCGCTCCCCTAGACCACGTAAGTTATGGTACACCTTACCTTACTTAAATTAAAAAAATTAAATATCATATAAATGAATAACAAGATAGCCTCTTTTGAAAAGATTTTGGAAAGCTGAATTTAGTTCTAATTTACTCCAGGGAAAAAGCCCATTCGAACGTAACTATGCCTCGGTAGTGGCTCGAACCCGGAACCTCATATCACGAGCTTTAACGCTCTAACCACAAAGCTATCCCGCTTTCCCCTATGTCGGAGTTTGAGCCTGAGGGACTGCTAATGATAAAAAAAAAGAATTGTCAGGAGATAATGCGATGGGGGGAAAGCTGTATAGTATGGGCCAGCCTCCTGTAAAGGAGGCAGACAGGTTAATGAGTGGGCAGAAACACTCTTTGAGTTGGTCTCTGATATACGCGTAGAATGAATAGTTCCTCTGACTACTGTGTGTGCGTGTAGAGCGCAATACTGACAGGAATCTATATGTGTGTGTACGTGCGTGTGTGTGTGTGTGTGTGTTTGTGTGGGTGGGGGGGTATGTGTGTGTGTGTTGTGTGTTTGTGTGTGTTGTATGTGTGTGTGTGTGTGTTTGTGTGTGTGTGTGTGTGTGTTGTGTGTGTGTGTGCATGGTTGGGGGTGGGGGGAGAGACAGAGACAGAGAAACAGATTCAAAGAGAGACATGGAGAGGGAGATAGACAGTCAGGCAGACAGATAGCCACCCAGAAAGACAGACAGACAGATAAACAGAGACAGAGAGAGAGAGAGAAAAGCAGAGACAGAGACAGAGAAGGGAGTGAGCATTAATTGTAGGGTCAGAGGTACTTCGACTGCTATGAAATATTCATGAGATGCTTAAATATTTTTTCTAGACTAGAGACAAAGACCTTCAATGATCTGACAGAACTGATCAAAATGTTCCTCCTCTTGGTGTGCCTTTCTGTCTGCTTGTCTGTCTATCTCTCTATCTCTATCTGTCTCTCTGTCTCTCATAATTTATAGAGGTTTTTGTTGACTTGTGTTTGTACTGAGGTAGTTATGCATGAACGCATCAGATACTGTATCCTACTGCTGACTGAAAGTGAGAGCGCATAGAAACTGAAAGTTCCGCATTACCTTTAGTGCTAGGTTTACACTGGTGTTGAACCTCATGTTACATGAACATAATGAATTGATTGATTAATTGAAAAAAAAAACACGCCCACACTTCTCCAAGAAAAATGATTTAGAGAGAGAACATTTGCGTCCAGAGAAAGAATTTTTGAAAAAATGTTGCATATGGACACATTTTTTGTTGTGTGAATTCATTATTTTTCACTGATCTGCAAATCTTGTACGCAATCGTCAACTTAGATTAGATTTGCCATACTTATGTCTTTGTTGATGTTCAGCCTAACACTATTCATGTGAGCTTACCTCTTGAAAAAATGTTTCTTTATTGTCTTTAACCCCTCTGTTTGACCAAACTCTTTAACTTTTTCATATTCTTACGTGGAAGATATAATATGGGCCCTTTCCTGACTGTTATTTTGGGTATTTTACATCTAAGACTTTTTTGTGTGCATATTCAAACCAACCAGCCTGCTTATTTTGCGCAGAGAGAGAGAGTATTCATGGAAGAGATGACCTTGTACCAAGTTTGTTCTGCGGTAATTGTTTGCACATTCCTTCTGATTTGATGCACAGGGGATTCCACATGCTACACCCACGTCTTTGCCTTCTGGCACTTGCTGAGAGCAGTAATTGCTCGGGCGTGGAGCTAAGCACGGTAAGCATCACCTCTGGAATTAAGAGGCAATTACTGCATCCCTCTACTGACAGCTCTCTACTTTCCTCCTCTGAAGACCTTGACTTGACTTGAACTGGCCACAGGCAAGCAGGAGGTTGGGGAGTGAGGTGGGAGATGGGTCGATGAGGGGGGGGGGGGAGAGAGGGTGTCACAGTACAGCCAAGCCTGTGTGACAGGGGCACTATCATTGTTGACGTTAAGAGGCTATCCTGGACTCATCTGCTGTAGGACCTGTACAGATAATTATAGACTATAAGCGGATCCAAAACAAAGAACGCCGAGAAAAGTCCTGCATGATCCCACATCGTCAGCTTGGCTTTAAACAGCATCCTGCTTGCTAAGCTAAGCATCGTGGCTGACACTGCTGACAGAGAAAACTGGGCTAATCCGTTCCAGGGAATCTAGTCAGATGTCCTTGTAAAGGACATAATGTGGTACAAAATACAAATACAAAAAATGTTTTTAAAGAACAATGGTAGTGCGAAGAAGGGGGGTAGTTTGGAGCCTTGAATTTCCAACGCTTAGGATTTTGACAAACTGCCATCCATAGTATTTTCAATAACGACAGCTATTTACTAGGTTGATAATTGATTTTAAAAAAAATTCCTCAAGATTGTAGATGGGTGAGGATTTTTGACAAACTGCCATTGTATAGGATTTTCAAGAATGACAGCTATTTAGTAGGTTGATAGTTGATACAAAACAAATTTCTAAATGCAGCGTAATCTAAATAGTGTAAACGCACATAAATATGTATGTGTATGATATTCTTGGATATTTATATTCCTATCTGCTAGTCCGAGCTGAAGAGGGTGTTATTGATTTACCAGGAGTTCTCAAGTGTGTGGGTGTGGGTGGGTGATACGTACTTTTGTGTGTGTGTGTGTGTGTTGTGTGTGTGTGTGTGTGTGTGTGTGTGTGTGTGGTGTGCGTGCGTGCGTGCGTGAATGCATGCGTGTGTTTGTGTGCGTGTGTGTGCTTGTGCACAAGCATGCACGCATGAATGCATGCACAAGTGTATGTTAATGCAATCGTGTACGCACGCGTGTCCATGCACGTGCGCGTGTGGGCGTGCGTATGCGCGTGTACACTTGTGCGCGTGTGCGAAGACTGCTCTGATTCACACAGACACAAAACACAACAGAAAAGACCATGAATATTCCCTATAAATCCATTCCCTGAAAACGTAATAAATAAAAAAGGCTGGGTCTCGAAATGACAAGTGATGACAGGGATGTACTGGCTCAGTGATTCTCGCCATTCACTCTCTTAACCGTCCCTTCTGGGGATCAATAGCTTTCAGCCACTGTTATATAGGCTCTGACTGTGTGCTGCCAGCATTTCTCTCTCTGACTGTCTCTACCTATCTCTCTCTTCCACTCTGTTTCAGTCTGTTTGCTTGTCTGTTTACCTGTCTGTCTGTGTGTTTGTCTGTTTGTCTGTCTGTGTTTGTCTGTCTACCTGTCTACCTGTCTACCTGTCTGTCTGTCTGTCTGTCTGTCTGTCTGTCTGTCTGTCTGTCTGTCTGTCTGTCTCTCTCTCTCTCTCTCTTTTCTCTCCTTTTCTCTCTCTCTCTCTCTCCTCTCTCTCTCTCTCTCTCCTCTTTCTCTCTCTCTCTCTCTCTTTCTCCTCTCTCTCTCTTTCTCCCTTTCTCTCTCTTTCTCTCTGTCTCTGTCTCTCTGTCTCTCTCTTTCTCTTACTCACTCTCTCTCTAAATGTCTCTCTCTCTGTATCTCTCTTCTTCTCTCTCTCTCTCTCTCTCTCCTCTCTCCTCTCTCTCTCTCTCTCTCTCTCTCTCTCTCTCTCTCTCCTCTCTCTCTCTCTCTCTCTCTCTAACGGTCTCTCTCTGTCTCTCTCTCTCTCTCTTGGCCTCTTGCATCTTTGGTCATTCTTCTGTGTGAACATAGGGGGTTCTGTCTAAAAATAAAGTCTTCAGGGAAGCCTGTGAAAGACGTACGTGGTTTTCAATGCTGGCCCTGAAGTTCAGACACATTTATCTCTTTTGATTTCCAGGTGCTTTCAGAAAAAAAAAGAAACTTGTGGCATCGCAGCTAGCAGAATCAGGCCCTCTTCGTGTGTGTGATTTTTTTTGTCTGTGGTTGGAAACTTTTGGACACAGTGCATTTTGAGTTATGACTGTAGACAACGCACTTTTCAAGTCTATAAGCACTTAAGGTTGTTTTTTTTCTTGTTTTTTGTGAAGAATACAGTGCCGTGGTGTACGTATTTCTTGCACATTAAATTGGATATGAGTTTCATTCAGCTAGTGATATAAGTGTCTGTACATGCATAGAATGCTTTGTGTGAATTGACTCTCATTCTGTCTGTATCCAGATCTTTTTGTCGTTGTTTTTCTTTACGTCTTTCTGTCTCTCTCTGACTGTCTGTATGTCTGTCTGTTTCCCTGTTTTTCTCTGTCTTTCGTCCTTCTCACTCTCTTTCTCTCTTTCAGTCTCTCTATCTGTCTGTCTTTCTTCCTCTTTGTTTCTGTCTTTTTCTCTTTTTCGCTCCAGCTCTCTCCCTCTTTCTGCCTGTCTGTCTCTCTCTCTCTGTCAGTCTCACTGTCAGTCTCACTGTGTGTCTTTTTGTCTGTCTGTCTGTCTGTCTGTCTGTCTTCCCCCCTCTCTCTCCAATCATACCACACATACACATACATGCACGCGCCGCGCCACACACACACACACACACACACACACACACACACACACACACACACACACACACACACACACAGAGCAATCAAGCAATAAAGCCCCATTGTTTACTTATATTTTTTAACACCTTCAGTATCAGATGATGGTAATAATCTACTAACCCATGCCCAACACTTCACAGAGACCACACAGCCTTAGTTGTCTAACATTGCTACAGTCAAAGGCTTCCTGCAAAGCGATTTTCTTCGTGCAAATAATTGTCGTTTTTCTAACAGTTGATCTCTCACCCTTTTTGATCGTAGTGTTAGTCTTTCTTTGTGACCTCAAAGTTCCTCCTCATCAGAAGAATCAGCTGCAAATTTCCCATTATGTCTTTCATCGCTATCATTTTTACGTTGCTTCGGGCAAAAATACTCTGTGATGATAAAAGAACAAACGCCTTGAAAGAAAAGGGTTTGCGTGTTTTTGTTTTGCCTGTTGTTCAATGGTTTGCACTCGTTCGTACGCGCGGAGATACACACGTGCATGCATGCACGCGTACACACACGCACGCATGTATGCATGCACGACGCACGCAAAAAGAAACAGATGCAGACACACAGAGAGGGACAAGCGTGTGCGTTCACACACATACACACGCACGCACGTATGCACGCACTTATGCACGCACGCACACACACACAGACACACAGACACTAGCCTAGTGGTCAGAACATTGCGCTGGCAATTTGAAGACCCGGGTTCGAGTCCGATCGAGGAAATTTTCTTCCTGGAGTTAACATCAGTGCTGACTCCACTCTCCCCAAAAGTCCTTCGGATGAGACTTTAAACCGAGGTCCCGTGTGCGAACGCACGCAGAACATCTTGCGCACACGTTAAATCCTGTTTCCGCTTTTCGTAAGAGTAGGCCATCGTGTGCCGGTGGGAACAGATGACAATATTTACAAAACTGCATACACGCGGGGACCGGATGAAAAAAAGCATATGATTGCTTATTCTGTTATCCCGATATAAAAGAATAAATAAATAAATAAATAAATAAATAAATAAATAAATAAATAAATAAAACACACACACAACACCACAGAACGTGTACGTAGATTGAGGATGGGAAGGCGGAGGTGCCACTGTTGTTATCATTTGTCATTACAAATAAAGTATGTGCCAAGTTTGTATTGTCATATGTATTCATTTTAGGGAAGGACCAATCCGATAAAGTGGTGATATAATATCAGAACATTAACAAGATACACTTTTGGCCATTTGTGTAAATGATGCGTATGTTTTTATTTTGTTTGTTGTTGTTTTGTCGTCTCCCCCCCCCCCCCCCCCCCCCCCCCCCCTCATCTCTCTGCATCGACTTTCTTCCTTTTTTGTTGATGTTGTTGTACATGTTAGAGTTGTGGGTGATTTTATGTTGAGTTTGCCTGACTGCAAGTTTTTAATGGATGTCTGATATAAAAAGTTTCCACATACACACATGTGTGTAGGAGGTGGGAGGTGCGTAGGTGCGTGACGGAACAAGTGTCATTGTTGACACTTTTCTCATGCCAATGGTAATGAGTGCCTAGGCTGTCATGGTATTTGTGTGTGCGCTTGTGGAAGAACAGACGCAGGAAAGAAAGGGTAAGCAGCAGGTTGATGTTTTCGTAAAAATGTTGTCATATGAAAAATTGTTACTGTTTGGTTGTACCCATTTTTTTCGGTGTGAATGTTTTGCAGTGTTAGTCCAGGTTTTAGTGTGGCCAACATATCCAAAGCAAAACAGGGCTGTTACTTGCAACGAGCTCTTCAGTCATATTCCTCATTGAAAAGCTGGAACAAAAAATGAGCACAAATCAATAATATTCATATTACAAAATGTCTCAACAAATATAAAAACAAACATATAAAAACACCATCATAAACGTACCCATTCAGCTACAAGGTTTAACTTCTCTACCCAATTCTAGCTAGCTGACAGAGTCCTACATCATGTGGATAGACGGGTCAGACAGTCTGTAAAACCTCTGCTAGAAAGAATATTGTCATACATAGCGTATCTTCAAATAAAATCAGCACCTTTTCACCCCTCGCTTCTTTTATGTACCGATAAAAGTAATTGTCTGGCCACGGAGCCAGACAGAGTCATTGTCACCTCCGGCATTTCAGGGCCATCAGTACATCTCCCCACTGGCGGCAACTCGTTTCTGGCAAATTCTGAAGACTCTGACATGAACTGACCGCAGGCACACACACAGTGGATGATCGATGACTATGAAGGAGGCTGATGTTGCCAGCGCAGGCCAGACTTTGTGGCATCAGTAATGGTATGGAGGAGATTAGCAATCTGCCATCAGCATCCATAAATGGACAAACATAGACGCGTTGGAATGCTTTGCAAAGATCGAAACAGTGATGCGGGTTGTGTGAAAACGATTTTGGTTTTCTGTTGCTTGTTTTGTATCAAATTATATTAAGTGTTTATTTTTTGTATATAAGATTGTTTAATGCAGTGGTAGAATTTAGTGCTCGCTGTGTTGACTAAATTTGGCCAAAGTTAGAGTTTGTGTTTATCAATCTGATGAATCGTCTTTTTCTTAATGGGTCTAGAAACTAATAACCCCAACTAGCTATCCCAAAGTCTTCAGAAGTTTTGCTTAAAGAGACTTGGATTAATTTTCTTGTCTCTGGCTATTCTGAGTACGGCCGCACGGGCTAAATAAACATATTACGTGTTTTGGTCACGATTGTATATGTTCATGAGTTCTAAGCATGAGTTCATGTTTGTTTATATGCATAGGTGTCTGTCTCTGTGTGATATTTTATACGCATGTGGCAATTCTGAGTTTGCTTGAAATATTCAGAAAATTGATTAAAAATGGAAGGCAAAAAAAGCACAGTCACTTGCTATAGGCTATTCCTTTCACTAACACCATGCTCTCTCACAGAAGACCGATAACAAAAATGGGTACCAATCAAAAATGACCAAATTCTATTTCAGGAATACTAGAATCATTCAGCCACTGTATATACCAAATCAAAAATCGGTACTTGTTTTCTGTCCATAATCGCCGAAAAGACGCTATATTTGAGTTCATCATTGATGAGAAAAACTACTGGACGCTGCTGCTGAAAAGTAGTTTCCTTATACACAAAACCTCATCAAATGAAACCACACATTCTCCACCTCTCGCTTCTTTAACGTACCGATACACAGAAAACAATGTCTAGTCACAAGGCCAGACAGAGTAGATGTCATCTCTGAAATTAAGACATCATCGTACATCTCTCACTAACCCCCTCCCCCCCCCCCCCCCCACACACACACACCACCACCACACCCCCCACTCTGTAGAAGGAGTTTCTCATATCCAGCAATTTTTGGCTATGACCTGACGGCAGGAACACGAGCGATGATTGATGATGACGAAAGAGGTGATGTTACTGGCACAGTGCTGGCTAGACTTCACGGCAACGGCCGCTGCCACTGAGAAGATGAACAAGGTGCCAGCATCCCAGGACAGAGCTGTACAGCCCTGACGGCGTCAGATTGATGACAGAGATCAAACAAGGGGTGTGGGTTCTGTGAAAACAGCCTCATGTTGCTTTCTGTGCCCAAACAGAGCCTAATTTTGCATGTGTTGTTCATTTGCATGCGACATTAACTCGTGTGGTGTATGATGCGAGCTACTGTTTGTGTGTAGCAGCCAGACACAGTTTCAAATTTGTTGATGTGTAACATTGAACAATGTTATAGATTGAGCGAGCCCCTGTATCATCGTAGATGTAAAGATTTCAATCGCATGATGTAGAAAAACTGATAAAGAGATGCAGCGTTAGCAGCACTTGAATTGATTATTATTTATTCATTTATTTATCTATTTATTTATATCACTTATCTATTCATTTATTTATCTAGTTATTTAATTATTTATTATATTTGTTTCTTTTATATGGAGGATAATGGAATAAGCACTCATGTACTTATGTTATGAAGTGAGCTAACCTCCTCCTTTTACCAAACTATACCATATATATTTTTTTTAAAATGACAATTAAATGAACCACTAGTCTAATGACAGGAGCGCAGAATGACTGTACGTACCAAAACCAAACAAACTCAGATTGCCTAGTTCTTTTCTGATAATTATATAAAACTGGCCCAGGTAGTGAACTCAGAAATGCGATTACGATGCTTTTTTGCATCATGAAACCAAGCAAATGCCACCACCATCAGCAGCACAACAATGTATCTTTTTGTCCATTTGGATTGGGCTGATTCAAAAAAGCACAACCATCGACTATGATACCGGAAAACCAGAGGGGACATTATACCGAGACTGATTTCCGTCTCCATGTAAAATATGCAGGAAGCAATTCATTCTGTCAGATATAAAAATCAGAGAACTCTGTATTTTACTACTGCACTTAAGGGGGAAATCGAGTCATATTGTGTGTGTGTGTGTGTGTGTGTGTGTGTGTGTGTGTGTGTGTGTGTGTGTGTGTGTGTGTGTGTGTGTGTGTGTGTGCTGTGCGTGTGTGTGTGTGTATGTGCGTGCATGTGTGTATGTGTGTGGAAAGAGAGAGAGAGAGAGAGAGAGAGGAGAGAGAGAGAGAGGGAGGAGAATGGAGAGAGAAAGAGATTGTGTGTATATGTGTGTGGGTGTGGGTGTGTGTATGTATGTGTGTGGTGTAAATGTGAACTTACTTGAGCCCATGTCCATGTCTGTCTATGGCATACATCTTTGGCACCCCGACACACACAGACACACAAAAATTGCTTACACACGGGGATTGGATGTACAAAAATCGCACAAGAATGCCTATTCCATATATTATAAAAATAAAAGAATAAAACAAAAAAAAAGAAAATACACCGAAAACACACAAACACACACACACACAACACACACACACACAAACACACACACACACAAACACACACACACACCACACACACACACAAACAACACACACACACAAACACACACACACACACACAACACACACACACACACACACACACACACACACACACACACACACACACAACACACACACACACACACTACACACACAAACACACACACAGAGAATGAAGAAACCACTCACAAAACCGAACCTGTCACTTCCCCCATTCTCACCACCTCCTCCTTTCTCCTTCCCCCATGCATCTAACCATCGAAGAAGTAGTTATTGTCCAAGTCTCAGAATCAGACAGCGCCAACATCCCCTCTGGCATTAAAAAGCCTATCAGTACATCCACCCCTCCTCTGCCTCCAACTGCTTGCTGGCAGTTCTGCAGACTTGGATAGGAACTGACAGCAGTCACACATACACACACACACTGCACGCACGTACGCGCACACACACACACACTGCACGCATGTACGCGCACACACACATGCACGCACGCACACAACACAACATGCTGCGCGACACACAACAGACAATTCACATACACACACACACACAACACACACACAAACGCACGCACCACGCACGCACACACACACAATCACGCATGTATGTACACACACAACACACACACACACACACACACACACACACACACACACACACACACACACACACACAACCACACACACACAAGTGATGGTCAGAAGATGTTGAAAGAAATTTATGGTGCTACCAGGGCGGGCTGGACATTACAGCTGTAAGACTCCCTTTTATGACATTTCTGTTTTTGGTTTGTTTTCTTCACTTTGTAGGTCTAACTTTTCATGACTGATTGGGATAGTGTGTGAGTAGGCTTGGTGTACTTTTTTTTTCTCTGAGAGAGAACTCTAAAGTCTAAACTCTGAAATGACTTATTGTACTGCAGCCTTTGACCACAAAAATTAAAAGGACGAAGAAACAATATGAAGAAAAAGTAAATATAACTTCAGGTAATCTTTGATAAGGCCTTGCCATAATTATATACCGTTGGAATGTACCCCAAACCGTGATCCTGAAAGTGCAGTTTCCAAAAATCATAAATTAAGTGCTGACTTAGACATGAATCATAGGATCTTTGATGTGCATACTTGATCTTGTGCTTAGGAATGTACACTAGGGGAATTAAGGCACTGGCAAGTCTGCACTTGATGTTGACCCGACAGATTGAACGCATGCCCACCCGTAATTCGCAAGACGTCGCCGAGATTCAAACCCACGACTTCATGGAACTGATGTTGAACTATAACCTCCATGGGCGAGGTATTTGAAAGAAGTCATACACACCAACATCTCATCATGTGTTTACTTTCGTTTTCACAGTGATTCTCATGTTGGAAAAATAAGACCGAAACATATCATCATGCCTTATGATTCCGAGAGTGATTTGATTGCGAAACCGATAACAACATTAAACAAAAGCATAGTAAACAACACCATCATTTCATACTGAGTACACACTGGTATTATAAACAAAATCAGTGTGAACATCGCAGTCACAACTGAAATGAATTAGTGTTCTTGATTAAGATTGCCAGATTGATAGCAAACATGCTCAGTCAAACACAGAATTCAGATACCACCGGAGTTTGACATTTTGCGCCGTAATCAATCTCTCCTTTTTCTCTGACCGTCTCTCCGTTTGCCTCGTCGTTTGTTTCTCTGTCTGACTGATTCTGATTATCTCTCTTTATCTCTCTGTCTTTTCCTCTGTGTGTGTGTGTGTGTGTGTGTGTGTGTGTGTGTTGTGTGTGTGTGCTGTTGTTGTTGTGTGTGTGTGTTGTTTGCGTCTCTCTCTCTCTCTCTCTCTCTCTCTCTCTCTCTCTCTCTCTCTCTCTCTCTCTCTCTCTCTCTCTCTCTCTCTCTCTCCTCTCTCTCCTCTCTCTCTCTCTGCGCCTGAGATCTATAGGTAGTAACTCATTCCCTCAAACATAAAATGAGAGTAATCTATATTTCATCACAACGCTCCGAGAGAAATCAGGTCCTGTTGTACGTGTGCGCCTACACTGTGTGTGTGTGTGTGTGTGTGTGTGTGTGTGTGTGTGTGTGTGTGTGTGTGTGTGTGTGTGTGTGTGTGTGTGTGGCGTGTGTGTGTGTGTGTGTGTGTTGTGTGTGTGTGTGTGTGTGTGTGTGCCTGTATACCTGTGTGTGTGCGTGTGTTTGTATCTCTGTGTGTACTTGCATGCGTGCATGTGCTTTTAGATTTGTGTGCATGTGTGTCCATGTATGTAAGTAGGTGTATACTTGTGTGTATGTGTGCGTGTTTATGTATGTACCTGTACAAGTATGTGTGTGCATGTGTGTATGTGGTTGTGTGTGTACGCACGCGCTCGTGCACGTGCACCGTGCGTGCGTGCATGCGTGTGTGTGTGTCTGTGTATGTCTGTGTGTGTCTGTGTGTGTGCATAGGTCTTGGTCTGTAAAATTGTACCTCGTGGCATGCTTAGAATATATCTTTGCTTACATTTGACATAACTTTTAGACCCATGTAATAACTCCTGTAGCTTATTTTCTTGCCAAACTGTTAAAATATTGTATTGTATTGTTCTGTATGTATTGTACTGCAATGTATCGCATTGTCTTGTATTGTAGTATATTGTATTGTATTGTACTGGATTGCATCGTATGTATTGAATTGTATTGTAAACTGCTTTCAAGTCACGGGGGAATATTATGCATGAAAAAAGTAGCCTGTCTGCATGAGCATAACTATATTTGTTTTCCTATAAAAGTGTTTTCTTTCTATAGATATTGACATTTTGACAGGGACAATTTTCTTGATGCCATAGATTCTTCAACATGCTCTGAATGCATGTTGCACACAGGACCTCGGTTTATTGTCTTAACTCAGCCTCTTTACTGCACTGTTGACGAAGAGCGTTCGTCATAGAAACCGCCACCAGCAATGCTCAGTTGACGATCGCTGTTCGTCATGATTCAACACTCTCTCTGTTTCGTCCAGCGTGTGACTGAGCAAAATATGATAGCTTTAAAGACTAGCATCTAGACCAATACACAGAGCCTAGCGGCAAGGGGGAGAGGTAGAGCCCACATACAAACAGGGATTGAATCCGCAGTTCTCGCTTTCTAAGCAGATATATTTCCTTTCTATCACCAATCCACTTGCTTCTCGTTATAATTCTTGCATGGTCAAATGAACAAACATCCCCAAAGTCGGAATACGGCTACCTTCATGTTTGGGGACAGGGAAGGGTGGGTGGACGGTGGGTGGACGGGTGACGTGGGTGGACGGTGGGTAGACGTGGGTGGACGTGGTGACGGTCACATTCGCATAATCTCACCAATTGGTGAACTTCGGAGTTTTAACTGAGGATAAAAAAAAAAGGTGTGAACACAGCTGTCACACCCAAATATTACTTGTTATTAAGATTGACAGCTTGATAGCAACTCGCTCGATCAAACGTGATTTCCTCAATACCTGTGTTGACGTTGGGCTAGGATTAATGTCTCTGTCTCTGTGTCTTGTCTGTGTCTGTCTCTCTGCTTGGTAGTTTATGCGCAGCCAGTCACTTTATGAATTGAGAAAAAAGGGAGAGAAAAAAGAAGTTTGTGATTAATATTTCATCACAACACATTTTTCAAAATGATGGAGATGTTGTAGCTGGTTATCTGATGCACTTGGTTTTTTTTTCTTCACTAGTTCACTAGTTTTCTAGTAAAAATGTGTGTGTGTGTGTTGTGGTGTGTGAGTTTGTTGTATGTGTGTGTGTGTGTGTGTGTGTTGTGTGTGTGTGTGTGTGTGTGTGTCTGTGTGTCTGTGTGTTCTGTGTGTCTGTGTCTGGGTCTATGTGAATCAGAGAGAGAAATTGTGTGTGTGTTTGTGTGGGGGGACGTGCAATCTTGTGTATTTATGCATGTGTGTGTGTATGTGTGTGTGTGTTTGTGTGGTGTGTGTGTTTGTGTGTGTGTTTGTGTGTGTGCGTATGTTAATGTGTGAGTGTGTGTGTTTGTATGTGTGTGTGTGTATGTGCGTATGTGTGCGTGCGTGCGTGCATGTGTGTGTGTGTACGTGCATGTGTGTATATGTGTCAGTTAATATTTCTGTTGGAGGTGTTGAGGTTCTTTCATACTTAAACATTCCCCTTCCCTACCTTCTTAGTAGAAACGTTTAGGGATCCAGTATCACATTGATATGCACACTAGCTTCACTTTATCTTTTCACCTATCTCGTAGTCTGGGCGATCGATGGATTTCGCATCCAGCTCCTCCCACTTCTCCGAGTCTTCATTAGCTTTTTGTTAAAGAAACTTCTTTGATACATATCAAAGCTACCAACGAGGATAATGCATTATTAAGAGCACAAACACTTCTCACTATTAGATAGGTGTGCTATTTTTGGACCACATATCAACTCGTTGAAACAAATAATTAAAAACATAATCTAACAAATGTAATGGGAAAGAAAAGCACGATCTAGACTAGACCAAATTGCGAACAACCTTGAAGGGGAAAAAATAAAGACCCAACAAACGGAACCATACCAGTCCAACAGAGTAAAAACAGCAGTCGCACAAACACACACACACACACACACACACACACACACACGCGCGCGCGCGCGCGCGCGCGCGCGCGCACGCCCACACACACACACACTCAATAACACACTTACACACACACTCACACACACACTCACACACAATTACAAGCACACACACCTACACACACACTCACACACACACACTCACACTCAATCACACACACAAACACACACACACACACACACACACACACACACACACACACACACACACACACACACACACACACAACACGCACACAAACACACACACATACATACACATACACATACACACACACACAATTCGGATAGCTTTCTTCTTCATTAAGATGGACACCTTGATAACGGCAAAACGGTCAGCCAGTCATAAGCGATATCAGAATAATCAGTTGGGCTTCCCGCCCAGATTAATAATGATGTTATTTACCTGACATTGGCTGTAGCCCTTCTATGGGATATAGAATCAAGCGATCTATTCCGCTTAGAAATTAATCATATCACGGTGCGTGCGGCAGGTGTGTGTGTGTATGTGTGTGTGTTCGCACGCGCGCGCACGCAAGTGTGTGTTTATATGCATATATGCAGCTGCGTGAAAATTTATATATATATATATATATATATATATATATATATATATATATATATATATATATATATATATATATATATATATACAAATTCCATGTATTAATTAATTAATTAATTATATATAATTGAGGAAAAAGTAGTGGGGAAAGACAAGTGCAGGTACCAACTTTTATATATATATATATATATATATATATATATATATATATATATATATATATATATATATATATATATATATATATATTGTATGTGTGTGTGTTCAGGAGCGCGTGTGTATGTATACGCGAGTACATGCAGGCATGCATGTGTTTGAAAATGTTTCTGAGAACATACAGTTGCAGAGACAATTCTGTCTCCTTTCAAACTGCCCTGTTTTGCCCAGTGGTATCCAATTGTCCTTGAACTGAACCGAAGACCAA
The DNA here is from genome assembly GCA_030674155.1 of Stramonita haemastoma. NCBI lineage: Eukaryota > Metazoa > Mollusca > Gastropoda > Neogastropoda > Muricidae > Stramonita > Stramonita haemastoma. Next base: position 30,367,844 of record CM060316.1, read on the forward strand.
AACACACGACCCCCCAAAAAAACACAAACCCCCCCCCACCAAAATATACAAAGAAAAAAAAAACAAAAAAAGGACAGAAGAAAAGCATCGACCCTAAAACAATAGTTTGACATCTCAGTGCCGGAAAGTTTGAGCGTGGTACAGGACGTCACCCATGTGACCGTTTTGCCTGAGTGATCATGGCTGTTGAGCTGTCAGACCAGTCAGCTGCTGGTTCGATAGCAGCTTTGAGCTTCTGGAATAGGTTAGAGTCTTCAAGCTCATACAAGCAAACTCGTTTTTCGTGTATGCTGTGTCATGTTGTAGTGTATTCTTCTGAGTTAACGCACAATATTATATAAACTGTCACATTTATGGGAACTGGGAACTACTGTGAGACTGTAAAAGTACACCCTGGTTCTGGATAAATTTACGTCATGTGTAAAACTAATTGTGACCCGGAAAAACTGGACATAGAAACCATATCAGTACGATTTCTATTTGATACAAGTGGTTTTATGTCCTCTCACATGGAGACAGAGAGACACGGATGAAACAAACAGTCCAGGAACAAATCCAATCCATTCTTGTTGTTTTTGTAGCCTAGCCGATCACACAAATCAACAATCCAGAAAATTTGAAACCACACATGCAAACACAACGATAATTATCGACATGGTGACCACATCGTGAAATAATGCACAACATGAACATTCATATTCAGTATAGGGATCACCAGCTGATTACTACAAAACTGATTTTTCATATTGTTTACAGTCATTAATGGATCAGATATATACACCAATGTTGCCACTTCCTGCTACTTAAGGTTTTATGATGGGGTGGGTTTTTTTGTGATAAATCGCTATCAGTGGTTTGCCACTACCTTTATGATAATAGCCCTCTCCTGTTAACGCTACCCAGGTGGCACCACGTGGAGATAGGGGTGTAGTAGGACTAGAAGTCTACAATGGCAAAGAAGTGTCGGCCCCCATTTACCATCCGATAGAGAAAGAAAGAAAGAAAGAAAGAGAGAGAGAGAGAGAGAGAGAGAGAGAGAGAGAGAGAGAGAGAGAGAGAGAGAGAGAGAGAGAGAGGAGACAGAGACAGAGACAGAGAGACAGAGACAGACAGACAGACAGACAGACAGAAAGAGAGAGAGAGAGGAGCAGGGCATAGACAGAGAAACACAGAGAGACATAGACAGACAGACAGACAGACAGACAGACAGATCATCAGACAGAGGATAACATTACAGAAACGATCCTCGTTATTTCGCACAAGCAGGACTTCCAAACCTTCCCCCCTCCCCCCGCCATCCAATCACGCACACACACACACACACACACACACACACACACACACACACACACACACACACACACACACACACACACACACACACACACACACCGACTTTTCTCCTTGTTATGTTGCACAAACAGGACATCCATCCACACCACACCCTCTACTACTACCTTTACCACCCCCCTCTCTTTGCCACAGAAAAATAAGGACCCTCGTCTCTCCCAATGATAGGCTGTTTTCGGAAGTTTGCCTCCCTCCCCATCCCTTCTCACCCACCCTTTCCTGCTTTTCCCCTATAGCCCCTACAGGCTCATATGGTCTGAGAGAGAGACAAGGCAAGGCAAGGCAAGGCAAAGTCTTTTATTCGAGAATAATAGATAAGCACTCGTGTGCTTTTTTACATCCAGTCCCCGCCCTTTTCAGGGATACATCAAGTTGAAAATATACTAAACAATAAGAGACAAGGCAAGGCAAGGCAAAATTCGTTTATTCGAGGATAATAGATAAGCACTCATGTGCTTTTTTACATCCAGTCCCCGCCCCTTTCAGGGATAACATCAAGATAAAAAGACAGCCTCAACTAAAACAAGAACAATTATAATGATCCAATTACCAAGAACAAACCATACCAAGTATCAAACAACAGGTAAGAAATAAGACAGAGATACAATATTAAGGTAATGTTATAAAAAAGGCACTCATTCAGAAACGAAAATAAGAAGTAAGAATCAATGATGATTTTGATTTGAATAATAAACAAGCAAACAAACAAACAAAGAAACAACAACAACAACAAAACAAAACAAAACAAAAGCAAAAACAAACAAACAAAAAACAGAGAGAGAGAGAGCATTTTTATTGAGGGAAAAGGATAAGCACAAAGGTGGTTTGTTTTCATCCAGCCCTCTGTCCAAAAAACAAGTTAATCAATCAACCAATCGTTCAGAAGAGAGAGAGAGAGAGAGAGAGAGAGAGAGAGAGAGAGAGAGAATGCCGGCTGATTGCAGACGTCTTTTCCTTGCTGTGTGTCAGTCCTCTCTTTGCTCTTTTTCCCCCTATGTGGTTGAAAGGATCTGTGGAAGTATATACAGGCCTATATACCAAACATACGTGGTTTGTTGTGGGAGAGAGAAGCCGATATAATAGTGAAACATTGCGGGTAGGCTAGTAAGCCAATCGTAGAAAATTGTCCGGTTCTCATTTTCGGTGTGCGTGTGTATGGTGGGGGGCGGGATAGCTAAGCGGTCAGAGCGCTTGCTTTCCCCCAGTCAAGTTAAGCAGCGTCGAACGTGGTTGCCAGT
>CM060316.1:30375431-30390431 GCA_030674155.1 Stramonita haemastoma
ATTAATGACAGTGATGAAATCAGAAAGACTCCCTAGCAGATTCATATAGCGACTCCAACTTCCTTTTATTGGCTAAACTTTGCCATTGCTCTGTCAACTGAAGCACATCAAGTTTTTTTTATTTTTGCATCAATGATCATCATGCAGTTAACGAAAGTTGTCCCTGATTCTGTAGGCCCTGGCTGCTCTGATCTCGTGGTGACCTCAGATTCAATTTTCTATACGTTTCTATGCCTGTGAGGAGTAAGTGTCAAAACCTTCCTGGTTAGAGGAGGTTGATGGGAGAAGGTCACAGGAGGGACGTGGCTGTGGTGATTACCACCCCAAGTGGGTGTTCCATCCATTCTAGCTCCTTGACTAATTGTCTTCAGTAGGAGTCTCAGTAGATGGTGTCCTGTGTGTGTCAGCTTAGAACAGGCATCACTCAGCACCGCTGATGTGATCCCGCACATCAGTGCCCTAGCCGTAAACAGCAACTGCACTCCTCAAGTCTCAGTTAGGTGCATACTGGACAGGTTCACACTGTATGGGCAGTTCATCTTATGCATACATCTGTCTGCATATAGACGGGAGAGAATGAGTGGCAGGCCAGTGCTTCAGCTGACCAGGTCAAGAAGTTACAGTAATCCCTTCTTTAAATCAGTCAAGTACTTTGATTATACTCATTTCAAAGTTTAAGACTAGTCTAAAATAAATAACAAACGAGGAAAGAGAGAAAGAAAGAAATCAGTTAGGATATAATGGTTGCGTGAAACACCAAAAAGTATGTGGGGTTTTTGTAGATGCATGCGTCATAAAGTTTTGAATGACACCACCAATTAACTTAAAAACCAGCCAGTGCTCTGTTTATGTCTTAAAAGAATCATGAAGCAAGGAAACATTTGCATGACATAGTGTGTTTCGTCATGAGGGCATATGCTGTGTGCAGTTATGTTTTTCTCCCTGTGCTCAATGAGCCTTGATGGCTGTTTACAGGTTAAACATCCTCTTTCTTGATGACTAACCAGACATGAATGCTACATTCCCGAAAGACGTATCATGCTACATCTGATGTGATTGACAAATTGATCTGGGCAAAAAACCCTCTAGCTTTTCGTTTGTTTCTTTGTTTGGGATTTGCTTACTTTTATATGTCGAATTTTTGCACTAGTCAATAAAGTTATTTTGTTTTGTAGATGGTTTTGGCTGTGGCAATGCCCTACAGTTAGGTTGGAGATGAAAGAAATTGTTGCTGTTGTTGTTGCTGTTGCGTGCTTTCTGTGAAGATTACCGAGAACATGCAGTTTGACTCACTCATCCGGCCTGGGAATCACTGTGAGATTTTGATCAATTGAGTGCCAACTGGATAAAAAATAATCATGTTTAAATGTTTTTAAGTACTTTTCCATTAAGGCTCCTATTCTGAAACTTCTGAGGAATTTCTTTTCTTCTTCGAAGGAAGGTACAAGTAGTTATGCTAAGGACTTGTCAAGGCCGATGACAATCTCAGCTTAATATTCCAAAGCATAGCAACTCTTCAGTACAGGCCTTGGCACTTAGACTACATCAACAGCTGACAAAACTTTTGGCTCGAGCTAATAAGAACTGCATGGTACATAGGTACCTCCTGTGAAATTCATTGTAGTCGCAGAAACTAGATCAACACATGCTCTCATCTAGAATAGTCAAACAATTTCTTTCCCCCACTCAACTTTTCACTTCCACCATCCACATACCTTTTTTTCCATCCACAGAGAAGTCTGTTGAGCTTAATACAAAGCAAACACTAGGCGAGGTTTGGAGGCTAATCATCTTTATCTAGTCTGTATTATTTATGGAAAAACAGCGTTCTGTACTCGCACATCTTTTGGGAGGGCAAATGCACTTGTGGTGGCCGCCTAATCTCATCAAGCACGGTTCTGCTGCCAGAAAGTCTATAGGTACTGCCAGCATCTCCCCTCTCATCCCCCGTGGAGGATCAATCAACTCCATGTGTGTGGCCAGTTCCACTAAAGGACTTGACTGTCAGGAGGGTCAATGAGGACTTTGGGTGAAATTTTCAGAAATGGCCTCTTACTTCCAGGGCTCATTTGTTGTCCTTGGCCCCCCTGCTTTATGACTTAGCTGTAATAGCTAGAATTTGTACACGCACGGTGTTTAAGTGTTTGAACTTAAGGTATGTGAGGCCAAAGGCCAAAGCTAAATTTTACCGGACACAGCTTTACATTTTTACAGTAACAGCTAAAACACACACACATGCATGCATGCATGCATGCATGCAAGAATACATACACACTCAAACACACAGCGTAAAAGCGTCAATTCAAAAGCCGAAACTTAAGGCAGCTTAAACAAAAGGCAAGATAACCCCTGTTTAAAAACTTCAATACAGTCATTTCAATATTCTGTCTCCTACTGTAGTTTTGTTTTCTTTTTATCTTTGATAAATCTTTTCTATACTGATGGATAACTTGCAGTTGGTTATCTGCACTAGTTTTTGTCTACTCATTTCTTCTTGATATTGTATAGAATTGGCTAGCTAACCATCCCAAAGAAGGCGCAGAGCGCAAATATTTCGGGAAAAAATGATGTACTTGTTGTTGTCTCTTTTGTTGGCATGTCTCTCTCTCTATATATATATACATACATATTATGTACATTTTATCATTATATAATAATATAATTACTTGCCTGCAAAGCAATATCGGTAAAAGAATCAAGTTCAAGTCTACCACAGCACAGGTAAGTGGAGAGTGTCTTCTTAAAGCCTCATCCTTAACTCATCATTTCACCAGGATTATTTGCGCGTCAATACTGCTCAACATCAGTAACCATTCTTACAATCCCTTCGATTCTTTAACACACAACTGTAACTCCAAACGTCCACCATCCTGCCCACACCCTGCTTCCCTCTCCTCTTCTCTCCTCCTCATCGATTCCCGCTTCCATGCTTGGGGCCAGTTCTCGTCAGGGTCTTCAGTGTAGGAGGGGGAAAGTATAGGGCTGCCAAGGGAGGGGCACAGTAATCGCCCCTTAATTCCAGCGGGGGATGCTGAGAACTGGATCTGGTTTCCTCACAAGAGTAGATAGAGCAAGGGTTCGTTCTGCTGGCTACCACAGGCTCCTGGGCTGTTGGACGGACGCATGTTGAAAGTACAGATATTCCTTTGAAAACAGTTTTTTTTTTGCTGTTTATAATCTGCACTTACCTGCTTGCTGGCATCGTTTCATGTCAAGCAGATGTTGTTTCTTTACTGCCTGCTATCTTCATTTTTAATGCGGTTTGATACTTTATAAACACAGACACACAGACACTCGCGCGCGTGCGCGCGGGCACGTACGCACGCACGCACACACGCATGCACACATATACACACATGCACAAATACACACACACGTATGACACACACACACGCACGGACGCACGTACGGACACACATACACACACAAGCCTTTTGTGTAAATATCTCCGTTTTATTTCTTTTGCCACTTGTCTTATGTAATTGTGGATTAGACAATGTTACATGTGATCCTGTTCGATATCTGATCAGAAAACTCCAGTTAATTGCTGATCATTCTACATAACTATTTTCAAGTTGAGAGTCTGAGATGGGGACACACAAAATAAATCAGTTTGGTTTCATGGGATTTTAATTGGCTTGAATTTGATGCAAGTTTTAAGTCGCCATTGGCAGCCAATTTTCATATGTTTTGTATCAAACCGCTTGCCTTCTTGTTCATATTAGATAGGCTGAATGTGTCTCCAGCATAAAACTTGTGCTCTGATTACAGACAGTAAAAATGATTCATCAAAAAGATTGCGATATCTATTGAAGCACATTTTGTACTTTCAACTGTTGACATGAAGTCGCTAGTTTTAAACACATGTCTCTCCTGTTGTTGTAGTTGCTGTTGTTGTAGTTGCTGTTGTTGTTGCTGTTGTTGTTATTGCGTTGCTGTCATTGTCGCTGTTACTGTGACTGTTTCTATTCAGCACTGTGATGGTTTGAAATGGATGAGGACAGGTTGGAATGGCTATAAAGCGGAACACGAGAGAAAGACGGGGTGGGGATGGGAGAGACAGACAGAGAGAGAGACAAAGAGAGATAGAGAGAGAAACACAGAGAGAGACAGAGACAGAGAGACAGAGACACAGACAGAGACAGACAGAGACAGACAGACAGACAGACAGAGACATACAGACAGAGACAGACAGAGAGAAAGAGACAGAGAGAGCAGTCCTTGATATCATCTGTTGATCCAGCATCCCTCTCATCTAGCTTTTTCCTGGCTATGGGTGACAGCAAAAGTCAAAGCAGCCATCATCTCCGGCACTGAAGGAGAGTGAAGAGGAAGGGGAAGAAGGGGAAGTGTCATCCTTCGGTTAGCATCCTATCTCATCCCATGATTCTGAAGACCACAAGCCGAAAGGTAACGACCAGAGAAATGCCAGAAAGAAGGGTGTATTTTTTCTCTCTTTCTCTCAGTAATCTTCAGTCTCTTTGTGGAGGTGCAGATGGCTTTGCTGACATTAAGAGACCATCGCAGTCATTCTTTGTCACCTTAAACGGATCCAGAGTATACCACTGTCAGATTAGTGACAGATATCAAGATAAAGAGCGTCATCTTCTTTAAGCTCAGATACCCAGTTTTGGTTCACCTTTGCTAAACTGCGTCAGTTTTTTTTTTTTTAGTTTAAGATTAATCATAGTGTGAAGTAGTTCCATTCTTTTAGCTTTGAAAATTAGGCTATTTTTTGTTAGCTTTCAGCAAGTTTGAAACAGCCCTGTAACTCTTGATTCTACTTTAATCATAGAGCATTTGATTCCAGCGTAATGTTGATAGGGTAGGGTTTGGGCAGAGAATATATGAGATGATATTAGATAGAGATAAATTTATTTCGTATCATCCAGATTATTATAAAAGATTTACGTGAATAAAATGTTGCATGCCTCAGGCCAAAGATTTGTCTCTAAACAAAACAGGCTACTATACCATACAATATATCATAATGGAAGATAGGATTGCTCAATGGTCAGAACTTTTTTTCCCAAGTTAACATTAGGCAGTATCGAGCGTTTTGGCACACGAATAAAGCCATCACGACAAAAAGCATAAACAATTGTTCTTCTGTGTGTACTTGCATATGAAGGAGGTTATTGTCAGATCTGCGTTTGAGTTTGTCTGAGAAGAAATAAGAATATCTTCTTGTCGTCTTTTGCCACTTTTCTAAAAAAAATAAACACCCCCACCCCTATCATTTCCCATACAAAAATAAACGAACAATCAATACAAAAACAAACATATAATAAAAAAAACAACCTGCAAGTAATAGAAGTAGAAACTTGTGTTGTGTGAATCAACTTGCGTGTGATTTATAACTTTTGCAAGTTTCAGTTTTCGTGATAATGATTATCAGCTATCAGTGAAAAACCATCTGTTGCTCTTTCGACGCTTATATAAAAAAATCTGCGAATCTTTTCAAATATTTGCATGACAGAGCGTGCTTTCATATGATATCATATGCTTCCAGCAGTAATGTTGATCATGTCTTGGTAATTGGGGGTTGGGTTGACAATTCAGGAGATAAAGACCCTCTTTCGTGATGCGCATCCACACACAATTGCTGCCATTCCCAAGAGGCATACACACATTACATCTGTCATGACACCTGTTTTGATTAACAAACAAAACAAACAGAAACCTCATGATTTTCTTTTCTTTAAAAAGTTTTCAGATATTGAACATTTTAAGTTTGCTCTTGTTCAATTTTTGTTTTACAAAAAAAAACTCAGTTATATCATGCAAGTGCGTGTGCACTTGTGTGTGTGTGTGTGTGTGTGTGTGTGTGTGTGTGTGTGTGTGTGTGTGTGTGTGTGTGTGTGTGTGTGTGTGTGTGTTTGTGTGTGTGTGTGTGTGTTGTGTGTGTGTGTGTGTGTGTGTGTGTGTGTTTGTGTATGTTTGTGTATGTGTGTGTGCGTGCTTGTGTGTGAACGCATAATGTGTGTTTGTGCATTATTTCTTCTTCTTAATATTATTCATTGTATATATTCATTCTTTTATTTCGAAGATAATAGAACAAGCACCCGTGTGCTTTTTATTACGTGTGTGTATGCAGTTTTGCAATTTTTGTCATCCGTCCCCTCCAACACACACTATGGCCCACTCTTCAGAAGAGCAGAACAGCTTTTAATGTGTATGCAAGTTGTTCTGCGATGTTCTGCATGTGTGTGTGTGCGTGTGCGTGCAAGCGTGCGTGCGTATGTGTGTGTGTGTGTGTGTGTGTGGCGTGCGTGTGTGTGTGTGTGTGTGTGTGTGTGTGTGTGTGTGTAGAGCACTGGGCTAGAAACAGTAAAGGCGAATCAATACATGCGCAACAGCTAAAGTCTTCAGTCACAGAAAGTAGGGCAGCTGTTTACATTAACACATATTATTTTTTATATCATCTTCTCTTCTTTCCCTTATCCCTGCCACCCCCTCCCCTCTCCCACTGTTTAGCTCCCTGCTTCAATCCAGTCAAATCACGATGCGGGTATGCAGGGCGGGGGGGGGGGGGGGGGGGGGCGGTGGCGGTAGGGTACGACCTAGTGGCTAGAGCGTTGTGAGGCTTTCCATATGTCCTTCAGACTATTATACCCTGGTCCTAAATGGAGCGGGATAGCTCAGTGGTCAGAGCGCTCGCGTTCCCCCCTGTCAAGTTAAGCAGCGTCGAGCGTAGTTACCAGTTGGATGGGTGACCGTTTGCGCGCATTGGCTTCAGTACAGTCCCCCTCACTTCACCCGTCTGTAAATAGGTACCTGCCCTCTTTAGGGTCAGGGAAGGTAAAAGCAGCGAGGGAGAGGAGATGGACGCCGCCCTCAACATGCTGGACCCTAGAGAAGCTGAGGTCTCTGATGCCTCGCTCCCCTACGACCACAAAGGTTATGGGAGACCTTTACCTTTACCTATATGTGAACGCATGCAGAACATCTTGCACACACATTTTAAAAACCTGTTTTGCCTTCCAGAAGAGTAGGCCAATCGTGCTAGTAAAACTAAATGACGACATTTTTTTTTAAAAACGCCTACACACTGGTGTCGTGTTACATCATCATCCCCATAAATCGGGATGCAACTACATTCATGGTGGGAAAAACTGTTCCCATACGAAAAACAGATCTCATCATTGCTGAATCTTAGAGCTTAGCCGAGGAACAAAAAAATACAGCCCCATGATGGTTATAACACTACCAATAACAGAGGCCTCCATCTCAATCAAACGAAACGAGTACAGACGGCTCGGACGGATCAGAAGTAATATATTTCTGGTGTGGCCTGTGTATTATCAGATATTGCTTTGTACCGGCACACGTTTTGCTGGCGAGCATACGGACTGGCGTCAGTCTCTTCCTCTCATCACGGACGGTACAGCTGCCAGAAAGTCTGCAAGGACTGCCAGCATCACCTCTTTTCTCCTCACTGACCACCGCTTCCAGATGGGCTTGCCGGGAAAACTCATGGTTTGGATTGTTAGGGGCATCTTACGGGAGCTTAGTTTTTGGTGAATGTGGTAATTGTTTATTTTATTCCACATATAAGGAGGTCTGGGTTTGGTTTTTTGTGGTTGAACAGTAATGGTTGTAACGCGCGCGCGCGGCGCACACAGATACACACAAACACACATTTACGCACACACACACACTTATACTCACATGTACGCACGCATGGATACACACACAGACGCACGCGCGTGCACACATACACACACACACACCACAGTGTGTGGTCCACAAAGTCAACCAGGTTGTGCACTCTTGACTCACCTAGCACACCTAGAAGTTACTGGGAGACTGTGTGTACACTCTGGATTAGAGGTTTACAGTATGACTGTTTCTAAATATCTCACAATAATAGGCAGCCATAACCACACATCAGACGATTTTTCTTCCTCCTGTAAAGGAGCAGGCAGGTTGTGACATGCTAAAAGCTGCTCATAGGCTGAAGACAATCTTCATATAACATTTGAAAACTCAGCAATTTTCGTATAGGCTTTAGCAATAAGCTCATGGCTGAAGACAATCTTCATATAACATTTGAAAACTCAGCAATTTTCGTATAGGCTTTAGCAATAAGCTCATGGCTGAAGACAATCTTCATATAACATTTTAAAACTCAGCAATTTTCGTATAGGCTTTAGCAATAAGCCCATGGCTGAAGACAATCTTCATATAACATTTGAAAACTCAGCAATTTTCGTATAGGCTTTAGCAATAAGCTCATGGCTGAAGACAATCTTCATATAACATTTGAAAACTCAGCAATTTTCGTATAGGCTTTAGCAATAAGCTCATGGCTGAAGACAATCTTCATATAACATTTTAAAACTCAACAATTTTCGTATAGGCTTTAGCAATAAGCTCATGGCTGAAGATAATCTTCATATACCATTTTAAAACTCAACAATTTTCGTATATGCCTTAGAAATCAGCTTAAATCAATATCCCCGCCCTCTGGAAATCCTGCGCAATGAATTCCACTTTTTCTATCCCTCCCTTTGTTTCTGACTAGTTCCCTGTCTTCTGGGCACCTTATTCTGGTCTATTGTCAGTCTTCTTGGTCCATCCTTTTGCTTTTTTTTCCCAGAGAGACACAAACTATAACAATTCTCTCCCGCGTCGAAATCAGATGCGCTGGGCGTGACTTGTCAGGCGCTTGACAACATCACAACACCGTTTCGCTCATAATATGACAGATAACAATAGTTGCTGTCTGAGTGTTAGACGACGAAGAAGAAGAAGCATCAATAACTGCCAAAGAGGTTTGGCCTGCATGGGCCAAACATCTGTGACTCGCAAATTCAAAATCAAAATACTTTATTATCTAGATGACATAGAAATTCCGGTGGGTTACAAGCCATATATAAGAATAATAACCACGTAAGAATAATATCAAGTCTTCACTATCTTTCCAACCAACTCTCTCCTGTTCTCACCGATGATCACTTCCATATTGCTGGGGCCAGTTCTTGCCAGGGTCTTCAGTGTAGGTAGAGAAAAGTAGACAGGGTTGCCCAGTAGGCTAGAGGGATCCAGTCATCACTCTTTAAATTTCAGAGCTTATGTTTACTTTTACCGGGTTCTAGTTCTCCCCCTCCCCCCAAACAGAGCAAACTGACTGCTGCCAGAAACAGGGGATGTCAGACGCATACTAGTTGGTAGTAGCGTTAAGCATTAAGGGGGAACGGGATAGCCTAGTGGTCAGAACATTGTGCTCGCAATTTGACGACCCAGGTTCGATTCCTCGTTCGAGGGGATTTTCCCCTAGAGTTAACGTCAGTGCTGACTTCACTCTCCCCACAATCCTTCGGATGAGAGTATAAACTGAGGGCACCGAGTGCGAACGCACGCAGAACATCTTGCGCACACGCTAAATAATGTTCCGCTTTTTGTAAGAGTAGGCCATTGTGAAGATTCACAAAACTACATACAGACGTAAAATTTACGTAGATGTAAAAAAAAACCCACATGAGTGCTTATTCCATTACCCTCGATATAAAAGAATAAATAAATAAAATTCCTCAGGACACAATCCCTGATTTTATGCACTCTTCTGCTGGTACTTAAAGTGGTGTTCCAGGCCCTGTTCCAGAAAGAAAAGGACTAGATGCTTGAAAATGTGTTGAGCTGTATACGGTTTGTTGTTTCTGTCATATCATCAAAAAACCATCATGTCTCTGGTAACACAATGCCAGTTCCTGACCCCAGTTTATCAATTACGCCATCAATGATTCAATGAACCACTCATGAAACATTTATGTTTGACTCCAGTAAGAAGTAATTTTGTTAAGTGTTGTTGGTGTCGAAATGAAACTTTTCTAAAAGCTATTTTTTTTACTCGTGAAGTTATTGGTGTCAGACAATTGTACATGATACAAATGATGATAGTGGGTTTTTTATGGACATTAAAGATGTATCACATTGAATGGGGACAGCGAAAATGCTATAAACTGTGAGAAAATACGATCCTATTGTGAGAGACTCGTTGCAGCGAAAGTGTAAAATAACGTGGGAATTATGGTATTAAATTTTAATCATTAATGCTACTGATGAATGTCAAGCGACTAAGCGAGTGTTTATGACTACGTGTTGATGGCGATGATAAGGATATTATAAGAGTTATGAAAGTGACATTCAATGAAATGCCTGCCAGAGAATAATGGCCAATGCAGTTTGAAGTGTGTATGTGCGTGTGGGTGTTGTGTGTGTGTGTGTGTGTGTGTGTGTGTGTGTGTGTGTGTGTGTGTGTGTGTGTGTGTGTGTGTGTGTGGTGTGTGTGTGTGTGTGTGTGTGTGTGTGTGTGCGCGTGTGTCACTGTGTGTGTGAGTGTTTGTATGTGTGTTTTGTGTGTGTGTGCGTGTGTCACTGTGTGTGAGTGTTTGTATGTGTGTTTGTGTGTGTGTCACTGTGTGTGAGTGTTTGTATGTGTGTTTTTGTGTGTGTGTTAATGTGGTGTGTGTGAGTGTTTGTATGTGTGTTTGTGTGTGTGTGTGTGTGTGTGTGTGTGTGTGTGTGTGTGTGTGTGTGGTGTGTGTGTGAATCTATACTTTCTGCTGATCCCGCGCTCCTCTAGTCTTGTTTCTTCAGGCAATGTTTGAACTTTGCATCACTTCTGTCCCTGGAGAAGTGTAGAGGAAGAGAGAGGAAGAGAATGGGTATAACCTCGCTGTTTGCTCTTTTCACGCAGGGTCATTCTGAACATTGAATCATACCACATGCCTGGAAGTAAGAGACGAATGTGCCTGACAGATACATATTAGCTTTATAATGTTTCCATTGGCACTGGCCCAAAAGCGATTATAGTTATTGCTAAGGGCAAAAGCTCACATAGAAACGTCGTCGTGCAGTGATATGTTAGGCGGAGGTTTGTTTTCATTCGTTGCAAGTTCTTAGCATAACAATCTGTACTGTCTTTCAATTCAAGGAAGGAACAGTTTCACTGGAGGCTGCTTGCATGCAGAGCTACTATCCATCCAGTACTTACTGTCTTACAGTGACTCCCAGGTGTCTTGTAATGGGTAAGACAGAGTGCATAGTTAATTTCAGTGAGCGCTAGGGTATTGAAGTATGGGAGCCCCAACAGAATCAATCTTTAGTCCGTGCTTGGTTGGTGATAATGATGTCTTTATGACATAAAGATGCCACAGCAGTTATCAATTTCTGTCACCATGAGTTTCATCACTGCTAGAGTAATGACTTTATATAACTAGGATTTATTCTTATTCTACTCACTGAACTGCAGCAGTGTGGGTTTTTGAGGTAGGTGATATCAAAAAGCATCCTTCTAATCTTGGCTTTTCAAAAGAATGTTAATGTGCACGATACTAAATCTTTCATAGCCACTCACTGCTGAGCTAGCTTATTTTCATGTTTGTATCATTTTGCTGTTGTTGTTTTTTCTACAAACAACAGCGTTGAAATTGGAACTTTAAGTTTGTACGCTGACGTGTAAGGAAAGGAAACCCCGTTATCCATATTAAGAAAACCTTTTAAAGCACACACCGTCAAATATAGAGATCGTGCCACAATCAAAAATTTCTCAACGCAAAAAAAACCCTGTCTGGCTCTCGTATCAGACAGGAGATTACAGTGATCAATACATCGTGCGTTTACGCCTGAGATAAGGGGAATTATGGCTTTGAGTTAAGCGCCATTACGATAAATGCTCGCATGATTTGTCATTGTGCAGCATACCTTTATGGCAGGCTGCTCATTATGTCTGCTTTGTGCAGACTGTGTCTGGTGAAAGGAAAAGCCCAACATCCAGTGTGATTATTCACACGTTAGTCCTGGCCAGGTTTTGCACATGGATTAAGCAATCATACCAAAAAGATTTGCAGAAGCATTCTCTCCCTTTCTGTCTCTGTTTTTTTTGTGTGTGCTGATGTTGTGGTTTTTGGTTTTGAGAGAGAGAGACAGAGACAGAGACGGAGATAGACAAAGAGAGACAGACAGACAGATACAGAGACATAGAGATGCAGAGAGAGAATGAGAGAGAGAGACAGAGACAGAGACAGAGACGGAGATAGACAAAGAGAGACAGACAGACAGATACAGAGACATAGAGATGCACAGAGAGAGAGAGAGAGAGAGAGAGAGAGAGAGAGAGAGAGAGAGAGAGAGAGAGAGAGAGAGAGAGAGAGAGAGAGAGAGAGAGAGAGAGAACACTGAACACTGAACACTGAACACTGAACACTGAACACTGAAATGGTTTTAATTGCACATCGGCCTTGGGCCACAATACAATGCACAGAGGATTTTGGAAAGCATCACGATATAACGCATTGCATAACACACAGTAATCAACATTCGATACATATTTATGCATTTATAGCATACTGAACAGATGTAAGGTGCTGATTAGATAAGTTTGCTGAGTTTTCACTTCTCTAGTATTATTGGAATCAAGATTACGGGTAACTACAAGAACACGGTGAAAAATGTTCCATACTTTGTGGTTACTTCTATGAAAATGAAAGATTTTGTTTTCGTCCTGTGGTAGCCTAATTGTAAAGTATTTTTTGTGTTTCTCAACATGTTTCATTTGTATAAAAGCTTGGTGCATCAGTGTGCAGCAAAATGCGTGGAATGGTGGGTAATATAGAATGTTAACAGTTTTGCATTCAAGGACAAACAAATAATGACGAAGAAAGACTTTTTTTTTTGCAAATGTGGTTTTGTTGTATATCATCAGAAGGAAGAAAAGTTACATAAGAGAGAGAGAGAAAGAGGAGAGAGAGAGAGAGAGAGAGAGAGAGAGAGAGAGAGAGAGAGAGAGAGAGAGAGAGAGAGAGAGAGAGAGAGAGAGAGAGAGAGAGAGAGAGAGAGAGAGAGAGAGAGAGAGAGAGAAGAGAGAGAGAGAGAGAGAGAGAGAGAGAGAGAGAGAGAGAGAGAGAGAGAGAGAGAATGCGCACAAGCAAAGTATCAACTTTTCGCAAGTCAGGCTGTTTTTTGTTTGTTTTTTCTCTCTCTCTCTGTTTATTCATTATCCAAACTATGATGCCACTCAGTGCAAAGGTATCTGTCATACACTGCTCTTAAACGTCAAATAAAACAATCAAAATGATCATAAACCTGTTTGATTTCAGATTTTAAGCTTTGTAGTTAAGTTGTTATCAGGAAACCTTCTTTCTACCCTGATGCAGTGTCAGCCTTAACACGGCCCTCAGAGTCAGCTGGGCTATGAACATAAGACATCAATCAATCACAGCTGCACAAGAAACAAGCTGCCAAGAAGGTTTAGACGTTCATCTGCCTAACAAGTAAACTGCGAGGTTCTAGGTTAAATTCTCAACCTTGAACTTTCTTCCCAGTTTGACGGGGGAAAATCAAACTAAGTGTGAAGCCTTTGGGGGGAAAACTCTAAACCAGTACAACCCATGTGCTCAAAGACTTGCGCACGTCGAAAGAGCCCATGACAATTGAAAATCGGAGAGAGCAGAATCCAGGAGGAACCTCCTGATTGTCCATCCCCGAAGTCAAATGCAGTTACCTACTGGTGGGGGAAACAATGCTGCATGCTTAAAGAATTCTCACCATTTGTGAGTTCATGGAGCTTTAGCCAAGGGTATAAAAAATAAATGGCGCACTTGCAATCGTCAGCAGCCACAAATAGTGGAACCAGCCTCTGCAATCAACGGACATCATCTCTCTTTCATTCCTGATCTGTTCTTCTTTCTCACCACATAACATTCTGCTTAGAAACAAGAAGAATACAGGGGAACCAGGGCTGGACTTAATGTTCCTGAGATCGTTTCACTGTTGATTGTTCGATAGAGCTCTGTGCTTACACACTTTTTTTGGGGGGAGGGGGGGAAATGTACCGGTGGTAGTCTCCTAATCTCATCAATGCCGGATTTCATTCATTGCCAGAAAGTCTCTTGGTACTGCCAGAATCCCTTCTTTTACCCTTATTGATTATCACTTCCTTGTGTGTGGCCAATTCCAGTCAAGGTCAGTGGTTTCAGGGGTTGGAGAGTGCTCCTTGTGGAGGAATACTAAAATTCTTCCTTTCGATTCCTGAGGTAAACTAACCTGGGTCTGGTTGCAGTTTAGCGGTAACACGTTCCAAGCGATGCACATTTACATGTATGCGCGAATTTACGCTAGCTAGCACTCACACACGCGCTTACACATAGACATTTCTGTCTCTGGTTCTCTCCTTTCATTGCTATTATATGCCTGCTAGAGTTATGCACAAGTGACGCGGAGAGAAAAAAAAAGTATAGAGTAGGGTCGGTTAACTATGCAATGAGGCACAGAGAGAGAGAGAGAGAGAGAGAGAGAGAGAGAGAGAGAGAGAGAGAGAGAGAGAGACAGACAGACAGACAGACAGACAGACAGACAGACAGACAGACAGACAGACAGACAGACAGACAGACAGACAGACAGACAGACAGAGACAGACAGACAGACAGACAGACAGACAGACAGACAGACAGACAAAGACAAAGACAAAAACAGAGACAGACAGACAGACAGACAGAAACAGACAGCAGTACAGACAGACAGACAGACAGACAGACAGACAGAGACAGGTAGACACAGACAGACAGAGACCGACAGCAACTTAGACAGAAAAACATATACAGAAAGATAGAGAGAGACAGAAAACAAAGAGGCAGAGGCAGAACTATAGACACAGAGAGGGGAAGGCGCTAGCATGTGGTCTTATCATTGGTGCTGTTGTTTGTTTTATTCTTTTTGCGTTATGAATTGAGCGTAAAAAGCTGCATTCAAAAAAAAAGTCGAGGGAAATCAAATGAAAATCAAGGAAAGACCATTTTCTACTCTATTTCTGTTAACTCACAAAACTTTATTGGAAACATATTTCTATGAAGGTGAAGGTCTACAAGCATGGATGTCTTTTAAGCTACGGTTATCGCCCACATCAAAACGTCAGGCAAAAATGGCTCGCACAACATAAACAGCCAAATACTGTGGAGAATAGGACCAAGCAAACTGCTGCTGGTTATAGCACGGCCA
>CM060316.1:30395431-30397931 GCA_030674155.1 Stramonita haemastoma
GAATGAATGAATGAATGAATAATCTTTATTTTTCAAGGGTAACAGAGTAAGTAAGCATTACATACTTTTTTTTCATCCGGCCCTTGCCCTGATCAGGGAATAAAGCTACGAAACCCCCTCCCTACCCCTACATACCAGCATCACCACCACCAGCAGTTCAAGCAATATTTTAAAAGAAGAAAACAGAATACATTCAACAAAACGCGTCATCCCAACTGGATACACTGATAATTATTTCACAAAACAAAAATAAAAGCATAGATAGATATAATAGATGTTAAATAGATAGATAGATAATAGATAGATGTATAGATAGATGATATAGATAGATAGATAGATAGATAGATAGATAGATAGATAGATAGATAGATAGATAGATAGATAGATAGATAGATAGATAGATAATAGATAGATAGATAGATAGATAGATAGATAGATAGATAGATAGATGTGCGTGTGTGCGTACGAGAGAGAGAGAGAGTGAGACAGACAGACTGATGGACAGACAGACATATATACAAACAAACAGCCAGACAGACAGGGACAGAGGTAGAAACATAGTGAGCATCATTCAACAGAAAGGATTATCATATCGATTTTGCCCATACGCTATGATTGCGATGTTAGAACTACTCCCCACTGCCGTCATGTGCTCAGTGGAGGTTCGGCAAACTGGGAAGAGAAACGAAAAAAATGCTGGCACCTCTCATCTATAATGCAAATGGGGTGAACGTTGTGCCATTGCTGTGTAAGCTGTGGAGGGCAAAGATGCAGTCCTGTTAACCATCTTCTTTTGTTATTGTTTTTTTTTGTTCTTATGTGCATGTGTGATTACGATACAAGCTGTAGGAACGTTTGTGTAGAACATCATTTTTGGAATAAGAATAAAGACTATTATTTTTTTTAAATAAAAATAGTTTTTTTTAATGCTATTAAGAAATGAACATCTTACTAGGGATCAGTATTCTTAGAGTCTTTTTGTGTGAAATGCTGTTGTCTTTTACACTTTCAAATAGCCTTCAAACAGTTCAAAAGCCTCTCTTTCTTCATGTTATCATTACTGTAAGAATTTTGTAGGGGAGATGGGCTTTGTCATTATAAGGTTTGCCTACCATCAACCACCAAAGCAACTCAGAAACAGTGTAGATCTTCTCTTTCATTCTAGGCAACAAGTTGTTAACAATTTCTAAAGAGCTACGAAATCTTCTTGGACTTGGTGGTACTCTTGAATGAAGTAAGTCTGTTATGAAACCAAAACGAACATAAGGAAAAAGGGAAAAACATACTGGTGTGTCCAAACACAAAAACCAAACAC
Source organism: Stramonita haemastoma (assembly GCA_030674155.1). Classification (NCBI taxonomy): domain Eukaryota; kingdom Metazoa; phylum Mollusca; class Gastropoda; order Neogastropoda; family Muricidae; genus Stramonita; species Stramonita haemastoma. The sequence goes on from CM060316.1 coordinate 30,396,747, forward strand.
AACAACAAGACGACAACTACAACAACAAAACTAACCCAGGGAGAATACAGTGAAGCTAAACAAACACAAGGTCAAAACAGTTGCAGAACATCACCCAACTTAACTTTCCACTTTCTTTAAGAAGCGTGCTTAGAACACTAATTAGGGAAGTTTTAAAAACTTTGGACTGTGTAGCCCGTTCTCTGTCTGCGAGGAAGAATGTCTTACCAACTTCTAGTCGTGTGAAAATGTTGACATTTAACTTTTTCAAGTTTGAAGATTTGTCATTGTTAGCGAAGTAAAGCCATTGTAAGTCTTCGCATATTTGTTCGTCTGGACACGAACAACTAGTAGGAGGAAAAAAAGAGACTGAGAGAGCGACAGACAGACAGACTGACAGACAGAGGCACAGATAAAGACAGAGACAAAGACAGAGAGACAGGCAGACATGCATACAGAAGAACAGAGACAATGACAGACAGAGACACAGAGACGGTGACAGAGAAGACTCAGACACAGAGAACAAGAGAGAAAGAAGAGATTGAGAGACAGAGATAGAGACAGAGACAGACAGACAGATAGACAGACATGCAGGCAGAGACAAAGAAACAGAGAGGGACAGTCCAGGAAGAAATAGAGAGAGACAGAGACAGAGAATCAGACTGACGAGACAGAAAGACACAGCAAAAAAGTTTGATGTTTTGTGGGTGACCCTGTGTGTATCTGTTATATAGATATCACTGTGTTTGTGCATGCATCCATGTGTAATGTCACAGTATGTGTTTGAGTGCATGAATACATTGTACAGTTTGCATTTGATGAGATGAGTAAGGAAATTTAGAAAGATAGATAGATAGATTGATAGATAAATAAAAGACATAATATAGAAGATAGAAGACTAGACAGACAGACAGACAGACAGACAGGACATAGGTAGATAGATAGATAGATAGATAGATAGATAGTAGATAGATAGATAGATAGATAGATAGATAGATAGATAGATAGATAGATAGATAGATAGATAGATAGATAGATAGATAGATAGACAGACAGACAGACAGACAGTCAGACAGAGAACAGATAGATAAATAGATAGACACAGACAGTCAGACATACACATAGATAGATAGATGCATAGATGCAGGGATTACTTAGATACATAGATACATAAATATAGATACATAGATACAAATAAGACAGACA
>CM060316.1:30402931-30427931 GCA_030674155.1 Stramonita haemastoma
CTGTCTGTCAGGAAAGAAATATGGGCAGTGGATATATATCTGCGTTCATCATGGGAGCTCAGCCACTAATGATACATGGTTTATGGCTGCTAGTCAGAGCATGGGGGGGATCGATGGTGGGGTGGGTATCGCTAGCTTCGCTCTCATGGTGTCTAACAGTGTTGATTGTGTACAGTTTGTGAACAGACGGTGGGGTGGGATACCTTTGTCAGGCCCTGCCATTGCACGTACATGTGCCACGAAGGGAACTTTGAGATGTGGCTGCTGTTTTATCTATGTAAAAAAAAAAATCAAAACTTGGTTTTGATCACATACATACACACACGCGCACGTGCACGCGCACGCACGCTCGTTCGCAGACACAAACACACACGCGCACACACACATGTGCGCACGCGCAAACGGAAGGCAGGAGACAGACAGACACACAAAGACAAGAGAGAGAGGGGGGAGGTAAAGAAAGAGAGACAGACAGACAGACACAGGCAGACAGACAGACAGACAGACAGACAGACAGACAGACAGAGAAACAGAGACGTACAGAGATAGAGAGAGAGAGAGACTTAGCTGGCTTGCTACGTTAAGTCCGGAAGGAAGCTGACAACTAGAGCATTGCCACAACGCAGTCTGACTCCATAAAACTCCATCACCTAGACTGTATTGCGCCTCGCAGTCAGACAGTCACAGTAAGAGCAGTAGTACCACATCATTAGTGAAGTGTGACAGCGAAGTGTAGGATCGATGTCTCAGTGTGTGCTCCCTTTTTTTACGGTCTTTATTAAGGCTTTCCAATCATTGTAAATAGATTTATTTCAACAAAAAATCCCCGGAAGTCGGAATGCGGCTACCCTCATGATGGGCAAAAACGGTCTTACCATTTGTGAAACTTTATTTTTTTATTTATTCATTTTATTTTTATCAATTTTATTCTTTTATATCGAGGAAAATGGAATAAGCACTCGTGCGTGTTTTTTTCATCCAGTCCCTGTGTGTATGTAGTTTTGTCATATAAACACCCAAAGGTCAACCTTGTATCGCTTCAAAGAAAAATATCACTTCAGTCTGTTTCAAAGAAAAAAAAAACTAGTCCCAAACACGAATCCCTTTTCAACCTGTTTGAAATACAAGTTTACATTATTCTGTTTAAAACACTAAGTAGGTTTTCTCTTTTTTTTTTAAAAAGACATATTCAATTTTATTGTATTTCATACACATTTAAATTTCGTCTCTTTCAAACACAACGGAGACTGTTCTATACTACAACTACAGAGAAAAAGGCCATCCATGACACTGTATCAACCACACAGGAGTCAGCAGGGGTGAAACACTCTGTCAGAAACCTGACAAGCGGAACATGGACACAATGCAGTCTGGCTCCATGAAAAATCCATCATGACTTCTGTACCTTGTGGTGGTACAGGACAGTCCTACAAGCAGAAGCCATGCATGACTGGTGAAGCATTGCATTGCATTGCATTGCATTGTAGGGGCGCGTGTCTTCCATCATTGTGAATGGATTTTTGTGTAAAATATGAAACACTGATTTTTGTTACTGTTTCAATTGTTGTGGGTCTACTTACGTCTTTTTTTGTTTTGTTTTGTTTTGATTTTGTTTAGTCAGTGAAGTTGAAACAGAATGTATGCATATCTCTGCTTCCCCCTTGCCTTGTTTGATTTTTAATGTTACACTAAAAATTTTAATCAAAGGAACGGATTCATAAACATTCAGTAGTCAAGATCTGGACGTTATTTTCTTTGTCTGCCTGCAGGTCAGTCTGTCTGCTTTTTTGTTGTTTTTGTTGTTTTTCTTTTTTCTCTTAAATGGGTTGTGAAGCGTGACAGGAAAGTGTAGGATCGATGTCACAGTGTGTGCACACTTGTGTGATCTGTGCCGAAGTCTTCCATCATTTGGAACAGATTTCTCTCTACAACACACCGCATTGATTTCGCGTTTGCTTTTTTTATATATGATCATTGTGTCCGCAGCTTTGCTTCGGTCACTGAACTGGATGTGGCGCAACTCTCTTTCTTCGTGTTTGTTTCTCTAAAAAGAAAAAAAGCAGAGGTAGACTGCATCAATGATACAGTTACCAGGGTTAAGTTTAATACAAAATGTATTAAAAGAATTGCTGAACAAAATATAAAAAGACACACTCACTCCAACAAACTTAGTCTCCATTCCTCTACTCTGTATGTTCCACCTTGAAACTGTATCCTTCAAAAATATCATTTCCTTGGTTTTGACAGTTGTTTTTCTTCTCATGTCGATGCTATTTTAACACGTCATACCAAAGGAAAGAAGAGGAGCATCTCTGCACAAAATGCTTGTTTTTTCCCCTTAAGTACCTACAAAGCTTTGACACATCAGTGTTGAATACCTCTCCTACTCCTACTCTCCCCTGAAACCCTCCTGACACGTTTTGCAAATGTCATGATAACTCCCGGTGAAATTTTGAGAGAAGTTTTCTAGAATTGCAAGAGTTTTTGAGAAAGCTTTGGAAAGTTGCTGAGAACTTCAGAGAGTTTTGAGAGGGGAAAAAAAGGAATTGAAATGGCCCCACAACACTCTTTTTTCTGTTGTTGCTTACTTTTGAGGAACAGCTATTGATTGCCGAAATAGGAAATCGTCGTCTTCCTGTTCTCAGGCGTTTTAACACTTTAACGCCTACTTGTGTGAGAAGAAGATTACCAGATGGAGAGAGAGAGAGAGAGAGACAGAGACAGAGACAGAGACAGACAGACAGACCAGACAGACAGACAGACAGACAGAGACAGACAGACATATAGACAGAGACAAAGAAAAACAGAGACAGAGAGAAACAGAGACAGAGAGAAACAGACAGAGAGACAGACTGACAGACAGGCACGCGTACACGTGTGTTTGTAAATATGCTCGCGCGAATTATAGATAGATGGATGGATGTGGATGGATGGATGGATGAGTGGTGGGTTGGGTGGGTGGGTGTGGGTAGGTAGGTAGGTAGGTAGGTAGGTAGATAGATAGATAGATAGATAGATAGATAGATAGATAGATAGATAGATAGATAGATAGATAGATAGATAGATAGATAGATAGATAGATAGATAGATAGATGTAGATGGATATATATATATATATATATATATGAGATATGTGTGTATATGTGTGTGAGTGTGAGTATGTGTGTGAGATATGTTGTATATGTCTGTTTGTGTATGCGCGCACACGCGTTAAGTGTGCATGTGCACATGAATTTTGACTTGGCATCCTTATAGTGTGTCCTACTCACTTTAAAACAGTCACGCATATCCTGAAACAGGGGAGGAAGAATAAACGCCATAATGTAGTTATCGCAGACAATGAGGAAACGACTGATCGAATTCAGAGTGGTGAATGAACTTATGGTGCTAATCTACCACAACCTCTTCCTCTCACGATAACCAGCCGCACAACATAGAAACTCTTCAGCTGTGGTCCCCTGTAGTACTTTGACCAGAAAGTCGATGGACACTGAAGCCGGGTGGTTAAGACCGTTCGACTTCAATCCCACGGGTCTATAAAGTGCTGGGTTTGAATGTTGTCAGTCTCTAAGAATGAAAACAAACAGACACAAATAGTCGCTTAATGAGCTGACTGGCTTAACAAGTTGTTTTGAAAGATGTAGACACATGTTTTGACCCATGATAGTCTGAATTTTTTTTTTACCTGCTTTTGCTATGCTGTTACTGTTTTGCCAATAAATAAAAGCGTTCATGGTAATGATAGCAGCAGTAGCTGCAACAACAACAACAACAACAACAATAGCAAGAGCAACAGCAACAACAGTAGTAGTAGTAGATGTTATTGTTGTTGCGCATTCCACAGCTTAACACCCAGGGGATCATCCATAATATGCCCCACACTCACTTTATCCCAGTTAAGAATGATTATGAGATTGATTTCAAACACACCCTAGATGACAGGTCTGCGTGTCTGACTCTTTTTCGAGTACTTTGCCATGTAAGAAGCCATATTCCGACTTCAGGGAATTTGCTTCTCTCTTTGATGGAGAGTGCTGAAGGGTTTGTGATAGCTGAAGATGAATTAAACACAACAATTATCTCAGCATAACAGCATTTTCATGATAACCATAAGCCATGTCACTTAGTTTACATCCGTAACTAACGAAGCTTGTGTTGTGAGCCAAGTGATCCCAGTTTCCTATGTCAGATTGTTTGGTTTGGTTTTTTTCTCTATGGAATAATTTTTTTTATACCTTTTTATATCACAACAGATTTCTCTCCATGAAAATCGGGCTGCTCTCCCAGGGAAGAGCGCATTGCCACAACAGCATCGCCACCCATTATTTCTTTTCCTTTTCTTGTCTGCATCTGTATTTGTTTCCCTATCAGAGTGGCTTTTTCCTACATCATTTTGCCAGGGACAACTCTCTTGTTGCCGCGGGTTCTTTTACATGCGTTAAATAATGTGTGTAACACACAGGGCCTCAGTTTATCGTATTATCCAAAAAACAATTAGCACCTATGCCACCACTCATGGTCTAATGGATGGGGGAAAAGTTTCGGGCCCAAACAGGATTCGAACCACCGCACACTTCGACCCGGACTTTTCACTTTCTAGACAGGCGCGTTACCTCTAGATCACTGCTCCACCAACTTTCTATTATCATTCCTGTCTGATACTAAGAAGAGCTACACCTACAAACTTCCTATCCAATGCGTCCAAACAGACTCACAGTGCTTTCCTCGTGTAACGACAAAGGCCGTGCATATCAAAACTTTAGTGTGACCCTTAGGGTGTTCAGCTTGGGATTGTCCAACAACATATATCGATAACTATTACTGGAGACTGAAAGAAAAAGAGTGGGCGGCAGGTGCTATAAGTATAGACAGGCCCTAGGCATTTTTGCAGCATGTGTCATGAAACAGAATAAATACATTACTGAATTAAGGATAAAGAGATGATATGGCATGCTCTCTGTCTGCCTGTCTGTCTGCATGTCTCTGTCTGTTTATCTGTCTGTCTCTGTCTGTCTCTCTGTGTCTCTGTGTCTCTATCTCTCTGTCTGTCTATCTGTCACTCTCTGTCTCTCTCTCCATCTCTCGCTGTCTCTGTCTGTCTGTCTCTGTCTCTGTCTGTCTGTCTGTTCTGTCTGTCTATCACATCTATCTATCTATCTATCTATCTATCTATCTATCTATCTATCTATCTATCTATCTATCTATCTATCTATCTATCTATCTATCTTATCTATCTATCTATCTATCTATCTATCTATCTATCTATCTATCTATATGTCTGCGTACCTTTACGTCTGTCTCATCTTTCCCTCTTTTTTGTAATATATCTGTCTGTCTATCACTCTCTATGAGTGAGATTTTGTGCCTCTAGCTCTGTGTGCGTGTGTGTGTGTGTGTGTCTGCCTGTGTGCGTGCGTGCGTGAACGTGTGAATGTGTGCATGTGTGTGTGCGTGTGTGTATGTGTGTGTTTGTGTGCGTGCGTGCGCGAATGCATTTGTACATGTATGTGTGTATGCGTGTGTGTGCGTGTATGTATGTGTGTGTTTATTTGTGTGCGTGCGTGCGCCTGCGCATGTGTCCATGCATCTGTGCGTATGTGTATGCAAGTGCGTGTGTGTGTTTGTGTGCGTGAGTGCGCGTGTGCATGTGTCCATGCATGTATGTGTATGCGTGTGCGTGTGTGTATGTGTGTGTTTGTGTGCGTTCGCTCGTGCATGCGTGCGAACATGCATGTGTGTGTATGTATGTGCATACATGCGTACACGTGCACGCGGAAAATGAAGTGTGGGAAAAGGGCAAGTAGAAAAATACTCGAGTAGGTGTTGGAAAGTTTTGCATTGATATATAACGCACAAAAAAGATTGTGCAAGTTGCACTTATTTTGGACACCACTACCACTACAAACAACGGAAAGGAGTCTTCTTCAATCTGACATACTCAAGTCGTCCACTCTCAGGTATATGTTTCCCCGTAATCTCTTCCCAAGTTACCCATTTCTGATTGCTTTCGATATCCCACCCTCCCTCGTTCATTTTCTGTCCATCTTCCTCTGCAAACGGAATGAGGAAAATTCATTCCTGATGTCAGCAGCAGCAGCAGCAGCAGCAGGAGCAGAACTGGTATTTGATGTCCTCTTTAGCAGACACAATTCACCTTCATCTCTTTCTTTTTCATCTTCTTCTTCTTCGTTGAATTCCAACATAAAAATTGTTTTCTTTTCAGTAAAAAAAAAAAAAATCAATATCTGTTCTTCCTCTTTCTTGACTGTGTGCTCAGACTTGTGTGCGTGAAATGTCATTTGTTTTGGTCAGTTGATGGGGAGAGAGAGAGAGAGGGAGAGAGAGAGAGAGAGAGAGAGAGAGAGAGAGAGAGAGAGAGAGAGAGAGAGAGAGAGAGAGAGAGAGAGATGAGAGAGAGAGAGAAGTGAGAGAGAGAGAGAGAGTGAGAGAGAGAGAGAGAAGAGAGACAGACAGACAACAGACAGACAGACAGACAGACAGAAACAGACAGACAGAGGCGGGGGGGATAAGAGAGATAGGAGACAGGAGAGGAGAGAGAGGAGAGAGAGGGAGAGAGAAGAGAGAGAGAGAGAAGAGAGAGGAGACAGAGAGAGACAGAGCGATTGACAGAGACACAAGCAGAGAGACAGAGACAGAGAAACAGGGAGACAGAGAGACAGAGAGAGACAGAGAGATAGAGAGACAGATAATTAGAGAGAGAGATAGAGACATACAAGCGCACGCACTCACACATATACACACACAAACATATATGATATATTTCTTTAAAACGTTACCATATATACTCTCATCACAGTCTTGTATGTTACTGCTATTACTATACTGCAACAGCCAATAGCAGTATCAGCAGCAACAGCAGCAACAACAACAGAAAAGTAGTAGTAGTAGTAGTAGTAGTAGTAGTAGTAGTAGTAGTAGTAGTAGTAGTAGTAGTAGTAGTAGTAGTAGTAGCATTAGCAGCAGCAGAGTAGCAGTAGTAGTAGCAGTAGCAGTAGCAGTAGTCGTAGTCACGTAGTCGTAGCAGTTAGTAGTAGTAGTAGTAGTAGTAGTAGTAGTAGTAGTAGTAGTGAGTAGTAGTAGTAGTAGTAGTAGTAATACACGCAGCAAAGTAGCCACCTGAGGAGCAGCAAAAGTAAGAGCAGTGTCAGCGCCAGAAGCAGTAGGCGTTGTAATTGTTGTATATGGCCATAGTGCAAGCAGACACGGCGTGGGATAGTATGGTGAGAGAAGAGATGGACCCGTTACATGACAACATGTGTGTCTTATGTCGTTTCCTTCCGTTGAGAGCCATTAATTTTTTCCCTGTGGCATGTGGAGTAGAAAGATTACATCTGGTACCTTGTATTTTTTTGTACACGATTTAATTCTGCGTGGGCGTGGGTATGAAACAAGGATACACACTATAGATGAGTAGAGAGAGCGCTTGTTTTCTGTCTGTCTGCTTATGTAACATCTTGGGCTCGAATCTCGTTAGTAATATCTGGTAAAATGATAAAGGGTGGAGATTTTTTACGATTTTCCAAGGTTAACTTAAATGTATGACTGTTTAGTCCCTAGATTTCCTTTGATTACAACATACGCATACAGAAGATCTAATATGTCAGTTATAGGTACCCGTCCTTGAAATAATAATCTGATGGGTTACGGAAACAAATTTCACCCAGCATATGTCACGGAAACGGATGATCTCCGATTGTTCAATTTATCCAAGCGACGTAATCTGAGAAACTCAATGCTGACATTCGGAAACATACATAAGAAATATACTTTGGCACACAAACATATCACAATGAGCATAAACATTACATGTTTACACCTGATGCTTTATACCTATGAGAATTAGCAGAGAATGAGAGAGAGAGAGAGTGTGTGTATGTGTGTGTGTGTGTGTGCGTGCATGCGTGCGTGCGCGCGCGCGCGCGCGTGTGTGTGTGTGTTTTCAAATGCACTGTCTCTTCCAAATTGTAATTTAAAACAGAGATCCCACAAAGCAAAATTAAAAAACCGGACTCTTTCATTCGCCCCACAAAAGCTGTTATGGTAGAAGACCAAATCAAATAAACTGCCCATTTCACATTAAAAGAGCACAACAAACAAAATCTACTCCTGTGTGCTACGACTGTTGATAATTCCGACTCATTGATTTGTTCAGGTTAAACCGCTGGTCACTGACTAATTGCAATGGAGGGCAAAACCAAACATGGCCAAACATGCCGTGTTTGGTGAGAGCAAAGAGGGAAAAACTCAACACACATGCATGTGTGGTGAGAGAAAACAGAGCAAAAAGCAAACATACATGTATGGAGATTGTGGTAAGCACAAAACCAAACACACATTACGTGGCGATTGCAAGGAGCGCAAAATCAAACACATTATGTTGTGATTGCACTAAATGCAAAACTAAACACACATTTACCGTGATTTACTACTGGATGCAGAACCAAAAACACATACGCCTATGGTTTGATTAGAATGAGCACAAAACCAAAAACACAAATGTTGGTATTGCAACGGGCGCAAAACCAAAAAGACATGTTATTATCGCAATGAACGCAAAACCAAAAAGACATCTTGTAATTGCAATGAATGCAAAACCAAAAACATATATTATGTTGTGACTGCAATGAGTTCAAAACCAAAACCTAATTATGCTGTGATTGTAGTGATTGCAAAACCAAACACGCATAATAATGTGATTGCAAATAGCCCAAACGAAACATATTTGAAAAATTACATGGTGATTGCAACCAAAACCACATATGCGGATGATTGTAATAAGTGCAAAACCAAACACGTATATGTTGTGATTGTAATGAGCGTGAAACCAGACATACGTCCAAAATTACATTGTGATTGCAATGAGCACAAAAACCAAAGGCACATATGCAGTAAATGCAATGGAGGCAAAGCCAGACACATTATTTATATGCGGTGATTCGCAATGGAGGCAAAACCAAATACAAATATGCAGTAACTGCAATGGAGGCAAATTCAGACACACATATGCGGTGATTCGTAATGGAGACAAAAAGCACACATGCCGCGTGGCTTTGGAATGTATGACACATTAGCTTGACATTGACGGTTTTCTAAAGTGAGAAAGCTGTTAGCACGTGCAGACCGGATGGGCTTCTAATTAAAAAAAAAAAAATCGATAAAAATTAATGACAATGAGAAAGTCTCTGCCACTTGATCTGATAACATTGTTTGCTCACTCTCTTGCTAACGATTCTCATTTCAATCATTGCGAGTATCAACACTTGTAATGTTTTGAGGATTTTGGTTTTTTGTTTTGTTTTGCATTGAACCTAACACTTGACGCATTTGGATTCTTTCATCAGTTTTTGACTGCGTGTGGTGTGGACTTTGATCTCTATCGTTCGATCAACAGTCTTTCTCCCCCTAAAAGAGATAGAGAGTGAGAGAGAGAGATAGAAGTCAATAATCCGCCTAAGGTGAGACATGAGGGCTCATAGGCGATTATAACTTGTGTCACAATGAAAAGAAAAATATCAGTATACAAGTTGTTACACCTGCAAAAAAGGATTGAAGAAGGTTGTTTGCTTATATAATGAAGTGCGCGTGCGCACACACATGCACACGCACACACGCGCACACACAAACACACAAACACACACCACAACACACACACACACACACACACACAACACACACACAAACACACACACACAGACACACACTTGACTTGACTTGAACTTGACACACACACCACACACACAACACAACACACACACACACACACACACACACACACACACACACACACACACACACACACACACCACACACACACACACACACACACACACACACACACACACACATACACACACAAACACAACACAACACGAACACACACACACCACACATTACATGTCACAAAGACAGAGAAACAGAATGTTCACAGGAATGGCTCAAAACCATTCGAACCCGATTCGGACATGGCCCAGACTTGTTTACACTTTCACTCCGTCAGGTCTGCCATAACCTGTAATTGAACCCTAGTATTCCCGGCAGACACTGATTGATTCTGTTGTCCTCCGGGAGGGTTCACCGCAAGCTGTCAACTGGGTAATATCTACGTACAGTCACGCACAGTACAGTGCAGTGGGAATACAGTATTGTTCGGGGAGTGAGGGGATTTGTGTAGTGATATGTATGTGTGTAGGGGTGGGGAAGGGGAGGAAGGGGTGTAGTGAGTAGTGATGAGTGGGGGGGGGGGGGAGGATGCAAATGTGTGTGTAAATGTCTGTGTGTGTGCTTATTCATTTTTAAAAAAATATATAATATATGCATAGATATACACACAGAAAGAGGGCGTGAGAGAGAGAGAGAGAGAGAGAGAGAGAGAGAGAGAGAGAGAGAGAGAGAGAGAGAGAGAGAGAGAGAGAGGGAGGGAGGGAGGGAGGGAGGGAGGGAGAATAAACCAGAAGCAAACACAGAACTTTTTTTTTTCCTAAATTTTCGAGGCAGCAGTCTCAGAGGGTATCATCCTCAGAGAGTATTTACTAGAATAACTCAGTGTGAGTGTGTATGTGTGTGTGTGTGTGTTGTGTGTGTGTGTGTGTGTGTGTGTGTGTGTGTGTGTTGTGTGTGTGTGTGTGTGTGTGTGTGTGTGTGTGTGTGTGGTGTGTGTGTGTGTGTGCGCGCGCGCATGCATGTGTGTTTGTGCATACCTTTATTTATTCCTTTCAGTTTATTAACTCATTCTTCTTTTTACTGTTCCATTCATCTGATATTTCATTCTTTTAATAATCACCTCTTAGCCTCCTTTTCTGTTCAGTCTTTTAGCATTTTTTCCCGCATAATCTAATTTGTTTTGTGTTTTTTTTCGTTTCGCTTTTATTCTTTCTCGTATTTGTTCTCCTGATTCTGTAATGTGGAATCGTTTGTTACATCCTCTGCAAGACAAAAGGGATCAAACGGTTTCTCACTGTAAACATCTTTCTTAAGGTAATAGGATTGTAGAGGCCATGCAGGGATCTAGAAAGAAGAAGAAGAAGAAGAAGAAGAAGAAGAAGAAGAAAAGAAAAGAAAAGAAGAACAAGAACAAGAACAAGAACAAGAACAAAAGAAAACAAGAAGAAGAACAAAAAGAACAAGAAGACATAATTATGCAAAAAAGAAAAAGACGAATGTAAAGAAGAAGAACAATGCAAAAACGGAGGAAGAAGAATGCACAGACGAATAAGATTGGACTAGGTACACGGAAACCTGTTACCGATAGCTCTGAGAGAAGGTCATCCGTCAGGAAATGTCCGTATTCCTCACTAAACAAAAACAACAACAGACAACAGAAACAGCCAGCTCAAAAGCGCAAGCACTTTGCAGCAGCAGGAAAAAAATATTCAAGGACTAATGGTGTTTTAATGATTTGGAGCTTGGATTGAAAAGATAGTCACGATGTCATGGGGCCTACGATTGGATGTCCTGTCTTCTATCGTGACTTTACGAGAGAGAGAGAGAGAGAGAGAGAGAGAGAGAGAGAGAGAGAGAGAGAGAGAGAGAGAGAGAGAGAGAGAGAGAGAGAGAGAAGAGAGAGAGAGAGAGATCTGTCCTCCATTTAACGAGGATGGAAAAATAGGTTTAAGGACTCTCAAAGTAGATAGACTGTTCACTGCCAAAACACGTTGATGGATGTCAAATCACTATCACTATGAGCGTTACATGGCATTACTGTTTTAGTTTTTGTCTTTGGGTTTACTAAGGTACTTTCACAGCTAGCTGCTATTGTTCTACACTATTTTCTATATGCTAAAAATCCATGAAGCTGATACTTCATCACCTGTATCATCTTTTGTGCCAGTGAAGCCACGGGTACATAGTGGGTATTTTCTTATTTGGTCTCCTCATCGAACACTGATGAGTAACGCGGGGCTATGTTCATGACCACTCTCTTTTTCTGTATACAGAAGAAGAGCAGTAACTGCACGAGACGTGGCCTTGTAATTTAAAGACACCCCCCAACTGCCAATAGCTGAACCCTTGACTCGAGACTTCAGGACTCTCATAAACCCCTGGTTTTTAGTGACTCCTTCATCTTTTGAATCCAACAAGGCACAGACAAGAAATTTTTTCTCCAAATCTTTGGTATGCACTCTTGTGTTTAGTGAGACCACTGCGAGAGTTCTGAATTTGGGAGGTAGATTGACGTCTTTTATATTTTTCAATGGCTGCTCGCCTATTGTCATCAGTGTTTGATCTTGTGGGGGACAGTTACGTACCAGACGTTCCAATCAACAGAGAAGGAATTTCCCCATTCGCTGGTCTGTTAGACAAGAATTATAGAATTTCTTCCAAAAAAAAATCTGCGATGGTTTTGTTCTTAGAGCACATAATTGGGTCACATTGGTCTATAAGCATTTCGATGCTAGAGACATCACGCCTGGTTTAAGACTGTACGAAAAAGCTGTTTAATGCCGGGTTGTTGTTTTTTTTAATACACCCTGGCATTGCCCATAATGATTTTGATACCCACAGGTGATTTCATGGCAACCATCAGCAACATTTTTTAATGGTACTTAAGAAGTATATAATACTTGATACGACTCCATTTTTACATAAGTTGTTGTTTTCTTTATGTGGTCAAGCATCTTTGAAGTGGACTTTGAGTTAGGTAGGGTGTAAGGTACACAGAATAATTAGCAAGCTGTGCCAGGCGCCACCAAAGTAACATTGAAAACGATAGAGATGAGAAAGATATCGAGGTCTGTTTTACAGATGTTATTAGCAACACAGTTGTGTGTGCAAGAACTCAATCATGCATAATTATATAATATTAAATTTATTTACTCGTTTTTCCACATTCATTTATACCTTCATTTAATTTATTCATTCATTCATTCATTTATTGGGGTTTTTTCATTCCTCGTTGTGATTCGTTTTTTATCTTCCTTTTATTGTCTATTTCCTTACTTTCTTTTTATTTTCTCTCGCTTCTGTTCTGTCCTTTTGCTTCTTTTGCATGTTTTTTGTTTGTTTGTTTGTTTTCTTCCTTTCTTTTTTTTCTTTCTTTCGTTTTCTTTCTTTCCCTTGTTCTCTCTTTTTATGCTTCCATCTTTTTTTTTTACTTCTCTTTTCTTATCTGTATGTTTTCCTATGTTTGTTTGTTTCGTTCTTTCTTTCTTTCTTTCTTTCATTCTGTCTGTATGTTTTTCCTGTGTTTGTTTTTATAGTTTTTCCTCCCTCCAATCAGCTTTATCTTCTTTTCTTCTTTCTGTGCTCTATAAGTAAGTTTGTTATAGGTTTGTTTTGATTTGTTTTGTTTTCTTTTGTTTTGTTTTGTGTGGCTTCTCACTAGCTTTTTCACCTCCTTTTGTCTTTTGTGTGTTTTTGTTGTTTTTTTTTAGTCTGGTTTTGGTAATTTTCTTTATTCATTTGCTAACTTGTTTTGAGCATTTTTTTGTTTTCCTTTTCTCCCATATATTTTTAAAATCCTATTCAAGAAACCTCTCTCCTCTCTCTCTCTCTCTCTCTCTCTCTCTCTCTCTCTCTCTCTCTCTCTCCTCTCTCTCTCTCTCTCTCTCTCTCTCTCTTCTCTCTCTCTCTCTCCTCTCTCCTCTCTCTCTCCTCTCTCTCTCTCTCTCTCTCTCTCTCTCTCTCTCTCTCTCCTCTCTCTCTCTCTCTCTCTCTCTCTCTCTCTCTCTCTCTCTCTCTCTCTCCTCTCTCTCTCTCTCTCTCTCTCTCTCTCTTGAGAGAGAGAGAGAGAAAGTTGTTTTTACTTTAGTGCAATTCATTTATCCCCAAGCCTTATGGGCATTTGGCTCCAACCCCCTCAGCTCCCGGGCTGTTCTATTACATTAGAAGGGGAGGGTGTCCATGAAAGCCTACCTCTCTATTTACACTGGAAGATTTCTAGGGCTGGGCAGAAAGTCCTTGCCTTTTTTGTCATGCCTCTAATCAGTCAGACACACACACGCATATACACAGACACACGGACACAGACAGGCAGACACACACTTACGCACACACATACACACACACGCACACACATACACATACACATACACACACATACGCATACGGGTGCGCACACGCACACACACATGCACACACACACTTTTTACATGCTTCACACTCACCGAAACTGGTATGTACATGCATTCACACAAACTCACATTCACATAAATGCATTCAGGAACAAACAGAAGCTAAAAAAAAAAAACCAGGAAAAGTTAGCCTTAAGAGAAAGTCAACAGAATGATATCCCACATAATATATGTTTTGCCACTTCTGATCATGATTTAAAGGCATGGAGTCGTTCATCAATGCTGATTACCCTGAAACTGAAGACTTTAATTTGGTTGGAATTTCACTTTCCATATTATTCCAAAATGTCTTCCTGTGTTCCTTATACTTGGCCTGAGAACTCACATGAGAGTACATAGATAAATATAAAATAATCGTATGCATGCATCCTCCCCCCACAATCCCTCTTTAAGTGCTCGATTCGACTATATTAACCATGAAAGTCGACTCTACTTTCCATTTTAAACCCAAAAAAATCATTTTAAAGTGAAGACAATCCGTAAAACATGCCTGCTTAGAAATGTAAAAAAAAACAAAAACATTCTACTCATAAATCTTCTGACCGCCCTACTTTTTTTTTTCGTATGCATATTTCCAAGTGATGAGGTGATTCGTCAGATTGAATGGGAAATAATTGAATCAAGGCTAAGGGGAGGAAAAGAAAAAAAGGATGACACATGACGGAACTGAGTTCCCATGATAAATTAGCTGGTCAGGGAGGTTTTCTAGGTGAGAAAGCCATTAGCACATATATGCACAGAGAGAGAGAGGGGGGGGGGAGTGAGAGAGAGGAGAGAAGAGAGAGAGAGAGAGAGGAGAGAGAGAGAGAGAGAGAGAGAGAGAGAGAGAGAAGAGAGAGAGGTGGATGGATGGATGGTGGCTGAGAATGAAAACAAAGACTGAAAATGCTGATTTTTTTTTTCTTTTCCATTATTTTTTTTGGGTGGTGGTGGTGGTGATCAGGTGATTGAATGCAGCACTTTGGTAAAATGTCAGCATTTTTATGTCTTGCCGCTGTGTGTATTATCTGTCTGGCATCAGCAGCCAGGATTTTGTTTGCCCCCTCCCTCCTCTCCCCTCCTCCCCTCTCCCTGTCTGCCATTTTCTGCAATGCGTTGTAGAAGGGAACTGAGACTGATTATCCAGGCTTCACATTCACGATTCATGATCTCTCTCTCTCTCTCTCTCTCTCTCTCTCTCTCCTCTCTCTCTCTCTCCTCCTCTCTCTCTCTCTCTCTCCTCTCTCTCTCTCTCTCTCTCTCTCTCTCTCTCTCTCTCTCTCTCCCTCGTTGCTTTTTTGTTGTTGTTTTTTTTTATCTTGAGAGATTTGTTGTAAAAAAAATCCTCTTTTTTTTTTAGTTTTTTCAACAAGATTGATATTTGTCTTTGCATGCTTTAGAAGTCAACTTCTATGATTTTTTTTAGTGGAGGGCAGGATGAAAAAAAGTTGTGTAAACTTAATCTTTTACCCTCAATAAAGATCATTTTGACTTGACTTGACTTGACTTGACTTGACTTGACTTGACTTGACTCTGACTCTCTCTCTCTCTCTCTCTCTCTCTCTCTCTCTCTCTCTCTCTCTCCTCTCTCTCTCTCTCTCTCTCTCTCTCTCTGCTTCTATTCTACTAGCTAGCTACTAGCTAGCTATCGATCGATCGATCGATCTATCTAGCTATCTAGCTATCTAGCTGCGCTTCGAAAGACTTGTCTGTCTGATAATTATTATCAGGTAGCCTATCACTCAGTTTCGCTATTCTATTTGAAGCTGACCACATAGGTGTATCTATCAAGCCGGATTGGCAGTCAGGATTGATGAACTTGTGCTGTGTGACTATGCGGACAGTGTCAATTATTCACAAAGCAGCACGGTGACAACTTTTGTTTTTCTTTTCTGCTGAGTTGTGTGTGTGTGTGTGTGTGTGTGTGTGTGTGTGTGTGTGTGTGTGTGTGTGTGTGTGTGTGTGTGTGTGTGTGTGTGTGTGTGTATGTGTGTGTGTTGTGTGTTGGGGGGGTTAAGGTCAGTGACCAGGTGCACTCAGCAAACAGAGTGTAAACAGGCCTGCAGAAAAAAGTGATGTTCTGTTTCAAGGACGAGGGCTAGGGTAAGAGGATAGAGGAATCGCTCAGTAGTTATTCGAGTCTGATTTGTGGGGAAGGGGCGGGAAGGCAGTGTTCGAGGAGGATTTTTGGTTTTGTTTCGTGTTTTTTTTTTTTTTGGGGGGGGGGTAAGGGGGTGGGTGGGTGGGTGGGTGATTGGGCTTGCTGTTTAGTTCTAGCTTTCTGTCTTTTTGTTGTAGCTGTATTTTCCAATGTGTCTAGTCTGTTTTATATTGTTTGTGTGTGTGCGTGTGTATGATGTATGTATGTATATATGTATGTATGTATGTATGTATGTATGTATGTATGTATGTATGTATGTATGTATGTATGTATGTATGTATGTATGTATGTATGTATGTATGTATGTATGTATGTATGTATGTATGTATGTATGTATGTATGTATGTATGTATGTATGTATGTATGTATGTATGTATGTATGCATGATGTATGTATGTATGTATGTATGTATGTATGTATGTATGTATGTATGTATGTATGTATGTAATGTATGTATGTATGTATGTATGTATGTATGTACGTACGTATGTATGTATGTATGTATGTACGTATGTGTGTGTATATATATAATATATATATATATATATAATATATATATATATAATATAATATATATATATATATATATAATTCTTGAGTTATAAAGAAAGTAAACTTCTTATTTTTGTATGTCCTTCCCCTCTTGGACACACACACATACACACACACCGCGCGCCCGCGCACGCACACACGCGTGCACACACACATTCACACACACACACACACACACACACCACACACACACACACACACACACACACACACCACACAAAACACACACACACACATTAGAAAACTTATGTTGTAAGCTAGCAACAAATTATTTAACACAAGTTGTTACCAATGTCTTTAGTTCGTTTACGGCTGCCGAGATGTTCTGAATAGCGTATCTTTTGTATGAAGAAGACTGGGTACAGAATGTTCTGGAACGAGTTAAACTATTTCTTGATGGCTTAGATAGAAAACATTCAGCTATGTCCCTGTATTTTTCTCTGATGTGCTTGAAGAGGAAAGCACTGAAGATGTGCCCTATGAAATACTTTCAGGGTAGTATGAGATATCAGTAGAGAATGTGGTGGTTTCTTGAAAAAAACAAAAACAAAAACCGGCAAAGCATGCCAGACATGATGCATTAAGCCAGATTGTATTTTTTCTCCTTTTCTTTTTCTGTGTGTCGATGCTTTCATCTCCTGTTAGCATTCTCAATCTAAGTGCATAAATTCGCAACAAACCCACCGACCCAATCTGGAGGAAGTGGTGGGATCTTGTGTGCATGGCCATATTTTACACCACCATAAATGTTGTCCTTACTGCAGCTTTGAGGAACTTCAAAGAATGTCTTGGAGGGAAAGATAGGCAAGTGGATAATGGAAGCAGATAAAGAGGGGGTGGGGGTATTGAAATAAAGAAATGAAAACGTGACAGAAAAAGATGGACCTTAATTACCTGACAGTACAATCTACATAGCCCCATGTATTCAGAAAAAGGAGGCGTCTGTAGCATATCTCATTTTATTATGCTTCCATCCGGATTTTGAATCTAAGTATCTATTTATCTATGCATCTAGTTATTTATCTATTTATTCATCTATCTGTCTGTTGTGAGTTTTATCAGATTTTATTACTATCTTTTTCGATTGCTATATTTTTGATATACAGCTCAGGTCTATTTCATGTTTTTAGCTGCTATATAATGTGCAGGAACAAAAGCTCTGACAATTTTCCTCATTTTTTTCCATTCATTCATTTACGTATTTTTTTATTTGGTCATTCATTCATTCATTCATTCATTCATTCACTTCTTTGTTTAAGTTTTCCTCGTTCTTTCTGCTGTTTCCTTGTTATATTCTTTCTTAATTTTCCCCTTTTATAAGCTTTCTTCCTAGTTCCATTTTTTTTTCGTTTTTTTCTGTTCTTTTCTTCTTTATTTGCTCTTGAAATTTTGTTAGCTTTCTTCTCTCTATCCTTTTATTTTTCATTGTAAGCTTAATTTCACTTCTGTTCTTTCCTAGCTTTATTTTTTCTTTTTGGCTTTATTTCTCTTTCGTTCATTTAATCACTTTTCCTACTAAGCTCCCCCAATCCTATCCTCTTTTCTTTCTTTCTTTTTCTTCTGTCTCCTCGCTCCCTTTCCCTTTTTCGTCAGTGATAAAATTCTGGAGGCCCACGCCTCGCGGTCTTTTCAGTTCAACACCTCTGGTTCCAGGGTTGTTCCATGACATGAGAAGGGGCAGGTTCTGTATTACCGTTGACATGGGCAGAGTCATATAGCTTGGCAGACACAGAGATTTTCACAGATAGCTTTACTTCAATATCTCGTCATCTAATATGTCTAATACATTTATGTGTTGTTCTTGGCTTATAATATGAGCGTTGACGTAGAATGAAATGAGCTGTGAATTGTTTTTTTTTTTTTTCATTTTTAAAATCAATAGTTCGTGTGGGTAAAATGTATCTATCTACTTATGTAGATGTGAAAGATGGTTCTAATTACTCTCCTTGCGTATGAAGCAAGAGCGCCAAGCTGTGTGTTGCTACAAATAGAACACAACAGGAAATCATGTAAGACAGCTTAGGTGGTAGTTCTTAAGTCTTGCAAATTGCTAGATCTACATATACATTTCCGTTTAACTTGTAGTTCACGACCTTGGTATAGTTCTTTGTGTGACTATCTACCCCATGCCAAAATGTTGTTTAAAAAAATGATAACTATATTAAAGTATTCTGCTGTAGAACCTGTACTGCCTCCTGGCAAAGTACTTGAAAAAGCCATAATTATATAGAAATTTTTCATCCAGGGTATACATCATATAGTTTGACGATGACACTCAAGGTTTATTTTCTTCTACAGCTTACGCTTCATGATTCACCGACGGTTATGTGATTATTGCATAAGGTGACAGTCTGTTACCCTATCGTCAAAGGTGGCCATATTCGAAAAGTTTATTCCCAGGTGCGATGAGTGTAACGCATTCCATATTAAGAATGAGCCCTAGCGTGAAAGCTCAAAAATGTCTTACAACAACAGCGAAAGCAAACACCACCACCCACACCCCCCTCTCACCAGGAATATACTTCTTTACTGTTTTTATCTTCTGTTACAGTTTTTTTTTTACCCCACTGATGTAATATTACTTCTTCCTCTTCCCATCTCACAGATAGAATTTATCGCTATTTATTTTTCATGCAACCAGCAAAAGAAACAGGATAGTTTTTTTTTTAGAAATCGATTCTTTATGTTGTTTATAGTACAACATTTCAAACATTCCTGATTATAAAGCACGTAAAATGCTTCATGGTTCATTGTGGATGATGTAATTTTCTTGGTTTGATATTACTGATACATTATTTCATGTCTAAACGTCGATAGTGAACTGTTTGTAACTCTTAATGTCATATGCTTTTTTGCATGCCCACCATTCTTCTGTATTGTGGCCTAAGGCCGATGTACAGTGAAAGTCTGAACTCTCTCTGTCTCTCTGTCTCTCTGTCTCTGTCTCTGTCTGTCTGTCTGTCTGTTCTGTTTCTCTCTCTCTCTCTCTCTCTCTCTCTCTCTCTCTCTCTCTTTTCTCCTCTCTCTCTCTCTCTCTCTCTCTCTCTCTCTCTCTCTCTCTCTCTCTCTCTCTCCCGTTCTCTTTATATTTTTTTCTCTCCCTTTTTTTTTCTCTGTTTCTTTTTTTTCCTTTTCTTTGTGTTTGTTTTGTTTTTTACTCTCGTTGATTTGTTTGCTGCCTTTTGTTCCTTTCTTTCTTTTTGTTTTATCTTTTGTCTTTTTTTTTCTTTTCTATCCTCTCCACTTTTATTACATGCTTGGTTTCACATTTATCTTTTCTTCGCTCCAGTTTTTCTGAAAGTTTTGCTTTTGTTTGTTCATTTGTTTTCTCTGGCCTTTCTTAGCCTCTCGCTGTCTCTGTCTCTCTCTATCTCTGTGTATGTGTCTGTCTCTCTCTATATCTCTGTCTCTGTTTCTCTGTCTCTCTGTCTCTGTATCTGTATCTCTGTCTGTCTCTGAATGTCTGTGTCTGTTTTCTCTCTCTCTCTCTCTCTCTCTCCTCTCTCTCTCTCTCCTCTCTCTCTCTCTCTCTCTCTCTTCTCTCTCTCTCTCTTCTCTTCTCTTCTCTTCTCTTCTCTTCTCTTCTCTTCTCTTCTCTTCTCTTCTCTCTTCTTCTCTTCTCTTCCCCTTCTCTTCTCTTCTCCTTCTCTTCTCTTCTTCTCTTCTCTTTCTCTTCTCT
Organism: Stramonita haemastoma; assembly: GCA_030674155.1. NCBI lineage: Eukaryota > Metazoa > Mollusca > Gastropoda > Neogastropoda > Muricidae > Stramonita > Stramonita haemastoma. The sequence goes on from CM060316.1 coordinate 30,423,393, forward strand.
TCTCTCTCTCTTCTCTTCTCTCTCTCTCTCTCTTCTTCTCTTCTCTTCTCTTCTCTTCTCTTCTCTTCTCTCTCTTCTTCTCTCTTCTCTTTCTCCTTTTGTTCTTCTTGTTTTTATTTTGATTCTTCGCCAGCGCCTCATGGTCATTTGGCTCTAATACCTCTGCTCCTGGGCTGTTCAATTAGATTAGGAGGGGAGGGTTGCGATGGAAGTCTTTCTCCTCTCCATTTTCACAGGAAGATTTATAGAGAACGACATCAGGTTCCTGTCCTCGGCTCTCTTTTTCCATGTCACACACACAATACACATACACGTACACGTACACTACACGTACAGCACGCACGCACGCACAGCACGCACAGCACACGCACACACACACACACACACACACACACACACACACACACAACACACACACAACACACACAAAACAAAACACACAAACACACACATTTTTCAAGAACGTTTTTTAATGTTAGTGCCATTCTATCCTTTCACGAGATGTTAAAAATGTTTTTGTGCCGTGCTTGGCTCAGCTGTGTGTCGTGAACAAAAAGTAATAAAGGAGGATGCTGTTTATTTTTTTTTTTATTAACAATTCATTGAGAGTAACGTGTTTGTAAATGTGAAAAAAATGAAGAAATAGAATTCCTTCAACCAGCTAAATTAAAAACTCATTTTTAAATAAGTTATCCTCGTTTTCGGCAGTTCATTGACAGCTCTTTAGCGCGTTATAATGTTAAAAAAAGAAAAGGGAAAGGTGTTCCATAATCTATGTAATCGTAGGGAAGCAAGGCATCAGAGACCTCAGATTCTTCAGGAGTCAGCATATTGAGGGTGGCACCCATCTCCTCTCCCTCACTGCTTTACCTTCCCAGACCCTGAAAAGGGCAGGTACCCATTTAAATCTTGGAGAGCTGGGGGACAATACTGAAACTGAGGCGCGCAAACAGTCACCCATCCACTTGGTAGCCACGCTCGATGCTGCTTAACCTTAGGTTGGGCCTGGGGAAAGCGAGCGCTCTGATCACTGAGCTATCCCGTCCCCTCCGTTTTAATGTTAGGGTTGATAAAAATGTTTTCGATATTTTTTGTGTGTATTTTGTACCTCTTTATGTCACAGCAGATTTCTCTGCGTGAAATTCGGGCTGCTCTCCCCGGGGAGAGGACGTCGCCACAAGTGCAGGCCTACCCATTTTTTGTTCCTGTATGCAACAGTATTTTGTTTCCCTTTCCCTATTGACAGCTTACTGTCATGTTTCTCGGTCCTCGGTTAGATCTCCAAGGTTCACCAATGGTGAGATTGTGCGTATGCACCATTTGTTTGCCCACTCTTGAGGTATTCACATTCCGACACCAGTGATGATGTTTAAACAGAACATCAGTGTTTTTGTGTGTTTTTTTACGTTTACCATCTGATTTTACCGACATGCAAGGACCTATTTTTCCCAAAACAGCGAAGCGGGTTCTTACGCGTATACAAGATGTTCTACATAAGTTTGTACATGGAATGTTAGGGTTTGGGTTTGCCTTTTACCGTATTCGAACGACTTTCGTATCAGGACTGCCATTATAGAATGTCGATATTCCGAGAAAACTACACATTAACATTGTCATTGCCCTTTAAAGACTATGATTTTAAGTGCTTCCAAGAAAACCGACTATGATGGTTATTCAATTTTTATGTACTCAGACTTTATGTCAAGCTTTTTCTATACAGATAGAAGCATATTTGTACACAGCAAACCTGAGCAGCAGAGTTCAAACATATTTAGAATCATGACAAAGCACACGTGTTCATTCCATTGTCCTCGAAACAAAAGAAAAAATAGATAAATACGCACACACACACACACACACACACACACACACACACACACACACACACACACACACACACACACACACACACACACACACACACACACACACACACACACACACACACACACACACACACACACACACACACACACACACACACACACACACACACACACACACACACACCGTTTTCTGCTGACACAATGTCTTTACAGATTAATACAAATGCTAAATTATACAAACCATGATACTACTACAACTTCAGTGTGTAAATTCTTTTTACGAGACAATATTGTCGCAAAACAAGGATTTGTTCGAATCAGTTCAAATCGATGCGTCTCAGCAGATAGCCGCTACCAACTGAGAACCAATCGATGCGTTTTAATTGGCAAGTCATGTCAAATTTGGCCTGAATTTTTGACATCATGGCACTCTACAGAGAGTTCGCGGCTTTCTGCGCATACTCAATCACAAGAAGCATCACTGAATATCAAAATCGGCGTATGTTCAACCCTCCTGAAGTTGAGATAAGTGTGACGTCACAGACATTTTTTTTGCTGAGACCGGAAAAAAACTTAGACAAACAGTTCAAGCCAAAACGTAGAATTAGTATAGTGTATGTAAGTTCTTTGAGTGGATGAAAAAGGAGCACATGTTCAAATTGTTAAAAAGAATGTGGATATTGGCAGTGACATCACACCTGACCTGACTTCGGAAGGTCTGGACATACGCCATCCACATCCCCCAGAAATTTCACCTTGGTGTCCAATATCATTTACAAGGGATTTATGGGAAACAGCTTCTAGTAAATCTCTAAATCGAAGGTGGTACTGAAACAAGTCCTAGAGTGTTGGCAGGATATGACTGGCAAGAGTGAAATGAGTATAAAAAAGAAAAATTAATAGAAAAGAACTGTTTTGAAATGTTCTTTAATAAATTAAGTTCTCTTGACTATCACATCCCCAGAAAAGGGAAATGCTCTTATAAACCCATGATTCAGTAGCTCGCCTAGAATGTATGAAGATAGGTGTCACAAAAACACAAGCATTTACCTGGACAGAATAACAAGCCAACTTATCTTTTGTTTTGTTTTTTTCGTTCCTTGGGCCAGAGCTATAACGTCCATCAATAGTGAGATTTTGTGTAAGCGACCGTCTTTTGCCCACTAAGAAGGTAGCCGCATTCCTACTTCAGGGAATAATAGTCCTGTCAACCCATGATTCTGTCACATTTGATTACATTTGTTTCTGGAACGGTTTTTTTTAGGCAGACGAAATATTGCTATATCAACCAGCTTCCTTTTTTTGCCAAGAATACCTCGTAGAGTTGAGTCTTGAGAATTTCTTTACCCCTTGAATGTCACACACTTCATCTTCATCCGCCACTGTGCCATCCCAATGTCAATATGTATGCAACTTCAAATATCGATTTTCTCTCCATATCCTAACAGTCAAAAAGAAATTTTGATTAAAAACGGTTTCGGGTTTAAGAAACCAAAAGTAAAAGATATGCCTTACAGACCCGCCTAGGGTAATAAAAGAAATTATAAAAATTACGGCTGAAAATTTTGTTGGGTTTTTTGTTTCTAAAAACTGAGGGATCATTTTTTTTATTCCTGTAATTTTCTTTTTTGTTTCCCAGCTAGAGCTCCGAGGTTCACCAACGGTGAGAGTTTGCACATGCGACCGTTTTTAACCCACCATTAAGGTAGCCACATTTTGACTTCGGGGATATTCTTGTAATGAAGTAGGTAGTTTACATACTGCACAGTGATAATCCCACAGTTACTTTAGGTATGTTCTTGTTATAAAGTATGTAGGTTACGCGTTACACAGTCAAAATCCTACAGTCGGTAGCAACATTCTGTCTTCGGGAATATTCTCATAATGAAGTATGAAGGGTATATACTGCTCAGTGTTGCGATCTAAAACATCAAAATAGAGATACGAGATTTTTTTTTCAACATGGGTCAGTCGTAACTCATAACATTTTCCAAGTCTTTTAACTCTGATCCTGATATCATAATTCCCATATGTATAACTTGAACATGTAAGAGATCCAAGATATAATCATCAGATATAATAACCCTTAAGGGTCTTTAGGGTGACGATGCTATGTGTGAATAACCTAACATCACCAGGGCGATATCTTCAAGACATGCAGAAATGTGACGCTCCACCACATAATGAGACGGAGTGCACCTGAGGTCAATTTTAAGTTATTGACATGTTATTAATGTGCAATAAAGTGGCTATCAAATACAAAAAACAGATTGAAAATCGGACAATTCTGTGCAACATTATTACAAATTGAAATGATAGACTGCAGGATGGGACAAAATGAGAAACGGGCAAGTTTATTTTAGTAACAGGTTGTCAGAATGAGGGCTTTGGTATTTTCAAAACACATTTAAAAGCAAAAGGAATAAAAATTATGCCTTGATATTTCATTATAAGGTAAATAAACAGATTAGTTTAATAATCAATCAAAATCTCAAAATTGACAACTTGACCCCCACCTGCCTTTAAAGGCTCCTAGCGCAAAATTGGGTAATGTGCTAAGCGACTCATTTCGTGGTGGAGCGCCACAAATATTGCAGCATTGCCCCATAAAAATGCTCCCCAAACCCCGAATCCTGAGTCATTACCTCACCATTGCACATATTTATGAAGGCGTACATTCTGAGGAACTTTCTGACTTTTCCCTCCATGGCAA
>CM060316.1:30432931-30440431 GCA_030674155.1 Stramonita haemastoma
TTTCTGTCTTTCAGAGTAGTAAAGGCAGTGTCAAGGAAACGAAGTCGCATTCATGTGGCAGCTGTCAGCGCCAGTAAACTATGCAATTGTTGGGGGTGTTTTCCCTCACAGACCGGGATGAGGAAAGGATTCGAGTCTACTTTCTGAGGGAGACAAAGAGACGTACAGAGAGACAGAGACAGAGTGAGAGAGAGAGAGACAGAGACAGAGAGAGAAAGAGAGAGGCATAGATAGAATGAGAGAGACAGACAGACACAGACAGAGAGAGAGAGAGTCACACACACACACACACACACACACACACACACACACACACACACCACACACACACACACATATAATATATATATATATATATATATATATATATATATATATATATATATATATACGCACAAACACACACACACACACACACACACACACACACACACACACACACACACACACACACACACACACACACACACACACACACACAGAACTTTACAGCTGAAACGCACATCAGCCAGTTTGCCATTTCCAGGTAGCAGCAGTAAGGCACCGACTGTCACTGCCAGAGATCGCTGGAGAACAGTGCCGTGGTAGAGAAAGTGCAGAGAAACAAGGTCGCCCTCACACGGCAGGGACCAAACCATTCATCCTCAGCTGACAAAGTATCGAGAATTCAGACACAGAGAGAGAGAGAGAGAAGAGAGAGAGAGAGAGAGAGAGAGAGAGAGAGAGAGAGAGAGAGAGAGAGAGAGAAGAGAGAGAGAGAGAGAGAGAGAAACACAGACACAGACAGATAGAAAGACAGATAGACAGACAGAGATTCACCGTGTTAAAAAGACATCAACAAACCAAAACGGCAACAAAAACACCACCATTAAAGAGATAAGACAATGACAAAATTATTATTTAACACATCAGCAGAGAAGCCTTGAGAACTTAATTACTCAAAAACTGGCTGTGAGTACAATAGGACCAGGGAGATTATTATTGGGGGGAGGGGAAATGGGACAAAAAGCATAAAAAAACATGGTCACAGTCACTTAGAAACTGCCAGTGCCACTAAGCCAATGTGTGTGTATGTGTGGAGGGGGGGGGGGAGGCGGCTGATGTTTACCCCATAGACGAAAGTACCAATGAGACTGTGTGTCTATTAAATAGTATGAGAGAGTGAGAGAGACAAAGGCAGACAAAATCAACGAAACATACAGACACGCAGACAGACATACAGACACACAAACACACAGAGACAAAGGGAAGGGAAGGAAATAGAGAGACAGACAGACAGACAGAGAAAGACAGAGAGAAAGCGGATGAGGGTGGAATAAAGACAAAGAATTCAAGTCAGATGAGAAAGACGGTGAAGGACATGAACCAAGGCAAGCAGAATTAACTCGAAGGTCGGAATCCTGATGAGTCCATTAAGTGTTGACCACCAGTCATTACCAAGGCATTCCTGACCACTACAGCGTTCACGCTGTTTTAGTATACATGACCACAGTAACATGGACACGAAAGGAAGCAGCTTTCAAAGTCATGATACTATTTTCCCCCTCTTTGAGCAAGAATTGTGGAAGAGACAGTGTGTCTGTTTTTATTAACAAAAGAGAGAGAGAGATGGGAGAGTGAGTGAATGACAGGGAGACAGAGAGATAGAGAGAGAGACAGATAGAGAGAGAGAGAAAGAGAGAGAGTGAGTGAGAGAGAGAGTGGATGAAAGAAGGGGTACTAAGTGGAAAGTCAACAAAAGAAAGCAGGTGAAGGCTATGAACCGAGATAAGCTGAACAAATTTGAAGGTCGGAGTTCTGATAAGTCCATTAAGAGCTGACCAGCAATCAATACCAAGACTCCCAAGGCAACAGCAGTGTTAGAGTTGTTCAGTGTACATGGGCACATGGACGTTGTGACTAAAGGAAGCATTTTTTAAAGTCGTGATACCGCTTTCTCCCCTTTGAACTAATTATTCCGAAAAAAACAATGCATCCTGTTTTTATTTTAACAAGACAGAACGGGTAGATAGATAGATAGATAGATAGATAGATAGATAGATAGATAGATAGATAGATAGATAGATAGATAGATAGACAGATAGACAGATAGACAGATAGACAGATAGATACATAAATACATAGATACATAGATACATAGATAGGCAGGCAGGCAGACAGACAGACAGGCAGTCCGGCCGGCCGGCCGGCCGGCCGGCCGACCGACCGACCGACCGACCGACCGACCGACCGACCGACCGACCGACCGACCGACCGACCGACCGACCGACCGACCGACCGACCGACACATACATTTATACATACATACATACATACATACATACATACATACATACATACATACATACATACATACATACATACATACATACATACATACATACATACATACATACATACAATCATACATACATACATACATACATACATACATACATACATACATACATACATCGAGAGAGAGAGAGAGAGAGAGAGAGAGAGAGAGAGAGAGAGAGAGAGAGAGAGAGAGAGAGAGAGAGAGAGAGAGAGAGAGAGAGAGAGAGAGAGAATGGTGTGAAGAAAAGTAATTTTTAAACAATAAAACCAAACAGAGTGATAACACCTTGTAGAAAGTTAAGCCCATTATTATTTTGCAGACAAACATAGATATGCACTACTCAGAAACTGGCAGCAAAAACCACAGGACCTTGGACAATATTATTGGTCAAAGCAGTGTTGTACATGTGCGTCACAAAGAAACTGCCAGTGCCATTAAACCAGGGTATGGTTTTCCCCGTAGAGCAAGGTACCAAAGAGACTGTGTGTCCATTAACTGGTATGAGAAGAGAGAGAGAGAGAGAGAGAGAGAGAGAGAGAGAGAGAGAGAGAGAGAGAGAGAGAGAGAGAGAGAGAGAGAGAGAGACAGAGACAGTGACAGAGACAGAGAGACAGAGAGACAGAGAGACAGAGACAGAGACAGACAGAGAGAGAGACAAACGGAGGCAGATAGACAGACAGACATACAGAGGCAAGAGAGAGGGAGAGAGAAAGAGAGAGAGAGAGAGACAGACAGACAGAGAGACAGAGAGACAGAGACAGAGACAGAGACAGAGAGAGAAGTCAAGTCAAATCAAGTCAAATTCTTTTATTTCGAGGATAATGAATAAGCACGCATGTACTTTTTTCACCTCCAGTCCCCGCCTTATCGAGGATTACATCAATATAAAAAGACAACTAACAAACAACAATATTCAACCAAATAATAAACAAACAAGACAACAAGAAAGAAAGAAAGAAAGAAAGAAAGAAAGAAAGATAGATAGATAGATAGATAGATAGATAGATAGATAGATAGATAGATAGATAGATAGATAGATAGATAGAGTGAGTGAGTGAGTGAGTGAGTGAGTGAGTGAGTGAGTGAGTGAGTGAGTGAGTGAGTGAGTGAGTGAGTGAGTGAGAGAGTGAGTGAGTCAAGGCAAGGCAAGGCAAGGCAAGGCAAAGTATTTTATTCGAGGATAATAGATAAGCACTCGTGTGCTTTTTTACATCCAGTCCCCGCCCTTTTCAGGGATACATCAAGATGAAAAGATACTAAACAATAAAATGTTACGCAGTACCAAGCAACACACAAGAATAAGGACACTATATATGATAAGGTAATAAAAATGCACTCGATCAGAAGACAAAATCAGAAGTCACAATAAAAAGATTTTGATTATGGAAGAATAGAAAAGTGTTAATAGGTAAAGAGCAAACAAGAGAGCAAGATGAAATAAACAACTGGAAACATCAATCCACCACCATCTGTCAAAAGTTATACATGTGATATAAATCATACATTTGGATAAACGGGGGGAAACTTTTTTTTAACTAATATTGGAGGGGGGGAGAGATACTGCCAATAAGTGAGTGAGTGAGTGAGTGAGTGAGTGAGTGAGTGAGTGAGTGAGTGAGTGAGTGAGAGTGAGAGAGACACAGAATGAGAGAGGTGGGGGAGATACGGGGTGGAAGGTGAAGAGAAAAAGCAGGTGAAGAACACAAACCTGGACAAGCTGAACAAATGTGAAGGTCGGAATCTTGATTGGTCCACTAAATTCTCACCACCAGTCAACACCAGGATTCGACTCTCCAAACAGCAGCAGCACTCGCACTGTTCAAGTATACGATCATGGTCACATTTATATAACAGGTTAAAAAAGACAGTTTTTAAAAGCAATGGAATATTTTTTTCTTCTTTGAGCATAATTTGGGAAAAAGAAACAATGTGTCTGTCTTTTTGTTAACAGGAGTGAGAAAATGAGAGATGAAAGAGAAAAAAAAAGAAAGTGAGAAAGAAAGAGAGTGAGAGAGGGGGAAGAAGGGGAGCGAGAGAGGAGAGAGAGAGAGAGAGAGAGAGAGAGAGAGAGAGAGAGAGAGAGAGAGAGAGAGAGAGAGAGAGAGAGAGAGAGAGAGAGAGAGAGAGAGAGAGAGAGAGAGAGAGAGAACTCGAAAGGTTTATTCATGAAAAAAGGCCACTGGCCCATACATGAAGGGGGTTGCCGAATAACAATAACGATAATTGCTTTAAGCTGACACACAACACCATTCCATGCCATGGAAACCACAGCATTGATTTGTAATGTACATCGAGACACGACACTCTTTACAGTCCGGATATGTTACGGCATTCCGAGCCTTTCTTTCGTCCAGTCATTGTCACAGGCCCTCCACCTACGCTAGCCAAGACAGCGATGTAATAGTTCTCTAAGTGTCGCCAAGTCCCTTGAAGCACACGAAAGGGTCTCCGTGTGTAGTGTGTTCTGGATTCGCTTCCCATTCCGCAAACTGGCGAGTTTGACACGTTCCTCTTTTAACATGTTTTTCTCTTGCTGTTTGACAAACCAGTACACACATACTGGCTCAGTGTCTGGTTGGCATGCGAGCTGGATCACAATGTCATCTGATTCACACGTCACAATATCTTCACCATCTGAATGATGTAGGACAGATTTTCTAAAGTGTGTATTTCTTTGTCTGTCTCTCAGCCTTTTCTGTACTGATCTATCAGTTAGAGTAGCCACATACTGTTTGACATTTCCTTTGTCAAATGCACCAACAATATTATCATCGTTCACCTCAGGCTGCAAAACACACATATCAGCACAGTCACTACAATCAGACATACACGGAGGTTCTAAATCAACTGATGATGGCAACTTAACTGATGTTTTTGTGTTGATGTCCTGTGTGTGTGCTGTTGGTAGGTCTACTCTATGCGTATCTGCGCATGCTGCATTCTGCTGTTCTACACTTTTGTCAGGTGGACTCGAGGCACTGAAGACACAGTCACTTTCACACACAACACTTGCCTGCTTCTCTTTATGCTTTCGAGCGCGTTCCAAATCCCTGCGGGTTTGAGAGTAGGATTTTTTCCTATAGTATTGTACTTGTGTGCTGCGATTCACTGTTGGATCCGCCATGTTGGTTGACACTGCTGTGTCCACTGGTTTAAGTCGCAAGACAAAAACCACGCTGTCCCCTTCTCCTGCCACTTTCCAGCTGGAGACTGCATTGTCAGTCAGCAGGGCGCCTAAGGTCCTCTCCACAGCCGCTGGAAGTCCAGTAACTGGCATTTTTGTATGAATTACGAGTTTTACTGTAGCTCACAGAAAATGTACGCCCTGTCCGCTTCGCGTCTCGTGACCAACCCCCCGAGAGAGAGAGAGAGAGACAGAGAAGAGACAGAGAGACAGAGAAGAGAGAGAGAGAGAGAGAAGAAACAGAGAGAGATTAGAGAAATGTATAAGACAAACAGTCCCACCAGACAGACACAACAAAAAGACAGAGAAAACAACACACCAGAAGAAAAACAAAAAGTGAGAAGAAAGAAAGAAGAGGAAGAAACCACACAGACGAGAAAGAAAGAAGGTTAGTAATCCTTAAAACTAAGAAAAGAAGAGATTAACATCGATTAGAACATCAAAAAAGAAGTGAGTGAAGGACTCTAAAACTGACTGTAGGTACCACAGGGTCTTGGGAATAAAAACTGTTGGACATGGTAGTGTTAGAGAAACATGGTCACCATCGTGCAGAAGCTTCCAACACCCTTAAGTCATTGTATGGGGTTTTTTTCCCATAGAGCAAGGTACCAAAGAGACTGTGTATCCATTAACTAGTATAGGAGACACACACATAGAGGAGACAGAGACAGAGACAGAGACACAGAGACAAGACACAATACAAAAAACTCACACACAAACAACACACACACACACTACACACACACACATACACACACACAAACACACACAACACACACACACAAACACACACAACACACACACACACACACACACACACACACACACACACACACACACACACACACACACACACACACACACACACACACACACACAGAATGCATGATAAAGATTGAAGCCAATAGAGAGAGCAGATGGAGGACTAAAGCCAAGATCAACTGCACAGATTTCAATGTCAGACTCCTGATTGGTCTACAAAAGTAGTGCCTGTCAGTCAACACTGTAACAGTAACACTCTCCAGGCCTCAACGATGTTTGGTATTGTGTGTAGCATACAAGGTCACATTCACAGGGCAGCTGAAGTGGTCAGCGTTTGACAGTCCAGGTACTGCTAGCTATTTTCTCCATTTTGATTAGGTTGAAGAAGAGCTGATAAGCCTGCTTGATATATAACAGAAAGTAGAGAGACAGAGAGATACAGACAGACAGACAGACAGACAGACAGACAGACAGACAGACAAGATAGAGAGGAACAGACAGACAGAAAGACAGACAGACAGACAGGAAGGGAAGCAAATAATTTATTTTTAGGACAACACGTGAACGCTGACGTAGTTATTTTATATCTAGCCTCTGTTCATGTTAGGACAATGATATCACGACATAAACATAATGCACAAGGTAAAAAAATAAAGATAGAAAGACAGAGAGAGGGAGACAGACAGACAGACAGACAGTCAGTCAGACATACTTAGAGAGACAGATACACACAAACACAAACAGACAGGCAAGCAGACAAAAAACAAAGAAACAGGAGAGTAGGTGACTTGAGAGAAAGAGAAAAGTTACTAGAAAAGGCTGACAGACAAAAATCTACATTGAAAAACAACAACCACAAAAAGAAAACTACCAAAAAAAACCGACTGTGAGCTGAAATTCCATTAAGTCATGAAAATACGGACCACTTACTAGTACCCACAGAGTTTGGGAAACAACGCATTGGTTTTCACTGTTGCCAACAAGGTCATACACACATGGCATCTGAGAGCACTTTTAGGCCATAGTGTTAGTTCACTTCGCTTTAATCGACAGTTTGCCAGCTGTGTGGTATGACATCAGAGAGAAAAATATTGAGAGACAGACAGACAGACAGACAGACAGACAGACAGACAGACAGACAGACAGACAGACGTACAGACAAACAGTCAAATAGTGAGACAAACACAGAAAAATTAACATGGAATATGAAGAAAGACAAAGAACAGAAACTAAT
>CM060316.1:30447931-30450431 GCA_030674155.1 Stramonita haemastoma
GATAGGCATCAGGAAACTACATGCCATTCTAATATAAGCAAGGACAGGAGTAACTTTCCGAATTGTTGGAATGTTCAGAAGGAAGTGGAAAGAACACTGCCTCCTTGATTTGATGCCAAGCATAGACTTACCTCTGCTCTAGTTGGAGTTTAAATGAAACCGAGTTGTCTTTCAGATATGGGGTGGATGTGAGGGAGAGGGGAAAACAGAAGTAGAAAGCAATTGCAGTTTAGAGAGATATAAAAAAAAAAAAAAAAACTTCTCCGAGTTCACAAGTGAAAGCGAAAGGTATTTGGTGCTTCTGCAGCCGAGGCCACTGCGTAAACAGAGTGGGTTTCTAGCAGGCATTGTACAATCGTAACAGTCCAGGAATCGTTAAAACTATCTTCCTGAAGACGAAAGAGAGTTCGATCAAAATAGACGCTTTTTTTCTGTTGTTCAGGTAGTGCAGCATTTAGTTTTTCAGTGTCTTGGTTTTGTGTGCTGGTTGTTGTTGGTGATTGTTTTTTAATTGAAAATGTAGTGTCATACAAATAGAAGACTTTTTTCTGTCCTCATTTTCTCGTTTGATTTTGCTTACATGTTTTATCTGAATGTTTGCCAGTTGAATGAGTGGAATTGATAGCTCCGGCTGGCTAAAATGCATGTGTGCTTCTGTCTTAGGAGCTACATCTTTCTTTTCTTTTGCATTCAAACAAAAAATTACTATATGTCTGGAAACAAACGAAAAAAGAACCTGACAGAGCAATGGATAGCTATATATATATATATATATATATATATATATATATATATATATATATATATATATAATATATATATATATATATATATATATATATAAAAACAAACAAACAGACATACAGACCGAAAGTCAGAGACAAAAGCAAACAGACATAAACACACACACACACACACACACACACACACACACACACACACACACACACACACACACACACACACACACACACACACACACACACAACACACGGAGAGAGAGAGAGAGAGAGGAGAGAGGAGAGAGAGAGAGAGAGAGAGAGAGAGAAGAGAGAGAGAGAGAGAGAGAGAGAGAGAGAGAGAGAGAGAGGAGAGAGGAGAGAGAGGAGAGAGAGAGAGAGAGATTGGAATCAGTAAGAACTTTTTTCAATGGAAAAGGAAAGGCTTTTTCACGAGAAGCGTTATTTTCCCTGGAAGAGAATTAACTTTCATGTGTGACATTGTCTGTCTGAGTTTTGCGAGGAACTTGGAACTTGAACTGTTTTGAAAATTGGTTTTTTTTGTTCTGAAATCGTTTCAAAAGGAGATAACTGTTGTGATTCTTGACATTTTGACTATGGCTTCCGTCCGTTCCTACAAGGCAGGAATGTCAAACTGCCCTGCTATTTTCTGTTTTCAACTTTCTTTGTAAAAAAAAATTTCTTTCCAAGAGTGAAAGAGAGAGGATAATGACTGAGATTGTGGAGTTCGTTGCGTGCTTTTGTGAGTAAAAGAAAGAGAGAATGAATGAGTGAGTGAATGAGTGTGTGTGTGTGTGTGTGTGTGTGTGTGTGTGTGTGTGTGTGTGCGTACGTGCGCACGCACTCGCGAGTGTGTGTGTGTGTTACGTTTGTGTGTATGTATGTATATTTGTGTGTACGTGTCGTGCGTGCGTGTGTGTGTATGTGTGTGTGTGTGCGTGCGGGGGAAGGGGGCGGACGGGCGGGTGTATATGCGTGCTTGCGTGTGCCTGTGACTTACTTTTGATTAAGTAGTCCGTTTGGTATAAAAGTAATGTTTTGTGTTTAAATGCCAGTCCGTCACACACACACATGCACGCAGCGCGCGACACACACACCACACACACACACACACACACACACACACCACACGCACACGCACACGCACACAACAACAGACAAACAGACAGACAGACATGCAAAAAGACAAACAAACAAACAGAGGTCTTTGGCCAGTGCAAATTTTAACATAAAGACAGAGACAAACAGAGACAGAAGGAGAGACAGAGACATAGTCATAGAGAGACAGAGAGACACCAACAGACAGACAGAAAAGAAGACAGACAGGCAGATAGAGAGATAAATATAGACAGATCGACAAACAAAGAAAAAAAATGAAGCACACTTCACAGAGTTAAATGCAAGCCAAAAAACAAAAGAACCATAGCATCTTTAATGATCTTAATGCACACCCTTGTCATATAGGAGAACACGGGAGACAAAGAAGCCCATCAGCATAAAGCACTCATCTCAGTCTGTCACTTGCCTCTGCAGCTCCACAAGACTAAACAGAATGATGCTGAGCGCTTGACATTTTCATTTTCACTTCAACCAGTTTCACACTGACTGTCTTCATGCTTCCCTGTTTTTTGTGTGTGTTTGTTTGGGGATTTCTTGCTTTGTTTTGTTTTGTTTTGTTTGTTTTAATCCTTTTTGGAAAATGAGAAAGGATAGTGTGGTGTGTGTGTGTGTGTGTGTGTGTGTGTGTGTGTGTGTGTGTG
>CM060316.1:30455431-30457931 GCA_030674155.1 Stramonita haemastoma
TTCCTAGATTGTAGACACAAAAAAGGGCAGGGAGCTCACAAAAATAGTAATTCATTGTAATACGTTTCTCCGTCTCTGTCTGCTTGTCTCGTGTCTTTAGGGTGTGTGTGTGTGTGTGTGTGTGTGTGTGTGTGTGTGTGTGTGTGTGTGTGTGTGTGTGTGTGTGTGTGTGTGTGTGTGTTGTGTGTGTTGTGGTGTGTTGTGTGTGTGTGTGTGTGTGTGTGTGCGCGCGCGCGCAAGCACGCATAAGCGCATGCTTGTGTAAGTGTGTGTATGTGTGTGTGAGCATGCGTATATTTGTGTGTGCTTGTGTCGGTCTGTCTGTCTGTATGTCTGTCGTTCTATGCATTTGGTGTGCATACATAGGCTACTGCAAACTCATGTCCAGCAATTACCGCCTGCTACTATAGGGGAAAACGCACTAGGACAGCACATGAAAAATGTATTAGCAAAGAATGCACATCATCGGTGCTGAGGGCGATGATCGCTTTGTAATGAAATGTTCAATGTTAGCAGAGTCTTGCAAAGTCTGTTTGTCAATCGCGAGCAATTTTATCTTTAAAAATCAGTTTTCAATTTCCGTCATTTGTGCAATGCTGGCCAGACCTGTTAGCCAGTAAGAATGCAAATTTATTCGATTGGGAAATGCTTTGATCTTGTTCTTCCACTTCCAGTAACATGCCTTGCATATTTTATGAAATAGTGCACGTGGCATGGTATTTCATGTTGAAATTCTCTATGCTTTAGATGGAGTTACTAAGGATAAGGAAATTGGAAACGTGTGTGTGTGTGCATGTGTGTGTGTGTGTGTGTGTGTGTGTGTGTGTGTGTGTGTGTGTGTTGTGTGTGGTGTGTGGTGTGTGTTGTGTGTGTGTGTTGTTTGTGTGTGTGTGTGTCTGTCTGTGTCTGTGTGTCTGGTCTGTGTCTGTCTCTGTCTTCTGTCTGTCTCTGTCTCTCCTTCTCTCTGCCTCTCTCTGTCTGTCTCTGTCTGTCTCTGTCGTCTGTCTCGTCTCTGCTCTTCTCTCTCTCTCTCGTCTCTCTCTCTCTCTTCTCTCTCTCTCTCTCCTCTCTCTCTCTCCTCTCTCTCTCTCTCTCTCTCTCTCTCTCTCCCCCCCTCTCTCTCTCTCTCTCTCTCTCTCTCTCTCTCTCTCTCTCCTCTGTATGTGTGTGTGCATGCGTGTGTGTGTGTGTGTGTGGTGTGTGTGTGTGTGTGTGTGTGTGTGTGTGTGTGTGTGTGTGTGTGTGTGTGTGTGTGTGTGTGTGTTGTGCGTAGTTCATATTTTCTGCACATTTGTGTGCGTCAATTACCGCCTATTTCCTGTTGGGAAAACGCACTGGGACAGCACAGGCATGAAACATGTATTAGCGAAGAATGCCCAGCACTAGAGCTTGAGGCGATAATCACATTCTAATGAAATGCTCAGCGTGTGCTGAATTATCTAACAGTCTGTTTATCAATGCTGCGCGATCTTATCTCTAAAATCAGTGTTCAATTTCAGTCATGGTGTTCAATGCTGGCCAAAAACTTGTTCACCTGGAAGAATGCAAATTTATTCGATTCGGAAATGCTGTTTTGATCTTGGTCTTTGATATTACAGCAACACGTCTTGAATGTTTTATGAGTTTCTGCACGTTGCATGGTATTCAAATGTTGAAAATCACTATGCTGTGGATGGAGTTAAAAGATGTGGAAAATTGATATGCGTGCCCGTGCCTGTGCATGTGTATGTGTGTTATGTATGTGTGTGTGCATGTGTGTGTGCGCGCGTACACACACATGTCTATAACCGTTTACGCTTCCTATTTAAGCACATCTGCCCAGTTGAAAAGGATTGGTTGTCTTTTGTTCATCCTCGTCTTTTTCTTCACTCTCTTTCTTTTCCCTCTGTCTGTCTCTCTCATGATGTTTTCTCTCTCTCTCTCTCTCTCTCTCTCACCTCTCTCTCTCTCTCTCTCTCTCCTCTCTCTCTCTCTCTCTCTCTCTCTCTCTCTCTCTCTCTCTCTCTCTCTCTCTCTCTCCACTCTCTCTCTCTCTCTCTCTCTCTCTTTAACATCCCCCCCTCTCTCTCTCATTTCTGTCCTTGTGGTTTGCTGTCACTTCTGCTTTTATGTTTCTCTGGCTACAGTCATTTTCCTGTCTGTCCAAACGTATAAGGTCTGGTTAGCAATCCCGTGCACTGTCTCTTTTCACCATCCTTTTCCCACGGGAAGGATATTACCAGCCCTTAATGGTGCTGACAGGCGCTACGTGAGCGTGACTATGTTTGCCTAACACTGTCAACACCCAGCCGTCCCCTAGGGGCCTGTTGGTAACCAATGATGGTCAATACCTGACCAACCGATATGATTATAGGGGGTTTTCAGTATCCAGATTGGTACCGCTCCCCTCGGGAAAGTCTGGTTAGTAACATTGCTGTACATAGTCTGTCGGTTTTGCTTGATGAGTACGGGATAGCTCAGTGGTCAGAGTACTCGCTTTCCCCAAGCTAATGTTAAGCAG
>CM060316.1:30462931-30467931 GCA_030674155.1 Stramonita haemastoma
TGATATGTTTGATTGGTGTGTGTGTGTTTGTGTGTGTGTGTGTGTGTGGTGTGTGTGTGTGTGTGTGTGTGTGTGTGTGTGTGTAGTGTGTGTTGTGTACATGATTATATATCTAGTGTCGGAACAATGCATACTATATACTCTGATGACGAATACCCAACATTTTCATTCTTGTACATTGTGTGGACTGTCAACCTCATAACCTGAGCGGTCAATGCCTTGTAAGACGCTGAAGGCCAAAACGATGCTCATTGTCATCATTACGATAGTCAAAACCAGGCGACAAGTCTCCCAGGTGATAATTGCACAGGTCTGCTGCAGTAGAGCATTGATCTGATGTCATGTGTACAAACAATTTATTCAGAAAGTTGAATATATATGTATAAGATCGTAATATGGTAGTTCATAAGATACCTGACAGTATCAATATCACCTTCAATAGATTGAAAAAAAAGTTAGAAAGTACAAGGGACCCCAGTGTGTGAGTGTGTATGGTTTGTGTGTGTGTGTGTGGTGTGTGTGTGTTGTGTGTGTGTGTGTGTGTGTGTGTGTGTGTGTGATATGTATTGATCAATGCCGTACAATTTATTAATCTCTTTCTCTATTTGCGTTTGGTCTTCTTATCTTGCAGTTCGCTTTGATGTGAAAACATACACAACAGTATGTTTTAATGCTTTGTTCAGTTAGCACGGTTCTATTTAGTTCCTGTCTAGATTTCCCATATACATTCATATCCAGCTGTATCCTTTGCTGCCACACACACACACACACACATCACACACACACTACTCACACACACACACACACACAACACACACACACACACACACACACACACACACACACACACAACACCCCTCCCCCAACACACACAACACCACTACCACCACCCCTACATACACAACATCACACACACACAACATACCCACCCTTCACACTACACACACACACACACAACCACATACACAACACACAACACACACACACACCTGCCACACACACACACACACACATACTTACTCACACGCGCAGTTACAGTTAGGTACAGTTAGTACAGTTACAGTTACTGGTCTTAGTAGTGAGTGAATGGAAACAAACTACACCAAGCGCACGTCACTTCCGCTTCCTGTCTGGAGAAGACGTCACTTCCGTTGTGTATGTAAGGGTGACGGGGGGAGGGGGTGAACTATACATGAACCCACAGACACTGTTGACCTTCTCCAAACTGACATCACTCATAAAAGATGGAAGAACGGAGAGAGAGAGGGGGGGGGGGAGAGAGCAGTGACAAAAAGAGAAGAGGCAGAGAGAGAGAGAGAGACAGGAGAGGGCAGAGAGATAGGGGAAAAACAAGAGAAGAGAGGGGAAGAAAGGGAAGAGGGAGGGAGAAAGGGGGAAGAGGAGAGAGAGACAGACAGACAGACAGACAGACAGACAAGAGACAGCAGACAGACAGACAGACAGAGAGAGACAGACAGACAGAGAGAGAGAGAGCAGAGAGCAGAGAGAAGGAGACAGAGAGAGAGCAGAGGAGAACAAAGAGAGAGAGAAGAAGAGAGGAGAAGAGAATAGAGAGACAGAGAGAGAGACAGACACAGAGAGAGAACAGAGAGAAGAAGAAGAAAAGAGACGCAGAAGAGACGACAGAGAAAATGTATCTATGCCTAGCACGAATATGCACCGACACTTTCGATTTTCCAACTCACTAGTTGTCTCCTAACTATTCATCCAGATACGAGTGAGTGAGTGAGAGAGAGACATAAACAGACAGACAGGCAGACAGGCAGAGGCAGGCAGAGACAGAGATACAGGGCAAGGCAAGACAAATTCTTTTATTCGAGGATAATAGATAAGCACTCGTGTGCTTTTTTACATCCATTCCCTGCCCTTTTCAGGGATAACATCAAGATAATAAGATACTAAACAATAAAACTATACGCAGTACCAAAAAAACATACAAGAAATAAGGACACTATATATAATAAGGTAATAAAAATGCACTCATTCAGAAGACGAAAATCAGAAGTCACAATATAATGATTTTGATTATTAAAGAAAAAAATGCGCTAATGGTGTGAGAGAGAGACAGAGAGAGAGAGAGAGACAGAAAGACACAAACAGACGGATAACCGGCCACAGAGACAGAGAGAGTCTGAAAGTAATACTGTATCTGTGCCTACCACAAATATGTACCTACATATTCAGACTCACAGCTCATTCCTAAACTCTTCATCCAGATCTCTTTCTATGTCACATTAGTACCACACCCTCCTTACCTCCCACTGACATGCCCGTCTTTCCGTGTTGGTGTTGTTCTTGTTTGTTCTTGTTCTTGGTTCTTGTTGTGTATTGTGTAACCCAGGCTTTCTATTCTCTCACCGGTTACATAAAAAGGATGAGGTTCGATTACTACTTTCTCACATAAAAACAGGACAAAACCAGAATGATGAGATCAAAAGTTTATTATACCAAGCAAACAAATAACAAGTGA
Source organism: Stramonita haemastoma (assembly GCA_030674155.1). Lineage (NCBI taxonomy): Eukaryota > Metazoa > Mollusca > Gastropoda > Neogastropoda > Muricidae > Stramonita > Stramonita haemastoma. The sequence goes on from CM060316.1 coordinate 30,465,423, forward strand.
GTAAGTGTCCAAACAAACTGAAATAGTAAACAAACAAGAAAACAAACAACAACTGAATATATAACCAAACAAACCAAAAAAAAAAACAAACAAGAAACTCACAAACACACAACCTAACCAACAACAACAACAACAAATAGGAGAAGTGAGGAAGTAACATATAACACATACACAAAGATCAGGAAAGAAAGCAAGCAACAGGGTATCAATGAAATGTACAGCAGCTGCTAGTAGCCAGCAAGAAAATGGCATTGTGCTATGAACAAGGCTGTATCCTACCCGGCATCCCGGAGCAACAATGGCAAAGAAGAGAGTCATACAGGCCGCTGTAGCCACGACATAGGCGAAAAGATCAGTGAAATGGATGCTGGAAACACTTGAAGTGAGGTGGAGACAGAAAAATGAGAGACACGATGAAGAGAGGGATACATAGCAGTGGAAATTTCCCTGTTGGGTAGTTTGGTGAACAATTGTGGGTGAAGGATATAAACAGTGTGCAGTGCGTCATACTAGAAGGGAGAGAGAGAGAGACATACAGGGTTAGGGAGGAAGACAGACAGACAACGTACAACAGATGAATATATGATACATAATACATAGATACATAGATATACATAGATACATAGATACATATAATACATAAATACATACAATAACATAATAATACATACATACATACATACACACAACACAGATAGATAGATAGATAGATAGATAGATAGATAGATAGATAGATAGATAGATAGATAGATAGATAGATAGATAGATAGAGATGAGATAGATAGATAGAGAGAGAGAGAGAGATAGAGAGAAGAATAGATGAGAGAAGATAGATAGATAGATAGATAGATAGATAGATAGATAGATAGATAGATAGATAGATAGATAGATAGATAGATAGATAGATAGATAGATAGAGAGAAGAGACAGAGAGAGCAGACAGACAGACAGACAGACTGACGACAGAGAAGAGACACAGAGATAGAGAGAAAGAGACAGAGAGACAGAGACAGAGAGACAGAGAAACACAGATTGACATATATTGACAGACAGACTGAGGGAGAGACAGTTAACAAAAGTGGCAACTGTAGATCAATGTTAGGCCACCCTGTAAAAAGGATAAGGAAAGATGAGGACGTGGCTGAAGGAAGAATTTAGCATTTGCGTCACACACACACACACACACACACACACACACACACACACACACACACACACACACACACACACCACGCACCACGCACGCACCGCACGCGCACGCACACGCACGCACGCACCATGCACACACACACATGATGTATTAGATGGCTTGATGGAAAAAGGCAAATTGATGCTTACTCAATGTACCATCTGGAAATTAAAATTTGATTGATTGATTGATTGACACACACAGAGCAACTTTTGATAATGTTCGCTTTGTCTCTTAAACATCTATATTTGGGGGCTACATCCCCATATTACTTTGAAAACATTGTTTCTCTCATTATATCGTTTGGCTGAAAATATATGTTTCTGGCTCATCAACAAAAAATACAAGGCAGTCTAGTGCAATGAACTGCCATGATTATTTTAAACATTGCAATGAATAATACGAGCACAGGGATTTGGCAGTTCAAGTAATAAAACACGTGTGCACTTACGGGAATGGAATCACAGGGACAAGCAGTAAGGAACAAATAAAACCAGAAGGCATCAGAAACCCATTGCTTATTGATGGCGATGTATTTCATCAACGGCAATCATGGTTATAGAAGTTAAAGAAAAGAAGAAATGAAAAAAGGAAAATCTTAAAAATCCAAATTTTCTCACTTTTCACAGTTGATTTATTGAAGTTTCGAGAACGTTACCACATGTTTTGATTTCTACATTTTTCCTGCGTACTTTTACCATAGTCAAGAACTTACCTAGGAATTTGGGGGAGACCAACAATGATAATCATCATGCAGTATGTGATATACCCACGATGAGCCAGGTAAGAAGGCTATGAACCCCTTTTACAGCAACATGAAGGAACACAGTTTTTGTTGTATACATGAGTTTGTTTGGGTTGTTTTTTTTTAGTTTTCAGGCTGAAGCTCCGAAGGATAAAGTACTCGAGTTGCCCCGTGGAGATGCCGGGGCCTGTCAGTACCAATATTCAACCCCACGTTCTATAGTCTGCGCTAGGAGTTCCCTTGTACTCCTTCACTTGATTCTCCCAGCGTCCGACGACTATGAAGAAGAGCACATGAATTTAAGAATGCATGTTGTTTCAGTAAACAAGCAGTTTTTTAATTCCATAATTTTATAATTATAGACATGTACATCTTGGTAATTACTGCATATTGTCGGTTTTATCTATATTTTGTGTCAATTGTTCTTTTGATCAGTCCGTCACGTTGACAAAAACGTTTCATGGGTAATAGCAGCATTGTTGTTGCTTTGTGTAGAATTGATAATTCAAAGGAGAAATTAAAATGATGTGATGAATCGATATTTCATTCCTGCCTCAGCTAGGTCCCAAAGTTCA
>CM060316.1:30475431-30480431 GCA_030674155.1 Stramonita haemastoma
AATGGAATCTGGGGCTGTTTGTGTTTATTAAGTCGTTGTTTTCCTTTGCTTTGTGGAATTGTTTTTAGATTTGCTTGTTTGTTTGTTTTTATTTAATTCCGTACTTCAAGAACGACCATCAAAACCATGCACCCCCGAATCGGAATGCGGCTACCTTCACGGTGGAGAAAAAAACAGTCGCACACCCAAAATCCTGCCATTGGTGAACCTCGAAAACACTAAGCCAAGACACGGGGGGGGGGGGGGGGGGGGGGCGGGAATCATGTGAAGATTCAGCGTCTACATGAAAGCAACAAGTCAATCATGAAGAACAAGAAAAATACCAGCAAAGAGACTAAAACATATGTGCATCATAATGATGAGAGACGGAGGGAAAGCCAGAGCATAATTTATCGATTGTGATGGACACCAACTGAGTGTAGAGACTGACTACTGTGTAACTGTAGTGTGTGATGATGGTACTTCTCCTGTTTTCTTAGTGCCCATGGTTACTCGTGGGGGAAAGAAGAACCCTACAGATGCTCGGGGGGGGGGGGGGGAGTCTGTAGGTATGGGAGAACTGGGAAAGTGTCGGTTCCTGGAGAAAGTGTAGAATGTTATATTAGTACATTATACAAGAAGGAGGGGGTGGAGTGGAAGCTAACATGCAGTTTTGTGTACATTGCAAAAGTATATGAGGAGATAGAGAGACTAGAGGAGACTGAGGAGAGAGGGGAGGGGGTGTAGATAGACAGGTGGATAAATGGAAATGTGTATGAGAGAGAGAGGAGACAGTAGAGAGAAGACAGAGAGAGGAGGGATGGAGAGAGAGAGACAGAAGAGAAGAGAGAGAGAAGAGAGACAGAAGAGAGAGAGGGGAGAGAGGACGAAGTAGAGAGAGAGAGCAGAGAGGAGGAGAGAGAGGGACGAGAGGAGAGAGACGAGAGGAGGGAGAGAGAGGAGAGAGAGAGAGAGGAGAGAGGGAAGAGGGAGAAGAGAGGAGAGGAGAGAGAGAGAGAGAGAGAGAGAGAGAGGAGAGAGAGAGAGAGAGAGAGAGAGAGGAGAAAAATCGAATTAAATTGAATTGACTTTTATTGAGAGAGGGCAATGGCATAAGCAAACATTCTTTTTTTTTAAACCAGCTCTCTGGAGAGAGAGAGAGAGGAGAGAGAGAGAGAGAGAGAGAGAGAGAGAGAGAGAGAGAAGAGAGAGAGAGAGAGAGAGAGAGAGAGAGAGAGAGAGAGAGAATGAATAAGAGAAGAGAGAGAGTCAGACAGACAGGCCGACAGACAGACAGACAGACAGACAGACAGACAGACAGAGATAGAGACAGACAGACAGACAGAGATAGAGACTGACAGACAGACAGAGACACAGACAGAGAACAGACAGACAGAACAGAAACAGAAACAGAAACAGCATCAGTTTTCTAACTACTTCTGGCAGCAGTAGTATCTGTGGGCGGGATAAAGAGAAGACCATCAACAAAAGTTGAACAGACACAAATGAAAAAATAATGCCGCTGGTCTTCTACGGGCTACAAGACAAGCTAGCTAGCTCAAGTCTACCTCTCTCCTTACCAAAGTTCTCCTGCCACTAGGGGGGGACATGGGCAGCAAATAATGTGATTTTCTCCTTGAGTCCTGCTCCGTAGCTCTAAGTCTAATGCATGGCTGCAATCTTGTCTATATTTTATGTCCTGTCTGTCTGTCTGCCTAAATGCTTTTGTCTCTCTCTCTCTCTCTCTCTCTTCTTCTCTTTCTCTCTGCTTCCTTCTCTCTCTCTCTCACTTCCTCGTCTCTCTCTTCTACCCGTTTCCCAACTCTTTCCCTCCTCCTTGCCCTGTGTGAGTCTGTTTAAGCTAGTTTGTCTGCGACGTGTGGCATCTGTTTGTGGGTCCTGCTTGGATGTGTGGTTCTATTTTTTTTTCTTTATGTATACAATGTCTGTCTCTCTATGTCTGTATATATATTATGTCTTTGTTTATGTCTGCTTGTGAGTCTCTGTCTGTCTCTCTGTCTCTGTCTCTGTCTCTCTCCACCCCATAAACATGTGCTGACACACACGCGCGCGCGTGCGCGCATACACACACACACACACATGGCGCGATCAAGGTAAGAACGTCTACTTTCTTCAAGTAGCTCAACAACATTCTACAGTATTCAAACATATTTTAAAGGAATAAAAGGTGGATGGGTGGTCCAGAGTAACGCACCTGCATAGAATGCTAAAAAGTCTGTGTTGCATCCCTGTTTGTGCCCGAAACTTTCTTTCCACCCTCTAGTCCTTTAGCAGTGGTCTGGGTGCTAGTTCTTCCGATGAGACGATAACCCGAAGCCCCGTGTGTAACTCCCATTCGGCCTACTGGGTTCTTTTACCCACGGCAACAAGAGAGTTGTCCCTGGAAAAATCCTGTAGAAAAAAGTCTCTTGATAAAAAAAAACAAATTACAAACATGGAGAGAGAAAAAGACCAAAAAAATAATGGGTTGCGATGCTCTTTAGTAACGCGACCAAATCTGGGGAGAGCATCCCGAATTTCACGCAGAGAACTCTAAATTGACTAAATGGTACACAATCAGTACTTCATTTATTTATTTATTTATTCTTTTATATCGAGGATAACAGAATAAGCAATCATATGCTTTTTTTCATCCGGTCCTCGTGTGTATGCAGTTTTGTCATCTGTTCCCACCGGCACACGATGGCCTACTCTTACGAAAAGCGGAACAGGATTTAACGTGTGCGCAAGATGTTCGCGTGCGTTCGCACACGGGGCCTCGGTTTAAAGTCTCATCCGAATGGGGAGAGTGGAGTCGGGACTGATGTTAACTCCAGGAGAAAAATTTCCTCGACCGGACTCGAACCTGGGTCGTCAAATTGCCAGCGCAATGTTCTGACCACTAGGCTATCCGTCCCCCCGTACAATACAAGCGTGCATACAATACATACAATACAATACAGTACAACACAATACAACAAATACAACACATTACAACACAACACAAAAAATACAATACAACACAATGAAAACTTCACACAAAACGATACACATGCTGACTGAATGCTTAAGATTAAGATTACTGGCAGATTTGTTTGAGGGTGTTTTTTTTCTTGTCGCCGCCACAAAGGACAGGCTTAGACAATATCTCAGTCTGAACAGGACTACAGAGAATTTTGCACTTCCTAGGGGATTGTCACTGTCATGCTGAGAGCCATCTTCTACTTCGCTTGCTGTTTGATGTTCATAATTATTATTCCTCTCTTTTTTTGTATGTATGGCTGTTTGTCTTCCTTGTCTGAGTCTCAAGATTCTCATCTTGGTTATTTTATTTCTTTGTAATTAATCTTTTTTTTTCTTTGTTCTACTTCTGTCTGTCAGTTTGGCTCGCTATTCTCATGTCTGTTTTTTTGTGTGTCATCTGTCTGTCTGTCTGTCTGTGTGTCTGCCTGTCTGACGGTCGGTCGGTCAGTTGGTCTGACTGTCTGTCTGTCTGACTGTCTGTCTGTCTGTCTGTGTTTGTTGTCTGTATTCTTTCTCTTCTCTCTCTTCTTATTTATTATCTTTATTTATATATATATATAATATATATATATATATATATATATACATATAACTTCTTATCTGTCTCTATTTTGTTCTGGTACATACGTGTGTTGGCATACACACACGCGCGCGCAAGCGCACACACCACACACAACACACACACACACACACACACACACACACACACACAACACACACACACACATACACACACACGCAAGAAAAAAAACAACATAACCCTCTCCATCAGTATCATCACACCACTCTCATCAACAAAGCATGTTATGCACTACCACACCCCAGACCCTTCATGAATAAACCACATGTCACAGACACATCTGTACACACACAACACACACTTACACACACTCACACACATACACTTACACACACGCACGCGCGCCGCTTGCAGACACACACGCATGTACACACACGCGCACGCACACACACACAGTGGAGACAGACAGACAGACAGACAGACAGACAGACAGACAGACAGACAGCCAGCCAGAGGGAGAAAGAGCTCACAACAAAAGGAACCAAGCAAACTGCATGTAGATTTAAGCAGCATACAGCTATATAAGATAAAGATAAAGAGAATTGCCCAGGAAACAGACGCACTAAGCAGATTACCGATGTAAACCACGATGTGTGCAATTCCTATAGACAGATAGGTTACACACGCACACACGTACGCGCGCGCACAGGCACACACATGCACACACACATACATATACACACATACACATACATACACACACATAATTATGCACAACTCACACACACAAATGCACGTACGCACTCACGCACGCACACACACATGCACATACACTTACACACTACACACACACTACACACACACACAACGCACGCACGCACGCACGCACACACACACACACACACACACACACACACACACACACACACACAGAACGAATATTCTTCGTCCATCAAAAATGCGTCTGGAATCACTTCAATAAAGTAAACAGGAAACAATTTCAACAATTAAAAAAAAGAAGCTGCGCTTCTAAAATCATCACAGTCTCCTCTCACTACATTATATGTGTAGTAGTCAAGACCCATTCCACTTTCAGTAAGAGTAGGCCATTGTGTATCGGTTGCAACAGATGACAATGTTTACACAACTGCATACGCACGGTGCCTGGATGTTAAAAGAAAAAAGCACATGAGTACTTATACCATTATTTTTTAAATTAAAGAAAAAAACAATTAGAAATCAATACTTACAAACACAACAATGATATCACCACCAACATCAAAAATGGCTACAGGAACAGCACCGGCAGCATCAGCAACAACAGCGACAACAACATCAACAACAACAACAAAAACGACATCGACAACAAAACCCTATCTCCCTGGAGCGATGGAGGGTTGTTATGTGAAGAGGAGGAGAGGGTGTGCTGTGCGTGTGATCAGGGAGAGAAATTGAGGTCGACTGTCCTCGCCATACA
>CM060316.1:30490431-30515431 GCA_030674155.1 Stramonita haemastoma
ACACACACACTACTCACACACACACATGCACACCCCCTCCCCAACCCACCCACACCTCTCCCTCCTCCATCTCCCCCCCCCCCCCCCGCCACACACACACCCTGATAAGGGGATGTCAATAAAATAAATGCGTGTGGCAGGAGCGACTGCAATGCCAGGAGTGTGATGAGGGCAAATTGACTGGAGATGTGGGTCAGCCAGAGGAACTGACCTACAGGCAGGAATCAGCCGTCAGGCCCTCAGCTGCCCATGGGCCTTTTACCTCATTTCCGCAGCCAATGCCTCAATCCTCTCCATTCTGTGCTCTTTCTATCGAAATGCTTTGTTTTGTTGTTGGTGGTGTTGTTGTTTGTTGCTGTTGTTGTTGTTGTTGTGGCTGTTGTTGTCGTTCTTGCTGTGGCTGGCGTCGTTGTTGTTGTAGCTTCTGTTGTTGATGATGTTGTTGCTGTTGTTTTTGTTGTTGTTGCTGTTGTTATTTTTGCTGCCACTACCGTTGTTGTTGTTATTGTTGTTGCTGCTGCTGCTGCAGCAGCTGTTGTCGTTGTTGCTGTTCTTGTTGGACATTCTCCCGATTAGACCTCTGATGATCACTTTGAAAATGCACTCTCTCTGCCTTATCACTATTGGGATTTTCTGTGAGACTGTATGTACACGCTAAATTAGAGGTTTGTGTGTAGGACTGTTACTCTCAAATAGTTCGCCATACAGGCAACCATGTTCCTGATTTTCAAAGGATTTGTTGGTTTTTTTTCTTTTGTTCCAAGGAAAACATGAGTTGTTTTGCTTGGAGCCGTTCATGGCTGAAGACAATCTCAGCGTAACAGTCTAATGCATATCAATATTTTAATGGAGGCCATGGCACTTAGCTTACATCATCAATTGACAAAGCTTTTGGCCTGGTAGGATACAGAGCACTCACTTTTAGGTGTGTGATGGACCATGTCAAAAGCTGTGTCAGGTGTTGAAATGAGAAAAAAGTGCCAAGCCTTCATTAGAAACGCTGGTATGCTTTAATACTTTAAGTTCAGACTGCCATATGCATAACAAGCTCTTAGCATAACAATCTGCACTTTCAAACAAAAACACAAAAAATCCCCTGGAGCCGGAATATGGCTGCTTATGTGGCAAGCGAGGTACTTGAAAACAGTCATTCTCCCAAACTTCGCATTCAGTGTGCCTGTTCACAGCAATGCTCAGGTTCATGTGCTGAGAGAGAATACATATTTTGGGTAATCCTCAGAGGGTTCAGCTGGGAAATGTCCAACACCAGAAGCGTGAACAACAAGTCTTTTCGAAATCCAGCACTCTCAGGAGCAGAATGTCACTTGCCGCGTACCGCTTAGAAGAAGCAGAGAAATGGATACATTGGCAGGAAGCAATAAGATATCTGTCATGGCACAGACATTCTGTGAATGATTTATATCCAATTATGAGAGAGAAAATGAGGAAGTGGGTGAAAAAAATGGAGACGGAGATAGAGAATGGCATAAACAGACAGGGAAAAAAGACGAAAACTGAGACCAAAGACAAAGAGAGAAGAGGGCAGTGAGAACAAACTAAAAACGTGTGTACAGATAGCACATGGGGAAAGACATGTGACACAGACTTTAAGACTATGAGACAGACAGTACACGGAGAAAAGACAGTGACGTAGACTTTAAGACTATGAGACAGACAGTACAAGGGAGCAAAGACATTGACACAGGCTTGAAAACTATCAGAACAGATAGAACAACCTATTCACCATGCATTTCTTCCTTTTCTCTTGTTGCAGGGCAGCTTCTTCCTGGTGAGTGACCAGAACCCCCAGACAGACAGTCTGCAGACTCTGAAGGACCTCAAGACGCCCAACTTCCACAAAGCGCAGGGCAAGGCGCCAGTCTACGCCTCAGGACAGCCCACGGTGGAGGGTCTGAAGAAGGTCCTGCACAAGTTCCAAGAGGATCATCAGCAGGTGAGAGAGTCTAGGCTTATAGAGGACTTACTTAGACAAAGATGATGCTTTTGTTTTGTTGCATGTTTTGTAGTAACCATTTCTTGCATCTGATGAATATTTTTGATTTGCGATATCAGTTAGTTTTAACATACTGGGATCTTTGTCGTTTCACTGGAATGTCAAAACCTTCTGATGATCAGAAATACAGTTTAGTGTGCTATAAACGGATGATGGAGACCACACAATTGAATGTCAGAGACTAGGAGGTACCAGAGTGTTAGAATCAAAGCATCCTTCATGACAAATATGGTACAACATTCTGTACTTAGTGCACGCAAAGTTTGCAGGGTTTTCTTTGTCCAAGTAAAAAGCATGTAGTATAAAAAAGAATCTGTGCACATACACAGGCGTGCATTCGTAAAGGCACACACATATTCATGCGCATGCGCGCGCTTTACACACGCATACGCACACACACACACACTCAGACACACACTCACACACGCACACAGACACACACACACACACACCACACACACCCCACACACACACTACACACACAAGCACACAGACACACACACAAAACACACACAACACACAACACACACACACACACACACCACACACACACACACACACACACACACACACACACACACACACACACACACACACACACACACACACACACACTCACACTCACTTATCTTTTTGTGTGTGTGTGTGCAATATCACTCTGCTATTTTTGAGACGAACTCGTTAATGCGATTGACCCCGTTATGTCTAAGCAGTGGCATTTAGAATTCATTACTGATGATCTGCTTTTGTCCGTCCGATGACAGACGAGAACCTGACAGCGGATCAAGTATCTCTCCCTCCCCCTTACAGAAACAATCAGGATTGCTTTCCTACGCTGGATCAGCAACGATTTAATTTCCTGCTTCTGGTGGTATCTATTTCCAATAGCCAAAACAAAAAGCTGAGAATAACAACAAAAAGTAAGAACACACGCACGCATGCTCACACTAATATGAACGCATGTGCGCGTTCATACACATGCACACGTGTGAGCATGCATGCATATATTATGAACATACAGAAGAAGAAGAAGAAGAAGAAGAAGAAGAAGAAGAAGAAGAAGAAAGAAGAAGAAGAAGAAGAAGAAGAAGAAGAAGAAGAAGAAGAAGAAGAAGAAAAAAAACCCAATAACAACAACAACAACACAACAACACATAACAACAACAGCAGCAGCAACAGCAACAACAAACAAAACCAGGTTAAGAAATACCTTCACAGCGTTCTACCATACTAAGACATCAACAACTCAACCCCAGAACTCAATGTTCTCTATAACAAAGTCCTGTGTGACCTTTGTCCGGTGCCTCAGCTGTAAGTGCTGGCCAGCGTCCGCTTTGGAGGTGTGGGCATTTTGCATTGTAAATCCTCCCCCAACCTAATTTCCTTGGCACGGAGGTCATTTTCAGGGCAACAGGCCACGGTGCTAAAGTGGCATCTTCTCCCCTAAAAGCCTGGTTTACTTTGAGGCTTCAGAAATGAGTGTTGTGTACAGAAAAGCTTCTTTTGCTAGTCATTTCTGACTTTGATTTCTTTTGTTTTGGTATAGTGTTTGTGTAAACATATGTAAGTACGCATGCACGTACACACACACGCGCGCCCCACGTACGCATGCACGCTCGTGCGCGCAGCACACACACACACATGCATGCATGATGGCATCTAGGAGATGACAGATGAGATCCTGACAGCAGATCAAATATCTCTCCCCCTTACAGAAACGATATGGCCCGTGTGGTCGGCAGGGCTATAAACAATGTGATTGGATTGATTGGAGCCACCATGGAGCCATCTGTTCGGGGGTATTTTTCCCCAGGAGTTAACATCAATACCGACTCCTCTCCACCGAAAATCCTTCTGATGAGACTATAAACCGAGGCCCTGTTTGCGAACATGTCTTGCGCACACATTATGACCCGTTTATATCTTTCGAAAGAGTAGGTCATTGCGTGTGGGTAGGAAAGAATAAGATTTTTTTTAATGCACGCATCCTGGTGTCGTATTTAGACACACCTCCGAAGTCGGACTCCAGCTACCTTTAAGGTAGGCAAAAACGGTCGCATACGCAAAATCTCACCATTCGTAAATCTCGTAGTTCTAGCCGAGGTTCAAAGAAAAGCCCCATTTAACAGTTTTTAATGTGTGTGGAGGTATTTATTAAAAAAACAAAACAAAACAAAAACCAGTCAGACTATGGATTAATTTTGCTTGAAGAGGAATGGAATCCTTCATATTCATCTTGCACGTAACTATAGCCAGATAAAGTACAGAGCTCTTATGACTCCACATATAAGTTAAACGGTGTGAGAGTGGGGGTGGATCAAGTAACGGGTTTTAAAAGAAAGATACTGATTATAAAAAAGAAAGAAAAGCTTTGCCGTGAGAAATCTGTCTTGCCATCCATTCGTTTCTTTTCTCGTTTCTTTTCTTTTCCTTTTTTTTTCTTTTTGCTGTGCTGAGCTAACAATGCAAGCCACATTAAGGCATACATACTGCATATTGGGCTAAATAGCAAAGGGTCTCGTTGCTACCCGACTAGGAGAAAAGGTGGTCTTAGTTTGTCCATTGTGTAATGCCTGAATTGAAGCGTTGGTCCACTTGCACCGCACAGTTTCCTAAAAGTTTTGCATTGTAAATTGTCTCCAACCTAATTTCCTTGCCACGGAGGCCGTGCGGAGAGACACAAACGACAGAGCGAGAGTGACGTCTATTGCTGCAACCTCCTGCTTTAATGCTAGGCTTTGGAAACGGGAGGTTACTAGGTAGATGCCTACCCTCCTTTGTAGTCCTTCCTCTGTGACTTCCTTTAATGGCAAACACGCACGCACGCACGCGTACGCACACAAGCACACACACGCACACACGTACATATGCACGTGCGCGCATACACACGCGCGCATGACATATTATGCACTTGTTAAAACCTACTGCGCTTTTCGAAGAGTAAGCAATTGTGCATTGCCGGAAACGGATGACATAATCTACAAAATCACATACACACGGGGACTGGATGTAAAAAAGCAAATGAGCGAAAAGAATAAAGTACGTAAATAAAATAAATACACGCGCGCACATACACACATACACACACATACACACACAAACACGCACACAAACACGCACACACACACATACACAACATTCACAGAACTTTTTTTGGGGGGACGTGCAATCTTTAAGCATCGAATGACAGACGAAACTATATAACAGGATCAGATCATATTTTTCCTATATATCGCTGTCAACATGTCTGGATATTGGCAAGCAGAGAGAGAGAGAGGGGTGGGGAAGGAAGAGGAGAGAGGAGAGAGAGAGAGAGAGAGAGAGAGAGAGAGAGAGAGAGAGAGAGAGAGAGAGAGAAGAGAGAGAGAGAGAGAGAGAGAGAGAGAGAGAGTGTGATGTGTGTGTCAACTGATACTCAGACGTGCCAAGGTGCGAAGCATCACTGTCTGGAACAATGATCAGAAAGTGGAAGCTGTGATATTCATTTCATGATGCTGTTACGCAACACGCCCAAGTCAAGAAGAAATACAAAGCAACACTGTTGGAAAACACATTATCAAACCTGTCGATGTTCGTCCTCACTTATATGTACTGTCGCACAAATAAAAATCATACACAAACGCACGTGCGCGGAAACACATCAGACTCTCTCTCTCTCTCTCCCTCCCTCCCTTCCCTCGCGTCGCCTCTACTCTCCACTCACTTCCTCATCACATCTCTCTCTCTCTCTCCTCCCTCCTCTCCCTCGCTCCCTCTCTCTCTCTCTCTCTCTCTCTCTCTCTCTCTCTCCTCCTCACTCTCCACTCTCTCCCTCTCCCTCACACACACACACACACACACACACACACACACACACACACACACACACACACACACCACACACACCACATTTTTTTTCCTGATATGCCAGTTTCACGCATTGAACTGCTAATAAGAACATTGAGGTAGATCAACAACACTGTCTTTAGCAGACTGCTGTTAACGTGTCTTCATTTTCTGAAGATCAAAAGTAACTCTTGTACAAGATCCCAGAAAGGCCGGCTAAAACCCTCTGGAAAGAGAGACAATAGCAGTATGACACTGGATGCGGTGTGAATTAATTTCCCGCTGGCATCCTTTCTAACAGAGTATGCGTGAGTGAAGACAAAAGAAACTGAACAATTTGAAGGCATTAGACCAAACTGAAATTTGAACTCTTTAAAGTATTTTTTCTACACTGGCATTTATTTTTGCGTGCAGGAAAATATTACATAGACAGTGTTGTTTATATATAAGAGTTGTCATATTCGATACATATATCGCTATTGTAACAAACTCCACACACTATTATTCAAATGGCATAAATATTATCCCGCAAGTCAAAATACAGCTACCTAATGGTGGATAAAAACTATCGCATTCACAAAATCTCACCATGGGTGGACATCGGGCTCTAGTCAAGAAATGCGGTTAAAACCATAGAGTAACGTGTTTTTTTTCTTGCTAGTATGTAGAAGCGATCTCATAATATAAAGAAATGAATGCATTCTAGATACCTTGATCAGACTTAAGAAGATGTAGGCGTCTTTTAAGCAAATCACTATCATGTAGGTGAGACATTTTTTTTCTCGAAAGGGCACTTCTGTATAATTATCAGGATCAGTGGGAAATGAAGAGGTTTTTTGTTTTGTCAGTGCTGGTATTTAGGGTTTCCTTTCTTAAGAAATTATCTTTGTTTCTCTTTTATTTTTGAATATTTTGATTTTATCTTTAACTCATGATAATAATCATGATGGTGATAGTGACGATGATAAACAACAATGACGATGAAGATAACTTTTTGTCGATCTTATATCATTAGTTGGATTCTTGAATGTTATCATTCCTACTATTAACGTTGTCTTCAATGTTGTTAGAAAACAAATATTGGTTTCCAACATATTCTCAAGAGTTGTGGTGGTGTCTGTGTGTTTGCATGCTACAGGAGATCTTCGTGTTCAACCTTCGGGCGGAGCCAGTGCTGTTTGTGAACACGGAGGACGGGGACTTCGAGCCTTTCTCCCTGAGGGAGCAGGACAACCTGCAACGTCTCTTTCTGGCCAACTTCTCTCCCTCGGAAGCGGACGAACACGAGGCTGACATCCGAAAGGAAGTAAGTGAAGACTTGGGACTTGGCGAGCCGTGATGAATGAACAATGGCATTGATAATAGGTTCATAGAGTGCAGAACAAATGACTTCAAAGACTGATGTACGAAGCTGGGGAGACATTATTCCTCATAGGTGGATCGGTGGTCTAGAGGTTACTAACGCGCCTGCCTGGAAAGCGAAAAGTCCAGGTCGGAGTCTAGCGGTGGTTCGAATCCTGATTAGGCTCAAAACTTTCCCCCCATCTATTAGACTCATGAGTGTTGGTCTGGGTGCTAGCCTTTCGGATGAGACGATAAACAGAGGTCCCTGTTTTGTACATCATTATTCAGCGCACGTGAAAGAACCCACGGCAACAAGAGGGTTATCCCTGGCAAAAATATGTATAAAAAAAGCCACTAAGATAGGGAACTAAATAGAGTTACAGACAGGAAAAAATGGGTGGCGCTGCACTAGTGGCGACGCACTCTCCCCTGAGAGAACAGCCCGAATTTCACAAAGGGAAGTCTGCTGTGACATACAGTGGACTAAATTAAAAATAAAATAAAAATAAAAAGCAAACATGCACACACACAAACACGCATGCACACACACTCACACACACACACACACACACACACACACACACACACACACACACACACACACACACACACACACACACACACACACAAAACCACCTGACTTCTTCATTTCCAGCTTCCTGTACCATAAAATTTTACTCCACTGTCTGAGGTTTTATTGGGGATTTTTTGCTTTGTTTGTTGTTTTGTTGTTGTTGTTGTTGTTGATTTGTGGAGTGCTTGGTGGGTTTTTCCATCATGATGTTTTCTGTTTAAAGGCGGACTAATGTAATTATTACTGATTTGTTTGATTATTTTTTCGATTAAAAGCAAGTTGATGTTGTCTGTCTATATGCATTGCTACTGCCTGCTTAGCATGGCAGCTGCTGTAGTTATGTCTGTGTGTTTATTTTGTCTGTATACATTGTGTAGTCTGTCTGTCTGTCTCTGTCCTGTCTGTCTGTTGTCTCTTTTCTGTCTGTCTGTGTGTGTGCTCTCTTCTCTCTCTGTCTCTTGTCTGTCGTTGTTGTCTTCTGTCTGTCTCTGTCTGTCTGCTGTCTGTCTGTCTCTGTGTGCCTCTCTCTCTCTCTCTCTCTCTCTCTCTCTCTCTCTCTCTCTCTCTCCTCTCTCTCTCTCTCTCTCTCTCCTCCCTCCCTCCTCTCTCTCTCTCTCTCTCTCTCTCTCCTCCCTCCCTCCCTCTCTTTGTCTGATACTCTGTATCTCCATTATCTTCACCAGCTGACAAAGCTTACTCCATCTAGTTAAGAGCAGAAGACAGCACTACCAGCCCCTTAGCGAAGGACTTACGTGGAGTCATCGACCTGTAGGGTCTAAATATTTTATGAATACACCATTGTTACTCATGAGGCAGTGGCCAGCCATCCAGCAAAGTTTACGTGTACCGGCAACATACAGGTAAGGTAGATAGGTGCTCGTCCTATTGATTTCTTCATCCCAGGCTTCCTCGCCCATAACATTGTACTCCATGCGTGTGCCCTGGCGGTTTTATTGCTCTTGATGTTAGTTAGTTGGTGGGACACGGAGTCACAAATGTTATTGCATAACACCTGTACTTAAATGTGTGTAACGTCATCAATAATGATGATAATGATAACGACAAATATAAGATACAGATGCAGAGAGAGGCGCAGAATAAATCATCATTCACACTTTGCTTAAGTTGCATGCATAAGAAACCGAAGTCTGTACACATATTTAACACTTTTGTTTGGGTTTTTTTTTTTTTTACATTCTCTGGTGTTTTGTATCCAGAGAGAGAGAGAGAGGGGGAGAGAGAGAGGAGAATGAAGGAGAGAGGAGAGGGATGAGAGAGAGAATGAGAGAAGAGAGAAGGGGGAGTGAGAAGATGAGTGAGTGAACAGACAGACAGGCAGACAGACAGACAGACAGAAGACAGAAGACAGACAGACAGACAGACAGAGACAGAAGCACAGAAGGACAGGCAGGCAGACATATATAGAGACAGATAGACATACAGAAAGTTAGACAGACAGAAAAAGCATCCACCCAAGCAGCAACAGCATTACTTTGACAACAGCCAACATCAAACCAGCTTTCCTGGTCCGCTGGGACAGGCAGAGAGGAGAGAGGTAATGGCAGTCAGCGGACATTGGTCTGTGTCATGTCGACAGAGGGACAGTGGTCTGTGTCATGTCGACAGAGGGACAGTGGTCTGTGTCATGTCGACAGAGGGACAATGGTCTGTAACATGCATGTCGACTGAGGGACGGTGGTCTGTGACATGACTCTATCAGTTGTTCGGCTTCCTGACACCTCTTCTCTCATGGTGTGACATGTCGTTGATAGATGTCTAGTGCTCCTCCTGTGAATAATTTCCAGTAACTGAACAGGTCATTTGCATGTGGGCAAGTGTCTGCTATTCTGTCTTTGATGGCATGTCTGGGTGTGAATTTTTGCTATTATTTTGCTTGTCTCTTTTCTTATGTGTTTATTCTATCAGTCTGTCTGTCTTTCACTGTCTACAGGGTTTGTCCTATTCCAGATACTCTCTCTCTCTCTCTCTCTCTCTCTCTCTCTCTCTCTCTCTCTCTCTCTCCTCTCTCTCTCTCTCTCTCTCTCTCTCTCTCTCTCTCTCTCTCTCTCTTCTTTCTTTCTTTCTTTCTCGCTCTCACTCTCTCTGTCTGTCTATCTGTCTGTCTGTCTGTCGTCTGTCTCTGTTCTGTCTGTGTCTGTCTGTCTGTCTGTCTGTCTGTCTGTCTCTCTCTCTCTCTCTCTCTCTCTCTCTCTCTCTCTCTCTCTCTCTTATCTATCTACTCTATCTATCATCTATCTTCATCTTCCATCATCCATCATCCATCATATATCTATCTATCTCTATCTACTATCTATCTATCTATCTATCTATCTATCTATCTATCGGTGGATCAGTGGTCTAGGTGGTCACGCGCCTTGCCTAGAAAGCAAAAAGTCCGGGTCGGAGTGTGCGGGGTTCGTACCCCGTTTGGACCCAAAACTTTTTCCCCATCCATTAGACCCTGAGTGGTTGTCTGGGCGCTAGTCTTTCGGATGAGACGATAAACCGAGGTCCCGTGTGTTACACATCACTATTTAGCGCACGTAAAAGAACCCACGGCAACAAGGGGGTTGTACCGGGCAAAATTCTGTAGAAAAAAGCCACTCTGATATGGAAACAAATACACTTGCATGCAGGAAAAGAAAAAAAATGGGTAGGCGCTGCACATGTGGCGACACGCTCTCCCCGGGGAGAGCAGCCCGAATTTCACGCAGAGAAATCTGCTGTGACATAAAGTGGTACAAAATACAAAATACAAAAAATATCTATCTATCTATCGATTATCTATCTATCGATCTATCTATCGATCAATCTATCTATCTATCTATCTATCTATCTATCTATCTATCTATCTATCTATCTATCTATCTAAAAAAAAGAGTGTCCGTGTTTTAATTCCTGCTGAGAAGTTGATAGCGACTTGTTGTGCTTATTCGATACTTATTGAGACTGATTTTACAGCTATTGATGTCAAGATTTATGAATGGCTTAATCACTTTTTGTTTCTTTCTTATCCTAATCATTATATACTCGGCAAGAAAAGTTTACCAATTAAAGGGAAGAGAATGAGTGAAAGGACAGAGAAAAAGAAACTGACTGACAAACAAATACGCAGACATTAGAATCAAAGAAGCACCGTACAAAGGATACACACATCCAAACATAAACAGACAAGGAGAAAGCAAATAATGAAAGTATCAGGCAAGATCCCCAGGGCAGCCAGACAGCAGGGTTTTGCTGATCTCACCAGTTGTCAGCAGACCGACAGCAATAGTGGCACTGACCAATGGGTGACGGAATCCAATCTACAGATGACGCATCACCATCTTCTGTTAAGCCCTCCCTTCCACTACCTATTTCATGGCCCTCGACGTTGGCACGTGATCAGTTTTAGGCTTCCGCTTACCATCCTTTTCATTGGTGCTCAGAGAGAGCACGTGATCAGTTTTAGGCTTCCGATTTACCACCCCTTTCATTGGTGCTGAGAGACAGCACGTGATCAGTTGTGGGCCTCCTGTCACAACACATTGCCTGTGTGTTCAGTGGTGGCATGCGATCAGTTGTTCAGCCTCCTGTCACCTCTTATTTCATGATGTTTTTGTGATGACATGATTCAGGACCAATTTCTAAACTTCCTGTCATCCTGCATTTTATTGTTTCACATTCTGGCTCAGGCTACAAACTTTGTCAGTTCTTATTATTAGCACATTGTCACAACCAACTTGGATAACGTTGTTATACTTTGCAGTGTTATGTTAAAATTACTTTCATCCACGATAAACACCTTGCTTATTTCCAGCCTGTTTTTTGTTTTTTTTCATTCATGATATAAAGGAAAATCTTCAGAAGTTGGAGTCTGGCTAGATATATGGCTATGAACTTCAGAAGTGTCATGCATGCAACCTTCTCATCCAGTGTGTACTTATGGTTTCACAATGACTCCCTGGAGTGATGAGTAAGAAAGTGTGTCTGTTCCTAGCGATCATCAGAGTGTTTTAACTCGCAACCACATAACAACAACCTCTCTCTCTCTCTCTCTCTCTCTCTCTCTCTCTCTCTCTCTCTCTCTCTCTCTCTCTCTCTCTCTCTCTCTCTCTCTCTCTCTCTCTCTCTCTCTCTCTCTCTCTCTCTCCACTCCCTTACTTCTTAAATAAAGACATCACAAAATGTGGGCTAAGGTGATCCCCTTGGCAAAACATAGTATAAGATATACATATATATATATATATATATATATATATATATATATATATATATATATATATATATATATATATTTGTGTGTGTGTGTGTGTGTGTGTGTGTGTGTGTCTGTGTGTGTGTGTGTGTGTGTGTGTGTGTGTGTGTGTGTGTGTGTGTGTGTGTGTGTGTGCATGGTGTGTGCGTGCATGGGTGTGTATGTATGACTGTGTTTGTTTCGTTTATTTACTTATTTGTTTTATTCTTTTATTTCGAAGATAATGGAATGCGTGTGTGTGCGTGCGTGCTTGCGCGCGTGCGAGTGTGTGTGTGTGTGTGTGTGTGTGTGTGTGTGTGTGTGTGTGTGTCTGTGTGTCTGTGTCTGTGTGTCTATGTCTGTGTGTAACCACATGTCTGTCAACACTGTCTGGTCTGTCTAGGCAATCAGTGAACACAGAAATGGTCCAGTGTCGATCACAGACAATAGAGGTTGTCATCAGGGGTAATGAAAGTAGGTCAATGACAGTGGCTACCCTTCTCCTCTTGTCTGCCGTTCCTGGGGACACAGCAGTACAGCCTATGTATGGGATCTGTCACAGGGAATACTGCCATGTCATCATTGTCCTGTCAACTGGACCTACAGTTCTGAAATTCCCGGAGTCGTCACTGTGAGGACTTCTCTTGTGATTGTACGAATTACACTCTATAAAGAAGGGAGGTAGTATTTGATAAAACAACGTTGTCTCTGGCTAAATGACTCCTGTTCAGAACCTTAGACACAGGAACCTAAGACAGAAAATACCTGGGCTTCCAGCTTGCCAAAATCGTCATCATTTTGAAAGAATTTGAGCTCATGACGTTTCCAAGCAAATGCTAACAGCTGCTGTTGTTTTCGAACAATTGAATTTTTAATTCCTTTCAGCAACTGGTGTTTTTACAAACTATTACTTCAGAAAATGTCAAAGGATGGTGACGTTAATGAATTTTACATGTTTTCACACCACAAAATCTCATTTCCAAATTGTAACGTAGCAAATGTGCCAAAAATCGTCTGGAAAACAAAGGCTTTAAAATTAATGATTTCCGACCTCTTCATTTTCTAGATGATTGTATAATAATGGATTGGACATTTGCTACATTGCAATTTCGCAATGTAATGCGCTGGTCCAGGCCAAAAGCCGCATCAAATAGTGATGTCATCTAATTACCAAGACCTACACTCAAATGTTGTATGATGTAAAATATTGTGTTGAGATTGCCTTTAGTCATGATAAGCTCTTAACATCACAGCCTGGACTCTAAAGGAGAAATTATTAACAGAAGTTGGAGTATTTATGCCTATATGGCGAGGTACTGAAAAACAGTTATACATACAAATTTCTCATCCAGTGTGCATTTTCGCTCTGACAATGATTCTTAGGCAGGATGAATGTCAGAGTGTACATTCAAGGTTAACCTCAAAGTGTTTAACTGGGGAGCGCACAACAACAAGAACAATACATGTCATGATGTCCCAGCAAATGCTGCTTATCTAAGCCATGGTTCAATTCTCACTCACTCACTCACTCAGTCCCATGCCCCAAAGGACGTAGGGGGGACATGAGAGAAGACGCAACATAGATCTTTTTCCATACTTCACGATCCTGTGTGGCTAGTAGGAGGTGTTGCAGGGGTTGTGTGGTCCAGTCTTTGATATTGTCAACCCATGATTTCTTTTGGCGGCCTCTTCTTCTCTTGCCCTCGACTGTTCCCTGCAAGATGGTTTTTGCTAAGGTGCTGTGTCTTGCGGTGTGACCAAACCACATCAGCTTTCCCCTCTTTATGGTGGAGAGCAAAGGCTCTTGGGGGCCCACACGCTTTTTGATTTCTTCTTTCACATACAATTCTACAGTAACTTAAAATATCATAATATCCCAGAAGGATAATGACATCGACAGCATCAACCAAATTACGAGCTGCAAAGACTACGCTCACTGTACTGTGGTTGCAACTGACAAGTCCTCAATCCCTTTTTCCTTCTTTAGCCCCTCCTGGGTGACCGCAAATGACACTGTCAGGCGGTAGGTAAGGGAAAGAGAGCACACACTAGAGAACAAGACCTCCCCAAAATTGGGTCTACACCATCAAGTCATCAGACTGTATTGTAGATAGAAGGGTCGGTTGTAGAATCACTTTTCTCCCTCTCCCTCCCCACCACCACCACCATCCCGTGGTGATGCATGGCGCATATCAGCACAAATAGCATCCCCACCCTCTGGAAACTTCTGTGCCAAGAATTCCCTCTTTTCTATCCATCTCTTAGTTTTGTTTCTACCTTGTTTCTTTTTCTTCTCGTCACCTCCGTCTTGTCTACTTTCTGCCCTCTGGGTCATATTTCCTGCAATTCTTTTCCAGAAAGACTTAAAAGATAACAATTTGTTTTCAAATGGCGGAGTCTGATGCGCTGAGCCTGACTTACAAGGCACTTAACGACAGCAAAGTGCATTTTCACTTATGTTACAGACAGCTGTAGTTGCTGCTGTCTAAGCGTTCGACGACGACGAAGAGGAAGTGTCACTTTTGCTCCCGATGAAGTTGTTACCTATACTCGTTAAGGTTAAGACGAATGCGGAAAAAACTGTATTGTTTATTAAATAAAATGGATATCATTGGGAAATGTTGAAAAGCGTTTATCATAAATATAAAAGGCACACATTGTCAAATGTAAAAAAAACCAAAAAAAACCTTGCAACGTAGAAAGGTACATCCCATTGCATTTTATATGTTGTCAATAGCAGCCTGAATCAGAATGGTTTTGATTTAAATTAAGTCTGAGTTATTTAATTGCATGTTGTGTAGAGTCAGGAAAGAGGACGAACAGCAGTGAGTAGGAATGCTGGGGGGTATCGAGGGATGGGGTGAGAAGGGGGAGGAGGAGGAGATTTATTCCAGTACATTAAACACAGACAGCTAAAAAAAGAAAAAGAAAAGAAAAAAAGCATTAAAAACGCGGTCCACGTGTAGTTTTTTTTTGGGGGGTCCTCTTTTTTTTCAGTTAGAATGTCACGACTTGTGCTTCACTGTGTAGATCAGTGCGCCTGATTGCTGCTGTTCTACAATACAGATGATTGTATGGGTCTGTATGTCTGTATGTCTCTCTGTCTGTCTTTCTCTCTGTGTCTTTATCTCTATCTGTCGAACGTATGTATGTATGTATGTATGTATGTATGTATGTATGTATGTATGTATGTATGTATGTATGTATGTATGTATGTGTGTATGTGTGTATGTGTGTATGTATGTATGTATGTATGTATGTATGTATGTATGTATGTATGTATGTATGTATGTATGTATGTATGTATGTATGTATGTATGTCTCTCTGTCTCTCTACAAAACTGTACAAAACTAGCCTTTCCTACTCAGGAGGAGTTCTATGGAACACGTTGCCAGAATGCATAAAAAATGCCAGCAGTATTTCGTCTTTTAAACGTGCTTATAAATGTCATCTTATGGATTCATTGAAAAATGAGTTAACCTAGTCAATAGTTTGTATTTCCTGTCTTTATTGCTACTATAATGCTAAGCTAAAGACTTACGTCATATACGAGTGTTTTGTTAGTTGAAGCGTATTGATCTTAAACTTGCGTATTCACATTTTAAAGTAGTTTTTATTGTATAATTATCCATGCAGTGCATTCATTTGTCATGCATATGCAGCATGCAGTAATCAGTATGTTTTAATATGAGATTGAGTGAGTGTGTGCGTGCAGGTATATGCGTTTTGTGATATTTTCTTATGATACAAACATTCTTTTTCTTTTTAAAGAACTTTTCTTTGTTCTGTGTTGTCCTCAATAAAGTGAAAAGAGGGGGGGGGAGTCTCTTTGCTTTTGGGTTTTTGTTGTTGTTGTTAGGTAAATGGCTTGTTTATTTTAATTATCTCATTACCCTGGTAAAAATGTGTTCATTTATTTCCTCTCTGTATCTGTCTGTCTGTCTGTTGTCTGTCTGTCTGTCTGTCTGTCTGTCTGTCTGTCTGTCTGTCTGTCTGTCTGTCTGTCTGTCCTGTCTCTCTCTCTCTCTCTCTCTCTCTCTCTCTCTCTCTCTCTCTCTCTCTCTCTCTCTCTCTCATTTACTTCAGCTGATCGCCTATTATTTGCAAACATGAATAATTGCATGATTAAGAATGAGGTTATGTACCCCCCCCCCCCCAATTGTTTTTCATTGTTATGATTTTTTGTTCTCTTTCTTGTTATTGTTATAGAAGGCTGGATGTAAAAAAAGCAATTTGTCATGCTTACTCTATCACCTTCTGAAAATAAAATTATTTCAATTCAATTCAATTCAATTCAATTCAATTCTCTCTCTCTCTCTCTCTCTCTCTCTCTCTCTCTCTCTCTCTCTCTCTCTCTCTCTCTCTCTCTCTCTCTCTCTCTCTCTCTCTCTCTCTCTCTCTCTCTCTCTCTCTCATTGCATCAAATCTGTTATCGTTGTACCATGACGTGGAATCCCATGCCATGAAGATCACTGGGGCTACAACCCTGTTCCTTTGGGGGGGGGGGTTGTTCAATATATCTTTTGTGCCCAGTTCCCTCCTCACGGTCCCCTTGTGCATAGGCTTAAAAGCTTAGATGATGATGATGATGATGATGATGATGATGATGATGATGATGATGATGATGATGATGGTGATGTGATGATGACGACGACAACGACAACGACGACGACGACGATGATTGATATAATGGAATTTATATATAACACTAAAATCTTGTCAAGCAAACAAACAAAAATCGAAGCGCTTAGATCACCACCAATAAACTTGTGATCGTCATTGCATGTCATTGCCTCACTCCCGATTCTCTCTAAAACTAAAACTGTCCCTGCTGACACCACCAGGTGTTGGAGCTGACGGCGCTGTCCGACGACAAGGTGTTCTACTTCTACATGGAGCCCGGGCCCTGGGCTGCCAGGTGCTGATGGCGCACCAGAAGAAGGTGCTCAGCGTGGAGGACCAGCTCATGACCGCCACCGAGGTCTACAGCCACGCCTCCTTCGCCAACCCGCGTATCAGGTGGGTGGGTCAGTCAGGGTGGAGGGGCGTGAGGGGTGAATTTGGGTGGGGGGGGTTAGTGATGGTGGTGTTGCTGGTGTTGCTATTGTTGTTTGTTTTTGTTTTTTTTGGGGTTATACTACTTTATGTCACAGCAGATTTCTCTGCGTGAAATTCGGGCTGCTCTCTCTCCCCGGGGATAGCGTGTCCCCGCCACAAAGTGCAGCGCCTACCCCCCCTTTTTTTTTCTTTTTAATACAGCCCTGAGCCGCCCTGGGGACTCCAACTCCCTGATTTTTCCTCAAGGATGGTGTCTAAACACGACACCTGTGTGCATGCTGGGTTTTTTTTTTATAATCTTGTCATCCGCTGCTACCGGCACACAATGGCCTGCTCTTCCGAAAGGCGGAACGGGGTTTGAACGTGTGCGCAAGATGTTCTGCGTGCGTTCGCACACGGGGCCTCGGTTTATAGTCTCATCCGAATGACTTTGACATTCAGGTCGATTTTTTCGTCAAACTTGGAAGAAAGGGCGAGACTGGGAATCGAACTCAGAACCTCACGATTTACTTGTTGGCAGACGAACGTCTTAACCATCCTGCCACCTTCCTTCCTTGGTGTTGCTGTTGTTGTTGCTCTTGTTGGTGTTCTTGTTGTCGTGTAATCCAAGGCGCTAACCGCTGTGTCACGACCATTGGTTCTTTCTCTTCTTTGTCCAAGCAAAAGTGTTCCGTCAGGGGATTTAAAAAGAGTTACAGCAATTAAAGTTTAATTACCGATGGCTCAGACTAATCTTAGAGTAACTCTTTTAAAACCTGAATTTATGCATCAATGGGCTTAATTGGCAAATCGTCTGGAAAACGATTTGTTTCAGAGGCTATGTTTGTCTTTCAAAAACATCACAGAGTTGATGATATTGGCTTGTTTTGGGGGGATGGGAATTCTTTTTTTGCTAAGAAATCTAATTTTGCACATATCCATCAATATGTTTAACATATGTCAGATGTCTTGTATGTTTATTTTTTTTTGTTTGGGCGTGTGTACGTGCGTGCACATTATTGAGTAACACGCACACACACACACACCACACACACACACACACACACACACACACACACACACACACACACACACACACAACACACACACACACCACACACACAAACAAACAAACAACAACAAACACACAACACACACACCACACACACACACACACACACACACACACACACACACATACACACATTTGGCGTTTGGCATACACATTATTTCCACAGAAAAAATATGTTATGTAACATCTAGCAAGTGCTAACTATGTCATAAATCAGCAGCTCACTCTGCAGACTTGACATGAATTGACATCTCCCGTATAAATACATACATACACGAGAGAGAACACTCCATGGCACAAGTAGATAACATTCTGTCAAAAACTCACACATGTAGAAAGACAGGTTTGAAATATTAGGATGGAAGACCGCAAATACTGATAAACAATTACCAATGAATCCTGACAGGAGAGGTGAAGGCATAAATCAACATGTAACACAAGCAGTCGACACTCTGTCAGAAACTCACACATGCAGAAAGACAGGTTTAAAACATAACGGTGTCACACCACAAAACTATAAACAATTGGCAAAGACTCCTGACGGGAGTGGTCAAGCCATGAATCAACATGTAACACAAGCAGTCGACAATCTGTGACACATGTAGAAAGACAGGTTTAAAACATTAACGATGCAATACCACAAAAAGAACTATAAACAATTAGCGAAGAGTTCCGGCAGGGGAGGTCAAGGCAGGAGTCAACATGTACCAAACACAACGTGTAGGGGGAGGCAGCTTGCAGACATCCTCCAGACCTCATCGATCTGGGGGATGGTTCGGTAATGACTGGCAACGACTACCTGGCCATTTGAAGGCGTGGGTAGACAAGAGATAGGGAGACAGAGGGAACCAGGCGGGCGGAAGAAGCATCCATGTGGAGGGATGGGGAGGAGCGGGGAAAATGAAGTTGGCACCAGCTTACATCGGTGTTGTGGTGTGTGGCACAGGGGACAGGAGAAGGGGCTAACAAAATGAGAAAGGTTATGGAAGGAAGGAAGGAATGTCGATAGCAAGTTCAGTGACATCTTGCATCATTGCCTGAGAGGAATATTATTGCTGTTGAGTTCAGCCAACTTTTTGTTGGTTTTAAAAGCAGCAAGCAAGCACGTATGTCGAATTGTTCCTGGAAAGGTCGATATCACTGGTGCAACTTTTTTTGAAGCACTTTAAATATTAGAGATTTGTTTTCATCTATAGAGTCATTATGAATAGTTTAGAGCTATTAAAGCAGACCTTGTATACTGGCAAACTATGAAAGCTAGCCATTAGAGAGTGAAATATATTTTACAATAAAGTTGGGGTAATGTGAAAGTGCTACAATAATGTATGACCAATTTCAAGAGCGAAAGAGTGTCTGATCTTTTGGATACAGTTAAAGGCTTTTAGAAGTAATGGTCAGATGAGAACGTGGTTAGCGCAATCCCACAGAAAGAGACTTGCGTTTTGCTAATACAAACCCTAAAACCGAAGGCAAAAAAGGATGTTAATGTATCATTTTCTTGTCGAGACATCGATGAGATTTCAACTTGACAAAGTAAGCAGATGCTTTTTCTTTTGTATCTTCTATTTGTGACATATAGGAGATTTTAAACATTTTATATCCCCATACAAATATGAACTTAACACGTAAGCAGTCCTTTTGTTGCAGATGAGTTCGTAATTGTTATTCAAATATCAATGAGGAAGGCTTCAGACTCGCCTGCAATTTTATTAATACACGACAATTGTATGTGAAGAACTCCAGACACCTTTCAGAATGCATCGATTAGCGCATGTCAGTCAGTAATCACTGACATCATCTGGCCTTTCAGGGGCGTAATAGGGCGAGAGAGAGTCCTAGTTTGGAGAACAGGGTTAGACAAGAATAGGGATGAAGTCAGTAAGAAAGTGGATGGGAACACTGCCAGTGAGAAAATAAAATTGTCGCCAGTTTACATAGTTGAGCAGAGAGGGTGGAGAAAGGGTCAGAGAAAATACGAGCAAAACAGGAACGACAATGAAGAAAGGGGTGATGTCAGTATGTTCTTTCAATAGTCTGCCTATAAAAGCCAGGAGTTGAGGACCATAATTATAGCCATAATGAGTCTTAACCATAATGAGTCTTAACTTAGTGAGTCTTAACCATAATGAGTCTTAACCATAATGAGTCTTAACCATAATGAGTCTTAACCATAATGAGTCTTAACCATAATGAGTCTTAACCATAATGAAGTCATGCGTCCCTTATCCTGCTGACCAGACAACTTCTTGAACTTCCTACCCAAGAATATAATTATCAATATGACTTCACTGCATTTTACCTCCTTAACAATCAGATAAATTTTTTCTTATTCATTGATTGAAAATGCAATCTATAATTTTGTTTCTAGAAGTTCCCTCAAAAGCAACAAAATAAATAGGATTTTCTTAATTTGCAGCTTTCATTAATTGAAAGAGCACAAAAATCACAGCAATCTGCAACAACACAAGATCAATTGCGTTCTTTATTTTTTTTTAAGTTCAAAGAGGTGTGTGTGTGTGCGTGCGTGCGTGCGTGCGTGCGTGCGTGCGTGCGTGTGTGTGTATGTGTTTTATTGAAAGAGATAATGAAAGAGAGAACACTGAATATTTTTATCATGCTTCGGTCTTGGGTCACTATACAAAATATGTTTTGGGCAGAGGGAAGATAGGCGTCATAGCAGAAAACTTTTTTACCAATTCTGCATTTTCAGTTTTGCAGGTATACAAAATTATTCAATGTCTTCTAGTTATCATTATTCCCATGTTCACCTTCAACTTACACATAATCATCCCCATCAGCATCTTTATTGTCTATAGCAAAAACTGCATCAAAATAGCAACATCACCACCATTACTTTCATCGTCTTCATTACTATCATCTATATCATCTTCTTCATCGTCTATACTATCATCATTTTCTTCAAAATGTTCCATCATTACCAAAACCATAATCACGATCGTCATCTTCACCATCGACATCATCCTTTTCCTTTTGATCTTCAACATATACATCACTTTCATCACAGAGAGAGAGACAGAGACAGAGACAGAGAGACAGAGAGCAAATCAAATCAAATCAATCAGTTCTTTTATTTCGAGGATAATGAATAAGCACTCATGAGAGAGAGATACAGAGACAGACAGAGAAGACGAGACAGAGACAGACAGACAAAGACAGAGAGATAGAGAGGGGGTAGAGAGGTGGGGAGAGAGAGATTCTATTCAGTAGTTTTTCTCTTTTCTTCGAAAATCTTCTTCATTTTCTTTTTCTTTCTTTTGTAATCCCTTTAATTTTCATCTTCTTTTTTTCCTCTTTAACTGTATTTTTTGTCTCTCTTCTCTCACTCTTTACGTCTTTTCCTCTTTTCTTTTGTTTGTTTGTTTGTTTGTTTTGGTTCACTTACTTTCTGTCATTTTTTTTTATAACCTTTCGTCCGTGTTCCATTTTATTTTTTTCTTTATAACTTCCATTTTCTGTTTTTGTAGTCTTTTTTATTTCTCTCTATATCTATGTATCTATCTCTCTCTGTATCTCTCTGTATCTCTCTTATCTCTCTGTTCTCTCTCTTCTCTCTCTCTCCGTCTCTCTCTCCGTCTCTCTTTATGTCTGTCTCTGTCTCTGTCTCTGTCTCTCTCCTCTTCTCTTCTTCTCTCTCTCTCTCTCTCTCCTCTCTCTCTCTCTCTTCTCTCTCTCTCTCTTCTCTCAATGACGTTTTCCATTGAAGTTATAGTGGAAAGCACTTTGCATGCCTGAGGAAATGGGGCTTGGTCACGACATCAAGATGTATGGATTGGTTCGGGGAGAAATGGTATTTTTCATAAATATTTCATGTTAAAAAGAAATCTTAAACCTTCAGCGCTTGAAATTCTAAACTCTTTTCTTATCAAAAAGGTATCAAGCCTATTCTGAAAGATAGAAATGAATCTAGGAGAGTTAAGAGAGAGAGAGAGAAAGACAGACAGACAGACAGACAGACAGACAGACAGACAGACAGACAGACAGACAGACAGAGACAGAGAGAGAGAGTGTGTGTGTGTGTATGCGTATGTGTGTGTGTGTGCGTGCGTGCGTGCGTGTGTGCGTGCGTGTGTGCATGTGTGTGTGTGTGTGTGTGTGTGTGTGTGTGTGTGTGTGTGTGGTGCTGTGTGTGTGTCGTGAAGTAGTCAAGTAAGTCAAGTCAAGTCAAGTCAAGTCAAGTCATTTTTTTTTTCAAGATGGTACATTCAACAAGCATTGATTTGCTTTTTTTTGCTTTTTTTCATCAAGCCATCTATTCTGTGTGTGTGTGTGTGGTGTGTGATGTGTGGGTGTGCACGCGCACGCAGTGTGTGTGTGTGTGTGTGTGTGTGTGCGCGGTGTGTGTATATGTGTGTGCGTGCGTGCGTGCGTGTGGTTTGGATGTGTTTGTAACTGGGGCCTGTTTCTATTCCCGAATGTATAACCAAAGAAACGGGAGTAAAGGCACATTCATTACATGAAGTCTTCAACCTATCTGGATCGTCAGAGTTGAATTATTACTATTCGCCAAATGATATTGAAAATGTTAAGTTGGTGAGCCAAGGTACATTTTACCTCTCAGTGGCCTCAGTTTTCTTACGTTTTGTTTCTGCTCATGTCACAGCCATTGGCTTGTGGGGGATACTTAGACAGTGCTACCACCATAAAGTATTTGGGTTTTTTTATCAACAGTCGCCCCTGTTCTGCAGTTGCTGTCGTTGCTTAAAGCTTATTAGGTGTTCTACGTGTGCTACATTACCAAAATGAGGATGGCACATTAAGAGTCAAATAATGACATAGATTCAAAATATGATGGAACCTTAAGATGGCAAAATATGATGGCACATTAGGATGGCAAAATATGACGGCACATTCAGAAAAAAAATCTTCCAAAAAATAGATAGTGATTTTAAAAATCCTGCTATTTAACATCCATCCAACAAACAAAACAAAACAAAACAAGACAAAAAGTGCCAGACAGAAAGAAAGTCATGAGTGAATGAATCACTGCAGCCAAGACCTTCATTCAACCTGACTGACATTCACTTTCAAGCTGGTATGCACGTGCGAGCAGTCGTCCTGACATAAATACGGTAAGATGTTGACAGGGAATGCATCAATGTAGACAAATACGTTGAAAATCCGGTGACGATGGATTACCCTCAGACTGATCCACAATCGGCTGGGAAAGCTAAGGGGGCCAGACTGGAGAAGTCGAGCCGAGCCACAAATCAACATGGAACACAAGTGGAGGGTGGAAGCTGCAGACATCTTTCAGACTTGATCGATTTGTGGGATGGTTCAGTAATCACTAGGAACAACCTCCTGTTCAAAGGCCTCGGCAGACGAGAAAGTAACAGTAAGGGAATATGGAGGGTAGGGGGGGGGGAAGAGGAAGGGGTGATGGGTGTGTTGTGTGTGTGTGTGTGTGTGTGTGTGTGTGTGTGTGTGTGTGTGTGTGTGTGTTGTGTGTGTGTGTGTGGTGTGTGTGTGTGTGTGTGTGTGTGTATGTGTGTGTTGTGTTGTGTGTGTGTGTATTTGTGTTGTGTGTGTATTTGTGTGTGTGTTATGTGTGTGTGTTGTGTGTGTGTGTGTGTGTGTGTGTGTATGTGTGTGTGTGTGTGTGTTGTGTGTGTGTGTGTGTGTGTTTTGTGTGTGTGTGTGTTGTGTGTCTGTGTGTGTTGTGTTGTGTGTGTTGTGTAGTGTGTGTGTTCGTGTGGTTCGTGTGTGTGTGTGTGTGTGTGTGTGTGTGTGTTGTGTGGGTGTGTGTGTGTGTGTGTGTGTGTGTGTGTGTGTTTGGTAGGAGGGGGTTATAGAGGGTAAGCAGGAGAGTGAAAAAGAGACCGAAGTTTAAGATTGGGAACAAACTGAGGAAATGAAGTCGGCACCAGGTCGTGTTGGGTGTGTTCTGTAGCACTGGGGACAAATCAATGGCTAAAACAACTGGCAAAGGTTATGGAAAAGAGCAGATGTTTACATCAAGTTGCATTACATCTCATATCACATTATAAATTAAACTATGATGTTGCTTATTTAGATTTTGTCCTGGATTTTTTGAAGCAAAACAAAATATTTATAACCTTTGCCTTTCTATCAACTTAGCCAAGAAGTGTGCAACATCTTCAGGAAGTTCATGGGTGAAAAGAGCTCTTAAATTTCAAAACAGTGAAAGAACACACATCCATTTGGTAGGTATCCTTCATTAAGGAAAAGAAAGGAGTGAAGAAAAGGCTGTTGATGTGTATTGATATGCCTGTAAACACTGAAATCGGTCGGGCCCAAAGCAAGACTTAGCAAAATTAATTCGTAAATAACATTAGAGATTCTTTAATATTGCACATAGTGCGATTGATCGTATAGATAAGGTTAAAATACTGTTCATTATTCTTAGTTCAAACATTTGTTGGAAAAAAATGATAGATTGCTGAAACTGCAATGTCAATATAAACATGAAGAACTAGCAAGAGAAAATTTTAAAAGAAAACACTTATTACTGTTTGCAATTTTGAACAGATTTTGATAATCGTTTCACAGTTATGCAGAAATACAAACAGAACTAGCAAAAGAACGATTACTCTCGCAAATAGAAGGAGAGTTGTTATCAACAAAAATTCCAGACCCACCCACAGATCGACAAATGAACACCAGACAATTGTGT
The DNA here is from genome assembly GCA_030674155.1 of Stramonita haemastoma. Lineage (NCBI taxonomy): Eukaryota > Metazoa > Mollusca > Gastropoda > Neogastropoda > Muricidae > Stramonita > Stramonita haemastoma. Next base: position 30,515,170 of record CM060316.1, read on the forward strand.
GGGGACAACTTGGGAAACATCTTTGCTAATTCATTGATTAGATGACAACAGTCAGTAATAACCCACATCATCTGGCCTATCAGCGGCATAATGAGAAGAAAAGAAAGAAAGTAGCAGTTAGGAGTAAAAAACAAAAAAGGTTAGTCCGGAGAAACAGGAACCTGAGTCAGAACTAGGGCGGGAAGACTGCCACTGAGAAAATGAGGTTGTCGCCAGTTGATGTAGTTCACTGAGGGAACACAGAAGTGGTAAAAAAGAAGAG